>JAIFZK010000013.1:15695000-16035000 GCA_027481765.1 Tenualosa thibaudeaui
TTTTTGGAGCTTTTACTGAGATGTGAAGCATCACATCTCTGACATAGCAACTCACATCTTTATTCACAGATTAGTGTGAAAATATCTTTCTTTTTTAACACACACAATAGTTTAAGGAGATATGGGCCAAAGAGTTCCAAAGGCTCACCAGATGTAATGTTCAGATTGCATTTAAAATTTCCGAAGAGACTAAAAGAGTAACAAGAGACTAAAAGAGAAAGACATTCCTGTTTATTTGTATTGAAATGCAGGTACTGTGGTTATACAGGATATAACAATGTTAAGGAGAGGGCAGAATAGGTTGGTCCTGTTGTATTAATAGTGTATAAACAATCATCATTACCAGCATCACACCATTCAGAAGTTAAGAGAAGCCAAGAGGGGTAAACAATAATTGCATATTGCAGCTGAATCACTATCCTGGTAATAAAACTAGACCCTCGTTCTACACTCTCATTTCATACAGAGGGTCTGCACATTCGGTAGTGAGATTTTATTGCTTGCTTGAGGTGTTTAAGTATAAAAAGACTGGATCAGTCCCTGACTTATAGCTTACCTTGACTGATAGCATTCTAGCTCTACATTCACAAGGCCTCCCTCTGTTAGCTGATTGGACAGGTTGAAATGCCTCCTGAGACAAGGAGCTGAATGGGATCAAATCCAGACTAGCACTGTAGGGAGATGATAGTCAAGCGGAAGTGCTAGGAAGGCAAGGCTACTGAATCACTGACACCAGCTGCGTTTGAGAATATACAACAAGAATAAAGAGACTTGAGGAACAAAAAGAAGATGATACAGGGCCTATTATATGTAACACTGCCCAGTTGATCCTCGGTTAGATTGCCAGGCCTTGTGTCTGTGCAGTGAGACTCCTCTGTGGCAGATCTCATGGGGGCCAGATCTCCCCATAGCAGTGATTGGCTCACACGGGACACTGGCAGATAAGGACATGGACAGTGAGTACTACAACACGACCGATTCTCCGAGCAGCAAGATAGGGAAGCAATATTGTCTAATATAGCAGAGCTGTGACAGACGTGGAGACAGAGATACAGAGCATTTTTGTTGTCTCTGGTGTACTGAAGTTTCCTGACTATATGTGTTATTACACATTTCCAGTCACAGGACTGAAAAAAGCCCTTTGGGAAATGTATATATAGCCCAACCAGAGGTCAGTGTAAAACACCACTTGGGATGTAAATTGTTTGCAAAACTTGTAATATTTAACATGACATTAACATTAACATGAAAGACTTCACACTTTAGGAGTATCAAATGGCTGTGTATGAACTACAGAAGAGCGACATCTTGTAACAGTTCATGGCTTTGTAGCGAAGTCATTGAGATGTTTGTGGCGGTAGTGGTGGTGGCAGCTGGCGTTGGTGTCCAGCCTCCCTGTGTTGCCTCTGCCGCCACCGCAGTATGGGCTGCAGCCGAACGTGACATGAGCTCATGTCGGCAGACGGGTGTGTGCTTGTGAGAGTTTGTGTGTGTGGGCGCGCGCGTGTGTGCGTGTGTGTGTGTGTATGAACAAGAGAGGGAAAAAAATAAACCCACTGCAGAGAGGAGTGGTGCGGCACAGCAAAGCGCCCGCAGACGGAGTGGGCAGCCCAGCACACACTAATAGAACTGTCCCTGTGAGCTCCCTCAACACTCAGAATAGTCGACCAGACCAAGGGAATGACAGCAGGGACCCTGATGACATCCCAAGGAACAATTCCCTCCCTTCATTACATTTTTTTCTTTTCTTTTTTAAATCCTCTTCTCTTCTCTCCGCTACCCTCCCCTCCCCCACTCATTCGATTCTAATGTGTACACAGTGCTTGTAGGTTTAAGGCTCAGCGAGGCTGTCACGGGCAGCTTAATGTCCCCCAACGCCCAGCTGATGCGAGGCGAGGCGAGCAGGCGAGTGGCCCGTCTGGGAAGTGGGCGCCGCTGTTTTTGCGAGGCAGAGGTGGTCACAGAGAGGTGCTCCTGCACTGTCGGAATGCATTAGCAAGTTCAACACACCTCACTTCGGCACCCCCCCCTTCTCTTACACACACACACACACAGACACACACACAGTCACACTCTAGACTCCCCTCACACTCCACCCTCCCTCCCTTCATGCACAGAGCAAATGCAACACCGAGGGCGGACGTGGGTAGCGTAGGGGAGTTTGGGGTCCCGCTGACACAGAATAATTTACCACGGCACATTAGGCTTTCGCACCAGATCACCCAGCCAGGTGGCATTTCAGTGGACTTGAGTTGTGAGCAGTTAGAGTGTGTGTGTTTGGGGGGGGGGTGTTGTTGAAGGCATAACTATCAAAGGACGGGGGAGCTTCTGAACATGTCCCCGCTTTTTCTTTGCCCTAGCCTCCAAAGCACACACAGCACATTACGCTTGGTGCAGAAGCAAGGGGCCCAAGCTGAAAGCTCAAGGCTGAAAGGGCTTTCCTGAGGCGCTGGTGGAGGACTTCAAACAAAGTGTTGTGGTGCCCGTGCCGTCCACCTGTGTAGATACTTACACTGGCAGTGATGGGTTTGAGTCTCCCTTCCTTTCTCTCTCTATACTCCACACAGGCCTGCAAGGCTTAGCTGGTCAGAGCTCAGCCGGAATGTTAAAACCATCTTTAACAATTTTATTTGTTGTTTGGGAGTTTGTTTTAGGCAAATAAAACGAACCAATGAAAACAGCTCCTCCTCCGTATACACACAGCACAGAGTGCAGGCACGCACAGACACACACACACATTGAACTGTGAACACTTCCGAACATGTACCCCAGCAGTATTTCTGCAGCTCGTATTCTTTTCCTGTGCGTTTTATGTGTGTCATAAAATCAAAGACTTAAGCCAGCCAACCAAATAAAATCAAGAAAAACTACATATAGTTGTACAATAAACTGGGAGAACCAAGCAGCCGCTCCGTGCTTCTCAGCCGGCATTGTTAGTCTGAAAGGCTTCATTGTGTGCTGATCTGAGTGCTTCTGTCATGGCTGTGATCCTGACGCTCCGCGCTAAACAACAGTCCTGTGATCAGCCCCGCGCTAGGAGATGAAAGGGAACGCACGCCGACACCCGCCGATACCCGACACCGACTCCCTCTCTCCATCCCTCCCTCCTTATCTCTCTCTCTCTCCCCTGCGAGACCTCATAACTTATGCTCTTTATGGAGGAGAGCCCCACTTTTGTTCCTGTGGAATACCAATGTTTCCTTGCCCTCCTTGCTTTCCTGTTCTGTCATGGACGCTGTCAACATGTGTTTTTTTTCTTTTTGTTGGGGCGGGTCTTGAGGACGACACCTCACCCTCCTCCTTCTCCTCGTTCACTATTTCCCTCACCTGTCCATGTGCTCGTCCCAACTGCTCTTCATCACCTGTAGAAGGGGGACAGGGTAGGGAGGGGGGTGGTGGGGAGGGGGTTTGGTTCATCTCCGGAGGATGGAACGTTAAAAGCATCCTCTTTTCCTTGCATGGAAATATCAAAGGAGAGAACATTTAAACTGTCTGCCTCATTCTGTTCATTTATTTATACCAGGCTGAAATCAATTCGAAAGGTAATAAAATAAACTCCAGGCTAGAATTAGGACGGTAATTGGGGCGTTTTGCAGAGGGAGGAATAATGAGATTTAGGCGGGGAGAGAGGAGAGCGAGGTGGGGGTGGGGGTGAGTGGGGGAGAGTGAGCGTGTCTGTCTGCCCCTCTCTCCCTGTTTGTTTTTGATGGCTGTATGCCATTAGACGCATACTAATAGAATTCCTCTGTAAAATTGACTTCATTTTTACTCGTGCAGAGCAAATTGTGCCCCTAGACTAGTAATAATTTCTCTAGACTTCCTTTCACCAAGCCCTTAGTGGCTTTCCTGTCTCTTTTTTTCCCTCTCCCTTTTTTACCCCCTCCTCCCTCTGTCCTTCTCTCCCTCTCGCCCTCCTTCCTCCATCTCTCTCTCGCTTTCTTTCCTCCCCTTCATTACTGCATGTGGCACTTCAGTCAGATCCACCCAGTGCTGGCATCTCCTGTCCTGTGTGGGGGGAAGTACTGTGGGCCTCTCGTGCCGCGAAAGACAATAGTGGGTTAACTGGAGCCCAAGAGCAGATGGCAGAAGAAAAAAAGAAAAGACAGACTTGTCAACCCCCCCCCCCCCCCACACACACACCATCAACCCCCATCCCTTTCTTTTCTATCTCCCCCCTCTTTTTTTCTCCTCTCTCTCTTTCAGTGGCTCTCACTCTCTCTGTCCTCTCCTCTCCCAAACCTGGGGGATGTTACTTTTGTTTGCTGATGGCTGTTCTGTCCCTTTGTGGCACTCGTTGAAAGAGTACCGAGACAAGACGAGAAAACCCTGAACTTTTATTGGCCGTGTGAGTGTGTGTGTGTGTGTGTTTGCTTGCCCCTAGTACATTACGGTGTCCCTCAGTAACTATGCATAATGGAGTGTGTGATGAGCAGCTCGTGATACAAGGTCAAGTGAGTGAATGCTCTGTGGTCATGATGGTGTGTGGGCGTTATGAGTGTTTCTGTTTGTTTATGCGTGTGTGTGTGTGTCTACAGGTCTGTTAGTGTGTGTGTCGATCTGTGTGTGTGTGTCCACATGGCCATAGACTTTGTTGATTTATTTTGCTTGTAGGTCTTCCACCTTTTCTAAAAGCCCCAAATACACAAGCACACACACACACACACACACATACACACTCACTGAAGTTTGGACACCCATCATCCACTGCAGTTTTGACCTTAGCTAGAGTTGTTTTGAAAGTCCCTCTTCACATACATTACAGTGTGCATGTACAACTTCAGTGAAACACAGGTAAAAAAAAAGAAAAAAGTACATGTATTGCTTCTGAGCTTTTTGGATTCACAGAGTTGCATTTTTGGATGCACAGTGCATTTACTTTGGCACAATAAGGTATCCACCCTAACCTCACTGTTTCTCATTATGACAAAGAGACTCCCACAGTTAGACTCGGCACCACTAGTGTCAGTGTGTGTGTGTGTGTGTGTGTGTGTGTGTGTGTGTGTGTGTGTGTGTGTGTGTGTGTGTGCGTAATGAAACTCAGTAGCAGCCATGCAGCCTCCCTCAGACTCAAGCCAAACACAGCCCTCTCTTCACACCCAAAATAATACTCCTTTACCCACTTTAGACAGCATAATGTCAGGCCTCTGCTTCTGACATCCACCCCACCCCTCACCAGCCCACACCACCCTATCCCCTCCCATCTCCCCAGAGAGTATAGTTTAACCTCCCAGACATACACACACACGCGCACACACAAACATACACACATATCCACACACACACACACGCACACACATACATATATGTATATACACACATGCACATACACACACACACACCACATCAGCAGCAGAGGGCCATTAGTCAAAGGGTCCACCGTGTGTTCCCTCCACATTCCTGGTTTGTTATGTCTGTGGGTGCACTCACACTCTTAGGCATTCTCCTGCTGAAAGCCTGGGCCAGGTAAAGCTGATGGGTACACAAAGGGGGACGAGGGCCTGGCAAAAGTGTGTGGCTCAGGTGCTGCGTGTTTTATTCCTATGTAAGGAAGGATGAGGGTGGTGGTGGTAGTTGGGGGGGGGGGGGTCTGTGTGACCTGACGCAGCTTAAAACGGGGGATTGCATGGATGTCAGAGTGCAGCATAACATGTGACTGCACTTGTTTGCAGTTCATTATGTTATAGGGGGGTTTGGGGGTGAAACACCCGCATGGGGCCGTGACGGTTTGTTTACTGCTCTTCAAAGGTGTAGGGCAATGAAAATGTGACAAATGAGTCTGAGGTAGACGAGCGAGAACAAGAACGGGGAAAAAATATATGAAAAGAATATGAAAAGCATTATCTGCCTTGCACCTGGAGGCAAAACTGACAAAATGTCAAATGAACAAAAACAAGGTGCTATTCCAAACAAGCATCATTTCCTTCCCTCTCTCTCTCATTCTCTCTCTTTCTCTCTCCCTCAGTGACTCCCTACCCCCCCCCTCCCCCCTTTTTCCATCATTCTCACTCTTTCGTTCCCTGTCTGGCTGTCAGAAATGAACTGCCTTTCTCCTGGGTTTAATTGTTGGAATCACTCCCACGCAGATTTAAATGGGAGGGTGTGCTTCTCCGTTCGCTGAGTGGCTATAGTGAAATGCTCCAATCCAATTTGCTCCAAATTAAAAATGGGGTGAAAAAGTGATGGTATTCTCTTTTCATTTCTCATTTGACATGAGTTGACCTAAAGCCCTGATCTAACAGTGTGCTGCATTCAACAGAAATGAATGAATGGAGGTTCACCTGAGGAAGTCTATTAAAAAGGTCACGGAAGAGTCGTTGCATTTTACAGGTAACCTTCAGCATCTACGAAAACTGTATTTAATCCTTGTGACGTCGAGTAAGTGGACATCTTTTTCACTATTAAGCCTGTTATGTTCTCTTACCTATAAAAAACAAGGCTAAAAGGCTGTTAGCCTTTGGTCACCACTTAAGAGGTAGATGTTAGTGTCACAATGAATGGTGTGCCTGCCTTGTGGTTGGCTCCCCTTTTTGCAGCTGAAGTGAGAGAAGTCTTTTGAAATAAGGCCAGGCCTTTAGGAGGTGAAATACGGAGAGAAACACTAGTCCGTGGAAGCAAAGTTATCGGTTGTTGTATTTCCTGACAGGAATAGTACGTTTTTGATGTACAAACTCAAAGTTAAAAGTCCAGGCAACATACATACATCTTTACACAGCCCAGTTTGCTCAATTTAAGAATTTACAACATTGATTTAAAGCCATAGCTTCTAACGTTTGCCACACTCCCCTCCACACATAAACACACACGCACGCGCACACATACACACACACACCTGTACATCTAAACAGCCTCACATCTTAGTGTGTGTCTTCTCGCTACTCCCTGCCTGACCCCCTCATTTTAGCGGCACTCAAAACCGGCGTGTTTCCTTCGGTGTTCTGATGAAACGCCGTGCCCCACTCCCTGCTCTAATTAAGGACGGTGGGGGGGGGGGAGGAAGAGCGAGCTTGGCGCTGATGTCTCTCGTTCAGAAGCTGCCTGTGTACAGAGAGCTGACGTTTGTAGCCAAGGCAGCAGAACTGGTCGGCCATGATTTTATTCACATAAGTGTCACACACGTCGTATGCACATGGATTTTGGAGTTTGTATACATGGAATCTACATTTGCTTAAGATGTTAAAGCCACCAGCTCGCTTGCATTATGTGTGTGTGTGTGTGTGTGTGTGTGTGTGTGTGTGTGTGTGTGTCCTGTGACTGTGTTGTGTGTGTGAGTGTGTTGTGTGCATAATTAAAGCCTCGATTGAATTTCAAGAAGCTGTTCAGGGAGGGTGATTGTGAGCCAGCGTCACTCATCAATACACACACAGATACACACACACACACTCACACACTGCCTGTCTGGAGCTCTTCCTGAGTACCCCCCCTCTTCTCCTCTATGTCTTACCCTCTCTCTCTCTTTTTTTTCTTCTCTCTCTCATTCTCTGTCCTTCTCTCCCTCCTCACTCTCTGCTCGGCGTGGCACGTCGGGGCCAGAGTTAATCATTCATCAGCATGACAACCTCTCTATTTTTACTGGTATGGGGACATTTTCTATCTCCCTCCGTCTCTCTCTCTTTCTCTCTCTCTCTCCCTACTCCCCCTTCCCCTGCTCTTGCTCCAGATAAGACGAGAGAGGGAGAGAGGGAGGGAGGGGAAAAAGGGAGTGATGGCAAAGCTTCAAGGGGAAGTGAAACAAGCGGAATAACTTTCGCGCTGTTGTTTTGATACTGTGGTGGGTAAAAGAAAGAGAAATATTTAAATTACAAACGCATGAATCAGCCGGCGGCACAGAGAGAGAGGGAGAGAAAGAGAGGGAGGAGGAGAGATGGAAGACAGAAGAGAAGAAATGCGGCAGTGAAAAAGAGTGAGTGAAAGAAGAGGGGGAACGCTGCAGAGACCAAGAGAGAATTGAAAGCGAGAGATGATTAAAAGGTCTTTAGGGGGATGAGAGCGCGGAGCTAGTTTCAAGCTGAATATTCACTGTAATAAATAAAGCATCACTGCAAAGGGGTGGGTTCTGTTGGGGAGAACACAGAGAGGCTGATAGAGAGAGAGAGAGAAAGAGAGAGAGAAAGATGTGGAGGAAAGACATTGCCCAACCAAATGAAATGGCAGTAGAGGGAAAAAGCATACAAGACACAAGGTCCCAGCTGTCTCTCTCTCCCCCACTCTCTCTTTCTCTCTCTCTCTCTCTCTTTATCCCTCCCTCCCTCTCTTACTCAGTTTGTCTCAGCACTCTTTGAATCCCTTTTTGCTTTTAAATTTGAAGCTTTTCATTTTGCTGTTTCTAAGACAACCCCTCCTTGGACACACACACACACAGACACACTGACGCTTTTTCTGGAGTGGTGGATGTGGTCATGAGTGGAGGTACAATGGAAGTTTCGCCCTCTGCTGAGGCCCGTCTGCCAGCACCTCTGCCCGTCTCTGGGGTCACCCTGGCCTGCCTCCTGCTTCCCCCTCAACCCTCTCACCCCACTCCCTACTCCCCAGCACAGCTGCTGGTCACTGCAGGCATGACAGGCTGCCGCTCGCAGATGTGCTTCATGTACAAGAGACGAGGAACAGAGTGGAGCGCTGCACCTGAAGGCAGGAGAGAAAAAAACATGGCTTTGTGTGTGTGTGTGTGTGTGTGTGTGTGTGTGTGCTCTTGGAATGAAGCAGGGAATTGCCATTTTATATTTTGTACCTCTCTCTCTCTCTGTGTGTGTATGTGTGTGTGTGTGTGTTTGTGTGCGTGTGTGTGCGCGCCTGTGCCTAAACATGCATGTGTGAAAGGCAACAAAAATGGCACAGGAAATTAACATTTTGGTATGTGCGACAGAGAGTGTTAGGTGTCTCCAGTGAAAGCATACAGACATTGGGAGTCTGCTTGGTGTGCGTGTGTGTGCGTGTGTGCGCTGTGTGTTTAAACGTCTCGCCCCCTGGTGACATCGGCTGGGGTCATGTTTTATATATTTCATTTTATTTTTTTAAATGGAGGCAACTGTGCTGCCTGTTGGAGTGCGGATGTGACGCCTGAATTCCCACAATCCTCCCTTCTTGCCCTCGGGGCCTTGTGACATTTTTGGATGCCTGCTGCTGCGGCCCCTCATTGGCTGGCGCCTGACGCCGAGCCCCTCCTTCCATCCTCTCTCTCTCTCTTTCTCCCTCTCTGTTATTCGCCGTAAAGTTGTGAGTCTCTTACAGGCAGGCAGAAGCGAGTGTTGTTTACCCTGCTATCTACAGCCACATCTCCCACTCCCCCCCCTCCCTCCCTGACAGTCTCAGCTCTCATCCGCTCCCTTTAACCTCACCCCCCACCCCCCCCCACCCCCACACACACACACACACACACACACACTCCCAGCCTCCTCCTTCCTCTTTCTCTCTCTTTCTCTCTCCTTCCCTCTCTCCCTCCCTCCCCTGCTTCTGCGCTCCGCTCCTCTTCTTTTTTAATTTAACTCCCAGGCTAGATGCGTCGCAACTCGTTCTGCGTAATTAAAATGAGTGCAAGAGGATGGAAAAATAAGGGAGGGAATGAGAGAGAGGGAGAGAGGGAGGGAGAGAGAGCGAGAGAGACTAGAGAGAGAGAGAGAGAGAAGGCTGTTGGAGCGCTAGTGCTGAAGCAGACAAAAACAGGGACAGGCAGAGGGAGTCTGGGGGAAGGGACGGCAACACGCCATTGGCTGGAACAGCAAGCTCGGCAGCAGCTGCGCAAGAGGATGGCGACTAGGGCTCACACACACACACACACACACACACATACACACATACTCTCTCTCTCTCCCTCTCTCTCTCTGTCTCTCCTCCTCTCTCCTTTGCTATGGGTCTCTTTCTTTTGCTCTCTCTCTCTCTCTTTTTGCCTATGCCCTATGTCTCTTTCACTCTGTTTCTCTCTGTCCCCCTCCCTCTCTCTCCCTCTTTGCCCTCTTCTACTTTCTTTCTCTCTGTCTCTGTCACTGTCTGTCTGCGTCTCTGCACTTTTTTTTATCCCTCCCTTCCTTCTATCTCCCTCGCTTCTTCTCCTCTGTTCTCCTTTTCTCTCCCTTTCTGGCGTCCATTTGTTTAATAGCCGCTTCAGGGAGCCAAATATGTGCTCATCAACCTCAGGGGCAGGAGAAAAAACCTCCACTGTCTCCACTGTCTGTTAGCGTTATCACTCTGTGTGCATGTGTGTGTGTGTGTGTGTGTGTGTGTGTGTGTATGTGTGTGTGAGAGAGAGAGTGTGTTTGTGTGGGAGTGTGTGCGTCCGTAAAAAAAAAAAGGATTGGATGACACTCCATCTCCTCATGTTCTCTCATATAAATATGGAAGAGAAAAACTTTGTACTATCTTCCTTTTTTCTTTTCATGTTCTAAACATAAACTCAAAAGCCCTCCCCACCACCAGCACCACCTCATTTACAACAAAGGCTTTCTGTGCCGCGGCACTGGGAGCAAATGGGAGTAAGAAACAAACATGAATTATGCAATTAAGGAGGGAAAAGGAAGGCGCACAAGATGCGACTGTCAGAAAAATCTGTATAATGCCTCCCTCCTTATTCGTGCCGAGGACGCAAGGACATCAATTCCAATTCCAATTCCCCCCCGCAGCAGCACAGTCCAGCCCTTTTCTGTCCTCAAGTCGGCGGCTCCATCTCAGCCGGCAGAGTTGTGACCTCTGTGCAATCATATATGTGATCTCGCCGTATCCGCTGGGCTGTGTTATTAGTTCACGGGTCAGGGGTCAGTTGATGGCTGTTTTTATTGACAGTCTGAAGAACTGACTCGTTATCTGTGTATGTGTATGTGTTGCCAGTGAGAGTTTGTGTGGGTCTGACTGCGTGTGTGTGCGCGCGTGTGTGTGTGTGTGTGTTCGTAAGAACGGTAAAAATAAACGCCCATTATTTTTGAGAGGGTCTGTGGGATAACAGCGAGTTGTTTCTTACACCCTTGTATCCAGGATGCTAACATAATGTTTTTTGTTTTTTTTTTATCTTCCATGTGTCGGTTACTCCTGGCCTCTTCTCCTCTTGCCTGTGGTGTCGTTCGTCTCCAGGTAAGCACACCTCTCCCATTTCACAACAGACCTTTATCTGGCTACACGAGTGGAGCATTGTGAACATTTGCATCCCAGTTTGTAAGGAATAAAACACTGTGATGTATAGTCATTGTGCTGCCTGACAAGAGTTTACTTAACAATCACAGTGACTTCAACACCTTGATAAGTGATTGTACAATGAATGGCGGATTAATGGAAATCAGATCCTTTTTTTAAAGGACTGTTTTTAAAGCTTTTCACAGCAGCACAGTTTAAAAAAAATCCTAACTGAATAGAAACCTAAGTACTAATGCTTGAATGGTGGGTCAGACTGTGCACTCTTGAAGCAGTGCCTGATAGGAAGAGATTCGGTCTGGGCGGACGCTTTGTTTTTCTGAGAGTGTGCTGGTCCAAAAAGGCAACTGGGGGAATCTGGAGAGACAAGGACCCCCAGACAGCCACCCAGGTCTTTGGGCCAGCTTAACCACCCTGAGCCGTGTGGAGCCGAGTAGAGAAGCGGGGGAACGCACACAGTGGGTACCTGGGAAAGGCTTGAGCTAGTAAGTGGAGTAGTCAGTCAGTGGGGGAATATGGGTTCCTCCAGTTGTCATCAGAACCTCTTCAACATGCACTGACTCTGCCACCAGGGGCTAAGTGTGTGTGTGTGTGTGTGTGTGTGTGCGTGTGTGTGTGTGTGTGTGTGTTTAGCTTAATGGGATTTAATGGGATATTCATGCTTGGCTGACTAAAATGGTCACATGCAAACTGACCATCTCATGTACAAAACAACAGTAGCAATCCAAAGTGCCATGTGTATGCTGAGGTGGACTATGCATCATGCACACCTCAGCTCATAAAACCTTCCCATCCTTTCTTGTGGGATAGGAGAGCTACTTAAATTCATTACTGTTATTGCATTGGTATTGCAATGATTGAAAATATGTTTTCCAACCACAGTCGTGTCAGAATTTTGGCAGACTTATTCTGTTGAGGTTGTAGCACCTTTGTGATTGTGTCTTTGTGTGTGGGTGTGTGTGTGTGTGAGAGAGGGAGATCGTGTGCGTGTGAGTGTGAGTGTGTGTGTGTGTGTGTGTGTGTGTGAGCCTTTGTTGTATAAAGCCATGTCTTGACAGCTCTCTGTTCTTATCATATTTGTAGTTGTGCTGTTGAACCCTAGTCAGCCCTTGTCCTTGTACAAGGAGAGAGAGAGAGAGAAGAAGGTGAATAACTAGCAGCACTCAAATGTATTTTTTGTCTATTTGAAAGACCATCTGCCAAGCTCAACACAGAGAACGACAGGCTTTCAGGAAGAAATAACACACATACACACACACACACACATACACAGAAGTGTAAAAAACAACCTTCCAGGATCTCACTACATTCAAAAGACTCAGACAGACAAACACATAGCCACACCTACACGCACACACACACACACACACACACACACACACACACACACACACACAAACACACATACACACACACAAAGACAGGCTGTTCTCTACCTTGTTCCTTCCAGAGACTAAAAGTATAGTCTGTCTCACACACACATACACACGCTCACACACACACACCTCATTTCTAGTGGCAGAGCTTTAAAAGAAATAGGCTATATGGCTGTGGGCAGTAGATGCCCCTCTTGTCCTTCCTGAGCTACATGCCTCTCTCTCTGCTGCCATTGCCCCCCCCATCTGTGTGTTGTCTCCATACCTACGTGTGTGTGTGTCTGTACAACCTTCCAGCCCACATAAGGCCTCCTCTGCCTGGCTGCCTATCATTGCCGGCTGGGGGGGTTTTCATCCCTCGGCACCAGGATGTGCTTGTGTGTGTATATGTGTGTGCATGCGTGCTGAGTGTTTTGGTGCCTTTGCTGAGCCGAGAGGCCCACCACCCATCAACGCGGCACGCACAATGGAGCTTCTGTTTGTCTCTCCGCGCACCGCAGCCAGATTGTGTTTTAATGGTGGAAGATTACCACAGAGGGCCCAGGCCCTTCCTGAAGACACCCGCTTGTCCTCCACATCCCTCCCTTTCTCTCTCTCTCTCTCTCTCTCTCTCTCTGTGTGTGTGTGTGTTTATTTAGAGTGAACTAGAGAGTACTAACCTTGGCTGTATTGTTGCATTTTTTCACTCTGTAGGGCTCTCTGTCCTCTTAGCTAAATCTCAAAGGTGGCCTCAGCTCACCCAGAGAGATGGAGAAAGACAAATGTATGCAGGGTCAGTGTGTGTGTGTGTGTGTGTGTGTGTGTGTGTGTGTGTGTGTGTGTGTGTGTGTGTGTGTGGTTTAGGGTTGAAGGGGGCATTCTCATGGCAGCACTCTCCGCAGCCCCCTTCTCTCCCATTAGAGGGAGGTGTGAAACTTGTGGTTTTTACCTTCCAAACACTGTACCACACCGTGACACCAGAGACAAACCACCAAGGCACACACACACACACACACACACACACACACACACACACCCTACCCTCATCCTCTGCCAGACGCCATCTCCAAAACAAGCACCCCAGCATTGCCAGGCGCAGCGAGGCGCTCTCACAGCTCACGCCAAACATTTACAATTTACTCTACAACTCCTCAGGGGCCTGCCCTTTGCCTGCCTCTCTCTGTCCCCTTCCTTCCTCTGCCTGCCTCACTCCCTCGCTCCTTTCCCACTCCCACACTCTCTCTCTCTCACTCAACTCTTCTCTTTTCTCTTCTCTTCTTCTCTCCTCTCGTCCCAACCCACAGGCAGCTGCATGGCTTTCTTTTTTCTTTTTTTTTTCTTTTGAGCACAGAGGCAATTACGCCCCAGCAGTGGGACCAGCTCTCTCTGGTCTCCGGGAATGGACCCGATCTTTCTTTGTCTTGGCAAACTCTCTTCTCTCTCTCTCTCTCTCTCTCTCTCTCTCTTTCTCATTTTCTTGGTGTCTGTCTCTTGCTCTCTCTTTTCCAGCTCCTCTCCCCTTTTTTTCTTTCTGTCATTTCCCCAGGCAACCCAAGTTTGGTGCCCTTTATCAGAGCCCTTGTGTGAGTTTGGGGAGGAGGAATCAGTCACAGTTAAGGCTATTAGATCACAGTAAACGCCAACTGAATTGGGCTGCCTTATCAAGGCGTTTGCCTCACACAGTCTCACACACACATACATACACACATGCACACACACACTCTCTCTTTTTCTCTCTCTCTCTCTCACACACATATATACACACCTACATATTGAGTGAAGCTCATGCTTCCACCATTGCATATACATACAGTTTGTGTATTGTTTTTAAGACCAAACCCTACTGAAGTACTGTCCTGCCTATCTATACAGGCTGCCAATAGTGGATTGGAGGTTTGATCATGGCTTGAATTGGTGGCTAACACAGCAGAAAGATGCATGTTTGCCTGTAATACTGATCTGGGGCCTGGTTTCCAAAACCACAATGGCAAAGTTGCTAACTAAGTTAGCACTTTGCTGGTTGCTATGCAGCTGTGTATTGCCAACCAGCTAAGCTGCTAACTGGTTAAGTTGCTAACTGGTTAGCAACTATGGTGTTGGGAAACGGAATTCTCCATGCTTCTGTGACTGTGCTTTACTCTCCCAGTCAGCCTCCTCCTGAACTAATTACAGTGAGCGGTGTGTGTGTGGAGGTGTATGCCCTCTGGCCCACTGAGACCCCGGCCCCATCCACAGCTGTCAGGGCCTGATGTGCTCTGTGGATGTGGGCGCTCTTATCATTAAATACTCGTCTCAGTTGTACTGCTTAATGAAGTCGGGGGAAAAAAAGATTCTAAAGGCTTTTTAAATGATAAAAGCAGAGAAATGCAACACACACACACATACACACACACAGAGGCCACAAAGCCCGCCTCTGCGTATGTTATTGGTTTTGAAATCATCTTGGGTGTAGTATGAGCTCATTGCAGTCTTTTGGCCTCTAGACATTGTTCTCATTTCCCTTCTCGAAAGGCATTCATCAAAATAACACATTTTTATACTCCACCAGCATTCCAGAGAGAACAGAGAACAGCTCGATAATCTCCAAAGCCAGTGTCACTGATGTGTGGGAATGTGAATAGCAACCCCCCCCCCCCCCCCCATTTCCAGCACCACCACGCCAACCTCCTGTCTGTCCGCCTCCTCTTCCACTAAGCAATGAATGTTCATCACCCAGATCCCCCTTTCACCCATACACCCACCCCCACCCCAGCCTCCCAGCCCCAGCCCCCCACCCCCTCCCCAATTTTCCTCTCGTCTCTTCATATTTCCTGGCCGTGTCATTTATCAAGAAGACATGCTTAAAATAGTTCCTCTTGACACTGCGGCTCCCGCGGCTGCTCTGCGGTCAGCCGTTTGGACGGAAACGGGACCGCTGCGGTCGCACGGCTGAAATTTTCACACGTTTGCGTTTGGGGGCCTGAAAAAAACATTTGCAGGCTTTCTGCGGTGAAGTCTGTCAGTGATTCTGTGTGTGTGTGTGTGTGTGTGTGTGTGTGTGTGTCTGTATGAGTTTTAAACTCTGTCTAACCTCACCCCTCCCTCCTTGCCAACCCCAAGTGGAGAGTCCTGTGAGAGGTTAGGGAGAGGGGAAAGTCTTGATTGCCTCCAAGTTCCGCAGGTGTATGAGCACCCCACTTGCTTGTGAAATTCGTCTCCCTCAGAGCGTGTGAGAGCATGGCATATTTAATACCCAGACATCAGCCACTGTCTGTCCCCTCTCTCCCTCCTTCCCTCCTTCCCTCTTCGGCCCTCCCTTGTGGGAAACTCACACTGGCACACGGTGCCAAGCGAGGTTACGCATACACACAATCCAACGCGCCAAGCCGTCTTATCTCCGCAGCCCTGGCACGGGCCGACAGGATCATGTAGTCGGTCATTGTGTCGGGGGGTGTGGGGGTGGGTGGGGGATGGGGTGTTGGTAACCCGCTCGACTCGGCTGGGCCGCCTCGTTTCGTCTCGCCCCCGTCCCGCGGGACCTGACTAAGATGGAAAGACAGACACGTGCACCTGGCCCGTTGCCCAATGAGCGAAAGGCGTAGAGGGGGTTGGGTGGGTGGAGGAGGGGGCTGGGGTTGCTGGGCTGCGCTCACATGAAAAATGAGAGGCACTATAAAGTCAGAGATTACAACACCCCCACCCCACCCCACCCCACGAGCACATTGATTAGTGAGGAGAGGAGTACAGGCAGGCCACTGGAGGAGAGGGGTTGGGTTGGGGGTGGAGGGGGTGGAGATAATCATGTGGGCTTAATTATGTTTTTTGATATTCTACATCAAAGATAATGAAAGTCTTGGAGAGTTCCCAAAACTCTCCAATGCTTGCCATAACCCCACCACCACCACCACACACACACACACGCATGCACACACACACTTTGCCATCTTCATCCAACTTCCTCCCCTCATCTGTCCTCTAATGCTGTCTTCTTATTCTTCTCTCTCTCACTCTCTCGCTCTCGCTCTCGCTCTCTTTTTCCCTCTCTGTCTTTGCTCTTGCTTTGAGTCTATTCCCCAAACAGGTCCCAGCATCCCTGTTTGAAAGGAGAATACATTATTTTTATGTGGCACAAACACAGTAATATCCCCCACTCTCACTCAGAGAGGAAGTGTTTATCTTCTCAGTCATGTCCTTGGCTCTCCTTCAGCTCCACACCTAACAGGCTCAGGCAGGGGAAAAATACAGATTCGGTTCAGTGCATAGACTTCATGTACACCCTACTGAAAATATAGGGTGTGTGTGTATGTGTGTGTGTGTATGTATGCTGTATGTGAATAGACTTAATGTACACACTGCTGAAATATGTGTGTGTGTGTGTGTTTCTGTATATGCTGTATGTGCGTAGACTTCATGTATACATTGCTGAAAATATGTGTGTGGGTGTGTTTGTGCTGTATGTGCATAGACTTCAAGTACACACACTACTGGAAATATTTCTGTATGTAGGTTTTGAAAGGGGTTAGCAATTGCATGCTAATGCAAGTTGAAATCTCTTCTTGTGAAATATGCTCATATAGTCAAGTAAAATGGTCATGTGTCTACGTCATGCAGTGTGTGTGTGTGTGTGTGTGTGTGTGTGCATGTGCGTGTGTGTGTGTGCGTGTGTGTGTGTGTGTACATGTGTGTGTGTGTGTGTGTGTGTGTGTATGCTGCATGTGCATGTGTGGGTGTGTGTACACATGTGTTTGTGTTTACAACAGCATCTGGTACATCTGGCCATTCGGTCTGATCTGTGAATGATGGTGAAAGCACTGTTTGGAGGAGTGGGGTCTGTGCTCCAGATGCACATCTATGACTCTGTTTGTGAGTATGTGAGTGTGTGTGTGTGTGTGTGTGTGTGTGTGTGTGTGTGTTTTGAGGGAGTTTAAAAAGTCATACATGTGTGCAGTATACCCTAACAATCGAAGACAAGTGGTCAACAGAGAAACTTTACACATAAGATCCCCTGATGGGATCCTAGATAGAGTGGTTACTTGGATTGCTCATGTGCTTTGGTATTCATATGCATATAGTGTGTGTGTGTGTGTGTGTGTGTGTGTGTGCTGTGTTTGTTAGGACATTGATGAGGTCCTTTTGGTAATAGTGCCATTGTTTTGCGTGGCATATTAAAATGGTACTTGCCGTCCCCAATACTGTTCATATGTCCCCATCATGTGAGCGAGTGTGCGTGTGTATGTGTGTGTGTGTGTGTGTATGAAAAAGAGTGTGTGGGTTAATGAACCTGGAGACAGGTTTTTGGGCTCCGTATCCATCTTGTCAGCGGGCGTAATAATCTGATACATCATTACCGTCCACAGCCACAGCAGGCAGAGGGAGGAGAGGAGAGGACAGGAGTTGCGGGACGAGAGGGGAGAGTTGCGGGATGAATGGCTTTTTAACAGGCCCCTGTCCTTGAGCTCCTCCGGACTGCCTGCATATTAAAAGCCTCTCCTCCAGCCTCGCGAGGAGAATTCATAAACGGCACTGTGGTAGCAACAGCAGCAATGAGCCGGTGAAAAAGATAGGAGAGAGAGCGAGCAAAGCGGAAAGGCAAGGGAGACTCTCTCTTTCTCTTTCTCTTTTCTCTCTCTCTCGTGCTGCCGGTCTTGCTTTGTGCGTACGTATGCGTCACGGTCTCTCTGTGTCTGACCTCAACTTAAGTTTCCAAGTCTTTTTGCCAGTTCTTTATTGTCTGCCTTTAGATAATCTCTCTCTCTTTTTTACTCTCTGTCTCTCTATCTCTCTCTGTCTCGCTCTCCGTCTCTCATGCACCCCCTCACCCAACCCCTCCCTCTCTCCAACTCTCCCTCCCTCTCCCTCCCACCCTCTCTCTCTGTATGGGTTCAGGCTGGTAATCCCTCCACAGTAAAGTGGTCGTTTAGCTGCTGCGTCCCTGTCCTGCTGGGGAGGCCGTGCAGTAAAGCGCGGGCGCCACTCAGCTTTACAGCGCCTCGTAAAAAGGCCAGAGAGAGAGAGAGGCAGAGGGAGATATGGGATAAGGGAGAGAGAGAGAGAGAGGGAGGGAGGGAGTGAGGAAGAGAGAGTCAGGCACTTAGCTGGCCAGCTGTGGACCGAGGGGCTGGCGAGACTCCCTCTCTGGTGCTTCAGTCCATACTAACATCCCTCTACTCCACTTGCTGAACAACACACACATACTCGGTCACACACACTCACTCTTAAAAAACCTGTTAAAACCACATACACACACACGCATGTGTGCACGCACACACACACACATACACACAGACACACACACACATTTATAAAAACACAAATATACTAATGCACAATGTTATACACAGTACATATACTTTAGCAGTACTTTAATGGACTAATGTAATATTCTGCAGGTTGTAACTGCCACTGCAGATGTCTGCTTTACTTACTTAACACAAATACAGAGCCAGTCATATGCATTGCAGGATTGCCTACAAGTGTAGTCATTGCATTTGGCCAATTATGCAGTGCAACATTAACTTAAAAACAGACTATGCTATCCGTTAGATGTATGGCTGGTTATACACTATTTATTCAGATGTAACCTGTGCACTAGTGAACACATATTTATATGTCCTTGTGCATGTATGCATGAGTGTGTGTGTGGTTTGCACGTCACTCTGTGGTTGACCAAGAGGTCAGTATGCTTCAGTGAAGGCTGGTACACTCGGTTCCCTCGCTGCTCGGGGCTGGAGATGACAGCCTTATGAGGAAACGCACCGGACCAGAACTCGACCAGACCAGAGCGTCGAGCACAGAGCCCAGGCCTCACTAATCTATCTTTAATGGAGCGTAAGTCGGAGCGTGATGAACAGGGACAGGCATCAGAGCGCCACTGCTCCAGCTCCAGCCTCTGTCACTGCCCCAGCCTTGGTGGCAGGGTAACCTTGGCCGGCCCGCCTGGAATCATCTCAGCACAGCGAGACACGCCATGAGCACCCAGCCTGACTTAAACAGAGGGATGGAGGAAGAGAGAAAAAAGGGATGAATGAATCATAGGAAAGAAAATGATATGTTCGCAAGAGCACTGCAACTTATCTGTTGCTGTATTGCAAATGTCTACTCATTCACTATTAGGCACTGCACAGTGAATTACTATAGTTATTAACTATAACAATAAATATTCACTATGATAGTGGTGGTAGTGGTCTGTATAGTCAGTGAGTGAGTGGATTTATTCAGACTTTGGTCTCTATTTGTCCATTTCTCTCTGCACTGCTGCTAACCCCCATTGTGGTCATCTTTCTATCTCCCACCCTAGTGCTGGGTGGCTGAGTTAAGCTGTAGTTGTGAGTGCAGGGGTCGGGACGGAGTGGGTGGCAGATCTCTGTGCCCTCAGTGAGGATTACTGTAGAGAGCGGAGCAGGAAGTGGTAGCAGCGGCAGCAGCGTGGCACCCCCGGAGGAGGAGTGAGGGTATGAGATCTTCAGTCACACAGCCAGGGCTTTAGTGGAAGTCCAGCTCAAGAGCCAATGCTAACTATATCCTCTTAACGAGCTCCTGCTCACTTAAGCCTGGCTGAGAGAGCGAGACAGAGAAAGAGAGAGAGAGATATGCAAACACACTTACCCATAAAGCTTAATTTCAGTGTCATAAGCAGCATAAAAAAGTAAGAAGAAAAAATGCATGAAATTGAAATGTTGAATGAAGTGATTTACCTTTAGGACTCAGTGAGCTGAATAGTGCGCTAGTTCTAAGTAAAAAATAGAGTACTTTCTATAATGAAAGAAAGTGTGCTTCAGCCTACTCATAAATGAGCATGACCAGCGAGCGTCCCTGCTTGTATAAGCAGTCATTGTAAGCACCGTATGATGATCTCTCAGAGTTTTGTTCAGCTTGAGTGAACATCAATGCTGCCCAGTCTTGATACAGTTGAACATTTCACCACGGCCCATTAGATCATCAGACCATTTTATGGAGCTGTCATTTTTATTTCATATTTTTATTGGATCAGAAATACTCTCCCTCTTTACTGTGTTACTTTCATGTTATCTGTATTCTTTAAATAACATCATTAATCCTTTGAATAGATCGAAAATAACTTTAGCAAACACACACACAGACACACAGACACACATATGTATGCATCTGAATATCACTGCCCTCATCTCTCCTTCTCTCTCTCCACCTGGAGTAGCACCCCCCCCCCTTCCCTTCCTCCCTTCCTTCTTTTCCCATGGCTCCTCTTTTATGCATGGCTGCTTTGTTTACCCACGTGTCATTGCTCAAGTGCCCCTCTCCACGGCGCCGAACGCTTCCAAGGCGCTCTGGGCCTCACCTGAGAGCACTGGCCTTGAAAGAGAGCCAGGCAGCAGCAGCAGCCAGGCAGCAGCAGCAGCCAGCCGGCCGCGACAGAGGTGTTCCCATCAGGGTTCAGCCTCTCTTTCTTCAGCCTTTCTTTCTCCCTCCCTCCCTCTCTTTCTCCCTCTCTCTCTCTCACACTCTTTCGTCTCCCTCCCTTCCTTCCTACCTTTCTCTCTCTCTCTCTGTCTCTCTCTCTCAGACTCTCTTTCTTCTCTCTCTCTCCCTATTAGGGCTCAGCCTCTCCTTTCTCTCTCTCTTTCTCATTTCCTCCCTTTACTCTCTCATTTCTCTTTCTCTGTGCTTTCTTCATTCCTCCTCCACTCTTCTGAGCTCTCATCTCTGCAGCCCTCAGGCTCTGTCCAGCTCATATCGTCGCTTTGATATGCTCCAGCGTGTAAGACAGCTAAGACCGTATTCCTCCGAGTTAATTGTAAGCTCAGCGTCCGTCACATTGTCTGTTGGTGTGCATGTGTTTTAAAGTGTGTGTTTGTGTATGTGTGTGTGTAGGTGTGTGTTTGTGTGTGTATGGAAAGTTTCTGTGTGAACAAATATTTTTGTTGTGTTTTTGTTTTTGTAGTTTTGAGTGTCCCGTCCAGCAAATCTTCCAGGCATGACCATGATTGCCTGTTTCCTGTGCAGTCGGTATTGTTCTGGTCCTTAGCAGGTTCTCATGATGGAGAAAAACACCACTGCTCCCAAGCTGGAGGCTAGTTGTTTATAGCATTGTCCTCCACAGTGACACAATGACAAATGTGTTTAGTTCAATCAGGGACCTGGCTGCGATAGGTTTGAGATCCACTGCCTGTAATTGCCTGATTTTGCTGAATGAATTGCAGGTATTGTTGCTTCAGTGTTTTAAGTCTGATTTTTTTCTTTCTTTTTTGTGGGTATATTTCTTCCTACACTCTAATTCTTTGACAGTGGGAAGTGTGTTGAGGCAGATGGTACAGGTTGAGAGTGTGTGAGTGAGGGCACGTTCAATCCGGTGACGCTAAAGTGTGATGCAGGGGTGCCTAGGCGACACAGCGTGTGTGTGTGTGTGTGTGTGTGTGTGTGTGTGTGTGTGTGTGTGTGTGTGTGTGTGTGTGTGTGTGAGTTGGGTGGAGGCGTGTGAGAGAGTGTAACAGTTCATCAGAATCTCAATGACTTGAGAGAGACTTCAGACGGCATGCTACGCTTACTGCTGGGTGTCATTGAAGGTGAGACCTGTTCCCCTTTCCATCTGACAGCACAGTTACTGTCACCCCCCTCCACCTCTTTCTCTCTTTTTTTCATGCACCCTCTTTCTCATTCCCTCCGTCTCTCAGCTCTCACCGTTTGTCAGAGTTACTCAACCATCTCACACTTATAGCATAACAGCATGTGTGTGTGTGTGTGTGTGTGTGTGTGTGTGTGTGTAAATGTGCCGCAGACATAGCTTTTTGTGTTATAGAGTCTCTCCTGCAAGGCTCATGTTAGCCAATGAAGAGACCGCCGGCTCCCTCCACAGGCGCTCCTCTTCTGCCAGGCCTCCCCTAGCAGCAGTGCACTCAGCTGGGCCTTTCTGCTCTACCTAGTCCCCCTCTCCACCCCATCCTATTCACCAGCCACCAGCCACCCCACTACCACCCCCAAGCCTGCATCACCCACCCCAACCACCACCCCACCCCCATCCCGTTCCCCAGCACGTCTGCCCTTGAGCTTGCTTCAAACGCCCCCACACGCACCCACCTGCAGTCCCTTCAGACCACCACCAGCTCTGGCCATTCCTCAAAGGAGCTTTCTCTCTTTTTCTTTTCCTCTCTCTTATTCCTTCCCTCTCTATCTCTCTCTCTCTCCCACACCCGCTCAGCTGTCAGAAGACATCAGAGGAGCGGCGGTCTGCCTCCTCCTGCTCCCTCTGTTTTATTCCCTCCGTCGCTTTACTCTTTCATGTCGTCCGCCGCTCCGAGGGCGTGCTCTGTCTGGGCTGTCATTGCCCTGCCCTTTGAGGAAAGATCTGGAATGGCCACTGCCTCAGCTCCTTCATGGGCTGGACTCCCTCTTTCTTCTCTCTCTCTCTCTCTCTCTCTCTCTCTCTCACTCTGTCTCTCTCCTTCTCCATGTCTTGTATCTACAGCTTTTTGTTTCTCTCCATTTTGTCTCTCCTCCCTGTACGACAGTGCTTTCTCCTGTCTTATCTTCTCTTCTCTCCTCTCCCATCTCCTTTCTCCCCTCCTCTCTCCTCCTTCTCTCTCTCTCTCTCTCATCTGCTGTCCTCTTCGATCACATCCTCCTTTCCTCTGCACATCTCCTCTTTCCTCCCCATTCCCACTCCTTTCTTCCTCTCCTCTCCTGTCCTATCCTCTCCTACTCTCCAGTCTTCCCTTTTTCCATCACCTCCTTCCTCTCCTCTGTCTTTTCCCTCCTCTTCTCCCTTCCTGCCTCAGCTCTCATGCAGCATCAGAGGGGACAAGGCTGGGGGTGAGGGGGGGGGGCAACTAGGCTCAGAGGCTGTGAGGCTCCGAGGCTCCAGCACGTCCCTGGCTGCATTGTTCTTCCCTGCTTTTATTTATTAGCATCCCATGTGCGTGCCTAACCCTCTCGCCCACCCGCCTGCCTGCCTGCAACACTGCCCCTCTCTCTCTCTGCATATGCAATGAAAGCTGGGGGGTCACTGGGCCCCGCTCATTTTCATAATCTTGAATATTGGGCAGCGGGAGGGGCAGGCAGGGAGAGGAGGAGGAGGAGGAGGAGGCTTCAGAGGAGAAGTCCCCTCTCTTTCTCTCTCTCTCCCTCTCCCTCTCTCTCTCTCTCTCTCTGTCTCTCCCTCTCCTCTGTCTGCTCGTCTTCCTGCCTGCCCGCCCATCCCGAGAAGAAGGGGAACAAAAAAAAAAAATGAAATAAAAAAGGCCCAAAGACAACACAGCTCTTGCATTTGCATTCAGATGCGGCAGGCCGACGCTTTTGTTTTTTTTTCTCTCTCTCTCTGTCTCCCTCTCTCTTTCTCTCTCTCTCGCTGTCTCCTTCCTTATTCCCTCCCGCCTTTGTGGCGCATGCTTGGCTTAATGTGAATGTGACCCTTTTTTTACAGACGTTCTTGAGTTTTTCTGTGTCTGTGTGTGTGAGTGTGAGTGTGAGTGTGTGTGCATATGTGTGTGCGTGTGGGTCTGCCCACTTGTATTTTTGAGTGTGTATGTGCATGCACACTCTGAATTCAACAGACCTAAATTTATTTGAGAATTTCCACATTGACCAGAGATAAGGGTCCTTGAGTGTGCCTCCTCACTGACGTCCTCATCATTAGATGGAGAAAACAAGCAGACAAGCCGTGTTCTCTCACCGGGCGGGAGAGCTATTTTTTCACTCACAAGACGTCGAGACATTCCTGCGCGTGGCCACCAGGTCTGCAGTCCCCACGGCCGTCAGCGCGAGTCTCCGTCTCCGTCTCCGTCTCTCTCTCTGCCTCTGCCTCTGCCTCTCCCCTGTGTGCCTGTCAGCTTTCTGAGTCCCATATTCCCCATCGTCTGTCAAGAGACAGCACTTTCAGCAGGCTGTGATTTTATACTCACCAGCAAGCCACCCATAGACACACACACACACACAAACACACACACACACACACAGACACGTGCACGCACACAGACACACACGCACACACAAACACCACAAACACTTTGATGAGACCAAACTTCTGTCACAGCCACCCGTCCCCATGCATGTTATGAGTTGCAGTGAACGGAGCAGGGAGAGGCTGCAGCATTCTTGAACTCTCACACTGTTCTGTTTAGGTCTTTTGTTTGTCTTAGCTTTTTTGCCTGGTTTCTTTTTGTTTGCAGCAGAAGATTTTGTTTTTGCTGTGCTTAATCCACTCAATCATTCTGACTTGGAGTCTAGACGCATTATTTAAACGTTTAAACAACATTGTGGGCATTTTCATTTAGCAAAAAAACAAAAAAAAGAGCTGCACAAAAACTTTTTTAACTGAAATTATTTTTTTCAGTTACCGTTTACAGTAAATAGCAAGTCAAGTCATAACAAATTATGGACCAGACATGGCTTGCATTAGCCTGATGCCACATTTGCCCGTTTGAGGTCAAGTGTGTGTATGTGCATTGGTATGTGAATGTGTTTCACTCGGGGGCTTGCGAGCGATCGCTCCTATAGATTGGATCTTATCATGGCCTGTATTGATTTTGGGATTCCTCTCATCCCATCTGTCTTCACAGCGTGCACACGTTGCACTTTATCATCGCCGCACAACTGAAACAACAAATTATCTGTGAATAACAGTGCGTGTGACTTATTGGATTCGTATTATCTGGGTGCCGTATGGCTGATGAATTCTTTACATGGTTTTATTATCAAATATCCCATAGATATGGGGGCCACACTCAGGAGTGTCTCTCAAATCACATTCTGTCTATCTTTGTCATACACAATTGGTCACACACACACACACACTTACAGACACAGACACGCACACACTGACAGTCAGACAGTGTGTGTGTGTGTGTGTGTATTATGTACACATAGTTACATCGAGCACACATACAGTATGTACTGTTTGTATGGATGTATGTATGCACACAACATGCACATTTGTGCTTTCTGTAAATACACACACATACATATGCAGACACACACACACACACATTTAGATGCAGGTGTTCCTCTCTCTCCCTCTAGTGCTGGGGGGATTTGACTCTAACTGGCCCTGGCGGCCGTAATGAAACGAAATCTATTTAAAGCCAAAAGCGATGCAAGTTTTAATTTCCTTTCCCGGGCATAACCTTTTTGGCTGCGCTGCATTTCACATCCACTTAATAACTTTTACTCTCCCACCCCTCTCTCTTCTCTTCTCCTCTCCTTTCTTCTTTCCACCATGTTTTTTTTCCTTCTTTCGCTTCCCCTCCTTTGCCTCTCTTTACACAATCTCTCTTACACCGGTCGGCTTTCTCATGGCTCATAGCAAATGAACACAGCCAGAACAGCTTTTTGAAGAGCAATATCTGTTTGACAATTCCCCCATGAATTGCAGATAGGGAGCATTTGATACAGGGAGAGAGAGGGAGAGGGGGGAGGGAGAGAGTGAAAGAATAAGATGCTATTTTGTTTTCAACGCTTTCTCGCGTGTTTGACTGGGTGGCATCAGAGGAGACAGATGAAGGCGCTGTGTGTTCCTCAGCGTGGCTTTTGGGAGCTTCGTCAGGCTGCTCATTTGCACAGAATTCGCCACGAAACAACATGCAGCTGTCACCATGTGTGGGTTGAGCACGCGAGTTGGTCCTGCTTCATCATCACCATGCTCGAGACCACTTGAAGTTTCCGGGCATTCCATTGAAACTGTCTCTCTCTCTCTTTCTTTTTTCCTTTTCTTGGTTTTTAGAGGGGGGGGGGGTGTTTTTGTTTGCTGCTTCTTAAGTTAATTTGCTGAATGACTGTGGGTGGGTTTGTTCTTAGGGGAAGCACATTTCCTGTAGTTTCCCCATGGTGGTGGTGGTGGTGGAAGAAAGAGGATGGGGGGTGGGGGAGGTTTCTGCTCTCAGTCTGTCTGTGAGAGTGTCTCTGTCCACTCTCTCAAGTCTGCCTTCTCCTCCTCCTCCTCCGCCTGGCCCGGCTTGGCCTGGCTCGCCTGTGCTCACGACTCACAGTGCGCCATCTCCTGGTCATTCCTGGCACTGAAGCCAGACAGCAGTAGCCACTGGGCTCTCTCTGCCTGTGGTTTTGTGGGATTTCTCATAAAGGGGCTACAACACAGTGGATCTCCAGTCACAAGCTTCTCGCAGAAGCCCCCAGTAAGTCAGATATGCTCTCAAGTGCATTGTTAGATGACCCTGGGGAGTGGAATATGATAAGAGCTAATTGGCAGCTTTTTGTATGGGCTATCACAGACAGCCATAGAGTGTTTTTCATGACTTTACGCTGACTAGGTATGGAAGATGTCAGATGCCCTGTCTTTTTCCCTTTCAGTGCAAGTTGTTGTGTTGTGACGAACCAAAAAGAAAAAAAAAAAGATGGAGGCTTTTGAATCAGTATTACCTCAGATCAATGTTACTGTGGCCTTATTAAAGGTGGCAGAGGTAAAGTGGGAAATATAAACAAGAGTCCCATACCTGAGTGGGGCGGCGGCGTGTCTCGGGGCAGGTGCCGTGCTCATTTAAATTAGCCACAATTTAGGTCGGCTGATGCCAGTGACAGGTACTGCGCTAAAATTAGCCATCTTAGAGAAGGGGAAAAAAATGAAACATATTGCTGCAGAATAGCAATCTAGCCTGTCTGTCTGTCTGAATTTGACAAAACCTGACAAATGTTCCTTTTAATCATCAAAAGGCATGGCTGTGTGTGTGTGTATTTGTGTGTCGGTGAGTGAGTGTATTTGTGTGTGTGTGTTTGACTGTGTGTGCTAGCAGTTAGCCTAGAGCACAACCAAAATAGCCTAGGTTCCTGCTACTCCAGTCTAATAACACAGTTCCGTGAAATCTTATTAGTCTTACTTTTTATAGACTGAACCTTTAGAGATGGCAGCATCAACGGTGGCAGCAAAGGAACCATAACACACATTGTGTGTGTGTGTGTGTGTGTGTGTGTTCGGTGTGTGTGTGCCTGCGAGACACGTGTTCCTCCTCAGCAAATGCCACTCGTGTTTGAACAGATCACTCCATCTGATGCTGTTTTATCTCTTCTGATATTGGATCATCCATTCAGGTGTGTCATCTCCGCTACTTGGGGCGCCAGGGAAGCCTGCGTGGGGCTCATTTTGTCAAAGCAATGGCTGTTTTTAAAGGCAGCAGTCGTCTGTGTGTGTGTGTGTGTATGTGTGTGTGTGTGTGTGCATATGTTTGTGTGTGTTTGTGAATGTGTGTGTGCATATGTGTGTGTGAGAGAGAGAGAGAGATGCATGTGTGACATATTTGTATTTGTGTCTGCACATTATATATACAATTCCTTGCAGTCCACAAATGTAAGACTGCAAATGTACTCTGTGAGTGTATCTGTATCTGTGTGTGTGTGTGTGTGTGTGTGTGTATGTGGGGGGGGTGGTGTCCTTAGAAGTGTATTTGCCTGCAATCACTCATTGGCATTTGAGTCACACAGTGCCTTGCCAATCTCCTCGGCAGATCTGTGTGGGTCTGGGCTCTCCAGGCTTGGCTGTCACCTCCTGTTTGCTCTCAATGGATGCTGACAGGCTTCGCACAAAAGGCCCCATGGTTAAAAATACCAGACACATGAAACATAAACTACTCATACTTTCCCTCTCAGTGTGGGTGATGAGGGGTAGAGGCACGGACTGCCTTCGTCAGACTGTTTTTGGCACTAATGCAAGTCTAATGCCTTGTCTATTTATCAACTGTCCTATCTCTCTCCCTCTCTCTCTCTGACACACTCTCTCTCTTTCTCTTTGTTTTTCTCTCTATCGACACTCATACACTTTCACTCTGTTTCTCTTTCTCCCTGTGTGTCAGTTTTTTTTTTGTTGTTTTTTTGCCTTTTCCTGGAGGGACAGAAGCTGTTTCTGTTTTAAATTCCACATAGCTTGCAGAAAAGTGCACTTTTGTCAATGCATTACTGTAGCTGTATCCAGGCTTAGCACTCCAACACGTTGCTCTCCTCATACTATCCCTGACATCTCGGAAGCGCATCTGCCGTAGCGCTTTGATTGCGTGTGCTGCACTTAATGTACACTGCATCCATTATGAATAGCGGAGTGAATATTTATGAGGAGCTGTATGAGATTACTTAGGAAAGGCAGTTCTGAAGGGAACTAAAATGCACCATTTAGCCATGGTCTGTCTCCTTCGCCCGTCTTTAAATGGTGCTGTTTAATGAATGTGCTGTAATGTCTATCAGTGGAACAATAGCAAGGTTCTGCTATTCTGAGATGATCAGAAGATGTGCATGTGTGTGTGTGTGTGTTTGTATTTGTGTGTGTGTGTCTGTTTTTAAGACATTTTGAAAAGGGCCCACCCCGGGCATTGCAGTCGCTTATGCGACTGTGTTAAATTTGATTGTTTTTGTATAATTGTGTTTGTGAATTGCGTGCATTTGTGTTTGAGTGTACATACTCATTCATACAGATACGGCACATACACACTAATAAGCAAACAAACAGACACACACACACACACACACACACACAAAGTCTCTCAATCCTCAGGTCCTCCTCTGCTCTTGAGAGCGGAGGTGCAGCAGAGGCTGGATGTGGCTTAATTGTAATTGCCTGTGCAGCAGGCATGCAGACCGAGAGAAGGAAGGAGGGAGGGTGAAGGGAGAGATGGAAAGAGAGGGAATGGGAGAGAGTGTGTGTGTGTGTGTGTGTGTGAGGGGTGCAGGGGGGTGGGGCGCTCCTGCACGTCGATAGCGAGCGGACGGACGGAGGGATGGAGCGAGGGGGAGGAGCCGTGACTTTGTGTCAGCAGTTTGTCTTGTGCATAGCTAATGAAGGCTCCGGGAGACTGCCGCCCAAACGCCAGTGCTCTGATCCGCACTCCTCTCTCTCTCTCTCTCTCTCTCTCTCTCTCTTCCCCCTTACGTTAACAGAATTCCGATAAATGAGAATTTTTTTCCCTCCCTCCTTCCTTTGCTCTCCTCCAGAGGAAGTGCTGGTAGAGCGAGGCCTTCACCAAGGCTGTCTCTTAAAAACGGCAAACGAAGAGCTTGGTGGGATTTTTTTCTCCCTCCCTCCTCTCTCCATCTCCACCCCTCCCTCTCTTTCTCTCTCTCTCTCTCTCTCTCTCTCTCTCTCTCTCGCTCACTCTCTCTGTTTTTGCTCCCTCTATCCCAATTTGAGATATAGGCTTGACGGAGCCCGTGGTGAATTGTTCTAATGAAAGAAAGCGGGAGGGGGGTAGCGAATGAGTGAGTGAGTGAGAGAGAGAAAGAAATAGATAGAGAAAAAGGCAGGGAGAAATGAGGAAAGGGAACAAGCAAGGTCGGAGAAGGAGATGGAGAGAGAGAGAAAACTGAGATAGAGTGAAGGAGTAGTTAGTGGAGGAAAGGAAAGAGAAAAACAGGCTGTGAAAAACAGGAGGCAGGGGAGGTGGAGAGAGATGGTGTGTGTATATATGTGTGTGTGTGTGTGTGTGTGTGTGTGTGAGGGGGAGAGGGAAGCAGGTAGAGAGAGCACAAGGGCATCCTCTCGGACTGCTAAGTAGAAGAGGGGAGAGGTTGGGCAGAGGAGGGGGGGCCAGCGGCAAAGTGAAGCGTGCTGGAAATGAAAACAAAACATTGCCAATTAAGAGCAGCCTTTGTTCTGTTTTTCACAAACGGTTGCTCTCTCTCTCCCTCCCTCCCCCTCTCTCTCTTCCTCCCTCTCTCTCTCTTCCTCTATTCACCAACTATCTATTCTTCCCTCTGTTCCGTGCTCAAAAATCCCTCCATTTACCACCTACATCATCTTTCCATTAAGCAAAAACATCAGTAGCATCAGATAAACCATTTTAATAAGTGAATGTTAATAAAGCCCATTTTTAAATGCACACATGGAGAAATTACTGTTTACTCTCGGGCTCAGTCCTTTTATGCACTGACTAGACGCTGTCTATACACCAGCCCCATGGATCAGCTTTTAAAAGCACAAAGTGCAGTTTGAAGAGGAGAGATAGAAGAGGGATAGAAGAGGGATGGTGGGGGTTGAGGGGGGCAGGATGGGTTGGGGTGGTTGAAAGATGCTGCCTCTGAGCCAGGCTGAAATGACAAGGGACCAAGACACAACAGAGGCAATATAGATTTCAGCCAGCACTGTATTTATTATGATCTGCAGGTCAAAATTTGATAGCTCTCACCAATCCAGTATCGATCTGGAGGCCCCATGCTGATGAATTGTGTCGGGGGGCACGGTGACAGCGCGGCATGCCCAATGAGACGCGGCTGATGAGCGGTGGTGGGCACATGGCGGGACTTGAGGAGTCGCAGGTGGGGATGAGGGGGCGAGGGGGGGTGGGGTCATGTTTGCATCGCAGCCAATCCAGTCGGCCGTGGCAGCCCTCTAATTTTTATCAGTGTCAGTTCTGACAGTGATGCATACCTCAGTGCCGAGCCGCACCACGCCGCCAGTCACGTGCCGACGTGGCGGCGAAGAGCCAAGTGCTTGGGTTGGGAGGAGGGGGCCCCCTTAAAAACAGAACACAAAAAAAAAATCAATGGCTTCCTCCCAGGCCACACCACAGAGCCTCTGCCGCGTTGATGTTGCTGAGCTACCAGTGCCTCTGTTGCTACAGCTCCATCTGCGTAGCGTCTTATCTTCAAAGGCCTTTCCTTGCTTTCTTTTATTTTACAAATGCGCTAGTTTTTTTTTTTCTTTCCTGACGCTCTGTCTGTCTCTCCCTCTCTCTTTATGTTATCTTTCCGCCTTTGCCGTGGTAAACGGTAATAGATTGCATCCTTTCTCTGGAGGTTAAATTCGAAAAACAAATCAAAACTCTCCTGGCTATGGCATAGGGGCTTTTGTAGTTGTTATTGTTGTTCCTTTTTCTTTTTTCCTTTTATTTGTTTGCCTATTTTTTTCTTTTTTCTTTTCCTCCCACCTTGCCACTATCACGATGGATTACAATGACGCATCATTGGGCTCTTTCATCTCTGGGAAAAGACTTGTGTGGACCCCAAAAACAGAGAGGTAGCGCTCTATGGTATTGAACCCAGTGAGCAGAGGCAGGACAAAAGGCAGAAGAAAGGGAGAGAGAGAGAGAGAGAGAGAGAGAGCAGCTGTAGTGGATAAAACAGAACAGAGGAGACTTTACAGCACAGGGGAACTAACCTCACATATCTCTGATGTTTTCTCTACACATGCACAAGTGCCTGATCTGTTACTTCTAAAACCCCCCATCCCCATATACTCTTTCATGAGACCCCCTTCTCTCACCCTCCCGTCTGAAGACAGAGCAAAAGAGAGAGAGAGGAACTGTGAAGTATATGAATGTGAGCGGAAAGACCTGGTTAATGATACCAAATCCTTTGTTAAACCCTCTGAGGAACCTGCTGCATAAGACCTGAATGGCCTCGTTTTTTCAACGCTCGTCGCGTTAGCCAGCCGCCGACATTGTGCCATTGTCTCCTCAGTGGAGACCCACTTTTGTTGTTGGCACCGGAGGCACTGGGAAATAGAGTGACTACACAGAAGCCCATTGCTTTGATTCAGGACAGTGCTCTGGTCTGCATTTTAAAACGGTGAAGTTTTGTGGAGTTTATTTATCTTTTTTTTTTTTGAAGCACAAGACTGGAAACGCGACTGGAATTCAAGCGTGTGATTTGTGTGATGCATATTTGATGTACTGTACAGTGACTACTACACAGTCGGGATACGAGCAAGCATGCATTCATGCAGACTCCTCATCACCCAGTCACCACCTGACACCCCTCACCGGCTCCACAGCGCGTCTCCGATTCAGAGGCAGCGGCTTAGATGACAGCGACCTGAAACCCCTGTGATGCTCATCCGATTGTGTGTTTACAAGTATCAGGCACTGTGACACAAAGCACCCCCCACCCAACTCCACCACCACTCCCTCTCCCATCCCTCTCTGTCCCTCAGGTACCCCGAGCAGATGGCCTGCTGCACTGCGCTGCTCTGCTGTTGAGTATCCTCTAGCTTGCTAGGGATCACAATGAAGATGAGCCAAGATGAGCCACTCTGATGGCAGGTCTGCTGCTAGGGAGGGACAGAAAGGTGTGGTGAACCTTTACTGACTATACTAGCCACCTGGTATTTCTTTTCAAGATCTTAGTGCATGAGTGGACTAACATCAGTGCACTCCAACCCCCCCCCCCCCCCCCCCTTCCCAGCAAACAATCCTCCTGCCCTTATCCATCCATGGATGGAAAGTTTAGGTAAAACAATGTATAGACTTCTATAATAATAAGGCCATGGTAGAAACATTACTGCTGACACGGGACCTTATTATGACCTGAGGGAGCTGGATTAAGGTCACAGTGATAAAGCCCCTCTGAAACTATAACTCAACACAGAGAGTTGGGGAAATGGGAAATAGGGCTTTCTTTTAAAAGAGAAAAAGTAAATGGGAGAAAACATCGTTCTCTCTGTGTCTGTCTTTCTCGCTTTCTCCATCTCAAGGAGAAAAGGAAGTAGAATGTAGAGCACTCAAGAGGAGAAGGGGGGAGTAGAGAGTGCGAGAAGGCGAGGGCTGAGAGTCGGAAATGAGATGTGGATGCTGACGCCAGGGAACCAGAAAAGAGGGAGAGAGAAAGATAGATAGAGGAGAAAGTGAGTGAGAGAGAGAGAGAGAACTGGAAGAGTTTTTGATGAGAAGCCAGAGCAGAGAAGAAGAGAAATAGATGAGGGCCCGAGGGGCCCAGAGAGATGGAGAGGTAGATCAAGACATACCAGTGGGGGGGGGGAGAGGGAGGAGGAAAGAGAGCAGGAGAAGGAGATTGAGCAGGATGGAAAAAAAGGGACCGAGTGGTACCGAGGGAGGTCCATGAATGGATGAGGGTTTGTGGGAAGAGAGGAAAGGGCACGCGGGAGACGTGAAGAGGATAGATTGGTTAGATGAGAGAAAAACAAGAGTGGGAGAGAGGAAGAGATGGAGAGAGAGAGAGAATGGGAAAAAATGAGTATGGCAGATTTCATTAAGTGCAGCAGAGGACGACAGGGGGCTGAGGACATAGACGTGTCCAGTCACGAATGCTGAGCTGGGCAGTGGCATGGCCCCAGTGAACTCCAGGCAGCCCCCTCGGTGCCACGTTTGTGTGCCAGGGCTCGGCCATTATCGCCACTCTCGCCCAATTATGGCCTGATTATTCCGGCGCGCTTTAATTGACTGGGGAGATATGCTAATGCCTGTCATTTGGCATGATAAAAAGATGCACCCAGGACACGCTGCATTATTTAGCTGGCTGTGTGTTGGATGAAGGATGTGGCGTGTGCTTTAATTGCTGAGAGGAGAGGTTAAGCTGAACGAGCAGCTGAATTAGAAATGAGGAATTTGGCAGTTATTTATTTATCTCTGTAGTGTTTTTAAACCACCCCCCTACTCTTTCTCTTTCTGTCTCTCTCTCTCTCTCTCTTTCTCTCTCAGTTTGAGAACCAGGCGAAGTGAGAATAAAGAGAGGGAGGGAACGATGTGTGTGTGTATATGATTTTGGTTGGGGGGGGGGGGGTGCTGATGGAAAAATAAAACATTTGTCGTTGCAGTAAGCACTAAATAAATTCTCTTTCTTACTGTGTCTGTGTGTGTGTGTGTGGTGTCTAAATCAAGAATGTCATGGAAATACTACCTTCTCTCACAAAGTAATTGTGCGCTTCTGTCATTTAAATCCTATATCTAAGCTCATCTGCTCTGCTGAATACAAATTACCTGTGTCCTCATCCTTTGTTTTACTACCCTTCTTCAACTGGGAAATAACCGAGCTGAGCTAGCAGACTTTTGGCTATTAGCACAGTGGTTTCAGGATATTGGTTAGTGGTTTCAGGAAGTTAACTTCTTGTTACTTCAGTAGATGAGTTGTGGAGTTGCGTCTAGATTCTTCTAGGAACTGGGGCTTCTTCTAGGACTGCTGTCCACTACGTGAAATGGGTTATGTCTCTTAGGCATTGGTTACCAACTTCAAGGAGACTAAAGGAATTCCAGTGGTACTGGGTTGGTGCATGTTTCTGTCTCAGGGATTTAGAAACCTCTCTTGTGACTTAAACATCTTACCTAAAAAAAGTCTTTGTCCAAAGATCTAAATCCCAGAGAGTTGGATACACAGTTTGTTTCATTGTGTGCTGTGTTGTGCTGTACTGTTTGTTGTGAAGCTTCATCAAAGCATCACCCAGAGATGGACTCTATGCTCCAGAAAGCAGAGAGGGAAATGAGAAAAACAACCACAGGCTGACATGGTGTCTTCCCGGACCCTTTTTGTCAGGTGACAAACGGCAGCCAAGAAGGTTGAAAAACAAACATCCTCTTCTTCATCGAAGAAAAGATTGTTTTCTTGCTCTGTCTCTCTCTCTGTCTCTCTCTCTTTGAGCTGTTGTTATGGGTTGTACGAAGGCAAATGTGCACTTTCTTAAAGTACTATAACTCACTCGTGTTTCAAACATATGAAATTCACAGCCTTGTACTTGGTTTGATGGTGGGGGGGGTGTTAGTCAGGGGATTCCAAATCTGAAGTAAAAGGAGCTCAGAAGATGATACTAACCACAAATTGAGGTGAAAGCTGTGGAGACTATATATATATATATATATATATATATATATATATATATATATATATATATATATATATATATATATACTTACTTGTTCCTTAGATCATACTATCATTCTCACCATTATGCCATTATGTTAGTCAGGGAGGGAGATTTTGCAATAAAAAAACAGCTTCTGAGTAAGCACAGAAATTCAATTGGTCTAATTTGAGCAGGATTGAGACTTGAGAAGTGAGCAATGAATACAGTTTCCTGTGAATGAGTGACAAGAGTGATGCTGGAACAGCGCCAAACCTGTCAGTCTAACTAACATGCCTCTGCCCTTCATGCTGTCCTTTAACACCAATTATATAAATTGCAGTGGTCGTACACATTTGTTGTCAGAGCCTTGAGCTACTCTAACTGTTCTAGAACATGACTTTGTGTTCTGAGCTAATGCCAGCAAATGCTACTTAATCTCTAACAGCATTGCATGAGCACATAGTAGTTGCTAAGTTTTTTTTTTCCCTGCAGTTGTTAATTGGAAGCTGGAGAGACAGAACATTGGCTCCCAGGTGGCTATATGTCATGTTTGGAAATACATTACGGGAATCTGAGGCTGTGTTTTCAAATAAGACAACAAAGTCTGTGGGGAAAAAGTGCAGCACTAAATAGGACCTGATGAGATTGCAATTTGTGGTCAGAAGCAGCCTGAAATGAGCAGATAATTCAGCTCGGTTTCGTCTGTTTACACCATTAGCAATACGGAAAGCCTTTTGATCACATTCTGTGTTCGGAGCAGCATTTTAAAACCGAGGTTTATTATTTATTTGCTTTCAGATATCACTTCTAATTCAGCAGACCTCAGTGTTATTGGTAGACTGATTCCGCATTACTGCCTGCACAGGACTGCAGTAGACAACTACTGTGTACCTTTGAGATAACAAACAACTAATGGAAATAGATTTTAGTGTGCTGTTAACAAATATTTTTTAAATGAAACACATACACAGCATATAGACTGTAATATAACAGCAGTAGTTATAGATAACAGAAATTATCCAATGGAAGAGTTATGGAGCGATGGTGGCGCAAATGGGTGCCGTTGGGTGCTGTTTGGCAACCGGAGGGTTGCAGATTTGAGCCCTGCACTGCCTGACCCCATCGAAGTGTCCTTGAGCAAGATACTGAACCCCAAATTGCTCCCAGTGAGCAGGTTGGCACTTTGAATGGCAGCCTCTGCCACTGGTGTGTGAATGGGTGAATGTGAGGCTTACATTGTAAAGCGCTTTGAGTGCTCATAGGAGTAGAAAAGCGCTATATAAATTCAGTCCTGCATATTGTAGGGAGATAGACTGCAGCCAAAATGGAATGGGAGTGTTTTGCAGAAGATTGTAGGTCACCTTTTATTTCCGGAGGTAGTTATTATAGCTTAATCAGCACTCCATGTATTCTCAGAGGGACAGCTGAAATAACATGGTTCTTTTTGAAAAGATTGTTTTGAAAATTGTTTGATGCTTGTATAGACACAGGGAATCTTATTCTTTTTTTTAAGTTAGACAAGCCTTATCTTGAAAGAGGTAGCCATCTCCACCTATATTGTTGGATATAATATTACCCTAAGCTGTTATAGCTAAGGGATATATTATCAGAGAAGCTTCCACTTTTTTTATAAATGTTGACATCATCTCTGTAGTCTCTTGTGTGCGACAAGCCAATGCATTATGCATTATCTGTTTTGTTTGATGTATGTGTTGGATTGAGTTGCACAGTCATATGCTTTGGCCTAATATATACAATAGTATTCATGTTTTTTCTGTTTTTGTTTTTTTGTGCTTTATATGTGAATCTGAAAGAATGTGTGAAAGTGCATTGCGGGCTTATGTGGGATTCTCTGAATATAATAATGTGCCTCTCCAGCTCTGTAAGTCATCCATATTAGGGAGAGAGAGTGGGGCTCCTGAAGAGTGATGGACACATGGGCTACACCGGCAAGGTTCCCTTGGAATTTAGATGAATTAGTCTAGCCTAGTGGACCAGACTCTTTCACTTCGCTACACTATGTGCAAAAAGTCTGGACACTCTCAACAGGTATGCGTTTGCTTTGAAATAGGTTGCCACTTTGTCTGAACTGAATAATAAATGTAACTCAATATTGAGCGGATGTGCTAGGCAGAGTTAGCCTGGTCAGGAGTAGTCCACCTTGCTCAAGGCAAGCAAGTGACTAGCAGTCTGAGGAGTGGAAAGAAATTAAGAGGTTTGATATGGTAACTCACAGCTGGACTCCAGCTATAACATGGTAGTCCATTGTGAATTCCATTGTGAATGAGATACGGAGTTTCTCAACAGACTCCAAAAAGATACTAATACTAATGAGAAATCTCCAGAGAGTCTGTTAACCAATAGGTCAATCAAACAGTTAAGTCAGAAAACAGAGTAATTTATAGGATGAGCCCCTGAGAAATCATTTCGAATAATTTGGGTAGGAATTAAATGTTAACAAGAAATTCAATGTAAATCATGAATCTAAGTAACTGCTAAGTGCAATCTCACGTGGTCTTAAAGGCTTTTAGAGAAGGTGCAACATGAGATAGTTACGCCTCCCTATGAAATCATGGCTTGCAAAACCCTGGGCACTAGCATAGCCTTTTGTCACATCTTAATTGTAGTGTTAGCCAGGCATAACCAACCAACTCTGCCTGCATAAAGTGAGCAGGTAGATATATACTGTTAGGCCTTATCAGCTTTATTTATGAAGCATTTTGACTTGGTGGGTCTCTTTGAGTGAGTGTCAGTTTTTTCATATTATGCTGCGAATCTCTCCAGTTCTCAATAACTTCCCTCCTGACCCACATACCGTTTTTATTGAAATAGAATCAATTTAAAAAAAAATCAGACAGCACCTCATCCATACATCTCTCCTCACGTCCGTTTGTAGCAGATTTACACTCTGCTCCAGCAGGTGCAGCTGTTGCCACCAGGCAGGCAGGCTCATATTTCAGAGTATTGTGTGTACTCAAAGGCTAATTGTAGCCTTTTGAAGGGTGGCACGGTGTGCGCACTACATGTGGGATCCCATTAGCCTGCGCCGCTCAGTCAGATCCCATTCAGAGGCATTTGCACGCCATTTGAGTTGGATTTGTCTTGAATGTGAGTTTTTCACTGTTGGAGTGCAATGATGGGGTGGCGGTGGTGGTTCTGTGTGCGTGTGTGTGTGTGTGTGTTGGGAGGGATGGGGGGGTTGCAGCATCTTAAGTGTAATAGCATTTTCATTTTACTGCCCCATAAAGACAATGAGCCCAGTAGTCCCATTGGCCCCAGGCTTTTCATCACACACACACACACACACACATGTACACACATTCTTGCACTCAAGCTGTACATGCAAACACACGCTTACAAACACTCACACACAGGCACTTGCACACACACACACACACACACACACACACAAGCTCCCAAGATACATCTCAGATACACTGGCTGTAATTAAATTCGCTTCAGTTTTTACCTATGTGGCCCATGCATGCATCATCTCTGTAGCGTTCTTTTGGTCAGCATTAAAAGCCTCACGTGTTTTAAAATGAACTGCTCTGATGTGGCCCTCTGTGACTTTTTGGCTCTTGCTGAAACATGATTGCCTGGACACAAGTGCTGCTTCCACACACACACACGCACGCACACACACACAGAGAGAGAGAGAGGGATAGTAGCAAAAAAAAGTGGGGCAGATGGAGGCTGAGAGCCCTCCGATGAAGCCCTGCTCTTTTATTTGGCTGAGGGATTGCCTCTCTCCACTGGCTGTGCATTCGATTTCACAAGGACTCTGTCGTGCTCGCCTGCCCGTGCCTGTGCCCTTGCCCGTGCCACAGGCGTTGGAGCACCATCAGCAAGGGCAACACATGGCTCAGTAAACACACACGCTATTTCTCTTTTTTCTTTTCTTTTCTTGCCTCTCCCTCTGTTTCCGATCCAGTGTTTGCACACAGTATAAAGAACAACATTGTGATGTAGTTTGCACATGCCATGGATTCAAAGATGTATTGTAAGTGTCCCAAGAACAATCAGTACCATATACAGTAGAAAAATATTTTTGCTACCATATATGAGACCACACACCTTACTTCACCTGTCTGTCTGTATCCATGCACACACACACAAACACACACTTGTTTATATCTCTCTCTTTTTCTTTCTCGCTCTCCTCTCCCCCCTTAATGGGCTGATTCAGCCACTCTGCTGGTCTGGTGGCAGGGCTGGTGGCAGTGGTGGTCGCAGTGGGATACTGCAGTAAGGGAGGGGGTCACAGGGGAGTGGAGTGTGGGGGGATCCACTAACAAGAGTGGACAGCACCAGCCTGCCGTGTTTATTCATGACCTTCTACCTTTCTCAGCTCTAGCGAGAAATCCCCAGCTGGCCTGCCTCGCCTCACCTCGCCTGGCCTGGGCTGTGCCGAGATGTGGCAGCGCGCTGACTCCCGACCGAGCATTCCCCTGGGCGGCCTGACCGCCACTCACACAGCATGCAGGGTAGAAGGCAGATGGGGAGGTGGGGGTTGGGGGGCAAAGAAGCGAGGGAACAGAGAGGAGGAAGGGAGGAATGGAAGCAGAGAGAGCAGAAAAGAGAGAGTTGGCAGTCAGTTGGCATGAATGTGTCACTCTGTGTGTGCCATGATGGAGTGCAGACTATGCGTCTGAATAAGAATAATGTTCCCTGATGTGGTGAGGTGAGGTTTTTCCCCCTTCTCTCTCAAGGTTTCAGTATCTAGGTCTGTCCTGTCTCACTCTATCTCACCTTCTCTCCATCGTTTCTAATGCACTGGGTGTGCTGCTACACATGGTAGACTTTTCCCAGAACTGCATGAATTCAAACACCATCTTGTAGCTCTTCTTCAACAGTGGAAATAACACATATAAGCCAATCAGTCCCCAGACTGAGAGTCTGACTGCTGGGGAACTTCCAGCAAGAACTAATTTTTTTGTTAATGGTGTGGGTGTGGAAGTCTATCTTTTTATGCATCACCCATTTTAAGTCCTCTCTATTTAGCTCCACTCTCTCCTTCAGACCTCTTTCAGGCTTAATAAGTGCCATAGGCCTGACGCTTAATCTGAAGTATCTCTCATCATCCCCTCACCATTCCCTTTCACACACACACACACACACACACACACACACACACACACACACACACACACACACACACACACACACACACACACACACACACACACACACACACACACACACACACACACACACACACACACACACACACACACACACACACACACACACACACACACACACACACACACACACACACACACACACACACACACACACACACACACACACACACACACACACACACACACACACACACACACAAATGCTGGGAAGTGCGAAAATTACAGTGTGGGTTCCCCATCTTCTGCATGGTGAAGTACACAGAATGTGCTACCAGTGGGACAGGTCCGTCTGTGCACCTTCTGTGGAGGTGACAGGCTTTTCCTGGCACTGAGTAGCATGGTAGTCGGTGGCTGATCTGGAGGTGAGAGGTCGCCGGTGGCTGCTTCTCCAGTGGTGTGTGAAATGCGTAAATAGGTAGTCATTATTGGAACGGGGTGGGGTGGTGGCGCTGTTTTAAAATAAGTGGCTATTATCACCTCAATATTTTTCTTATTATGACAATTACATGCTTCAGGAGCGAATTAAGTGATACACGACGCCAACTGGGAGTAGTTGACAGCTATTTGGAGGCTCAATGCACAGAGCAATTTGCAGCAGAGAGGCAAACAAATTGGATTTGGGCCACTCTGGATAGGGACCCAACTCGTTGAATTTTTGGACTGCCTTCCCTGCTTGCTTTCACTAACACCTCTATGGAGGGTAGCAGGCTGTGACAAAGACATCTCTGGCTGAAAAACAGCCTTTTGTCATGCTCTCCATCACTGAGAAATACCCAGACCCAAAAGTCTTCTAGAAAGTAGGCACAAGTTCTTTTGGTGTGAATTCACAAAAAAAAAACTTAGCAACATAGCATAAACTACTGTGGTATTGCAGTCACAAGTGTTTTTGTTTCAATACGAGTTTGACCTCACCACGAACTTGAAATAGTTTACAGATCAGAAGTACAACCTTGACTCAAGTCAAGGGGATGTCTCTGTGTAGTAAACATAGTCTATTCCATACAGAGCTAACTCAAAGGACTGCCTTCGAATTAGCTGATTAATTTTATTAAAAAGTGTGGCCTCCATTTCTAATTGACTTAGAGGTATTTTTTTAAAGAATTTAAAGTGTGTGGTTAACAGTGCAGAAGCAACATTGTGAATAGTGCCTTTCAGGCTTTTCTTTTTTCTTTTCCCCCAGTCTGTAAAATTGTCATCTCCTTGACACCATTAGCAAAAGTGGTGATAATGTCACTGTGCCTGAGATATGAGGCAGCTTAAACCACCTGTCATATCTGTCTCAAACTCCCACGAGGCCCAGCAGGAAGATATGCCATCCTCGAGCGAATGCCTATTACACAAATGTATGCGTCATGCATTTAAAGACTAGGCTCATGCCAATCATAGACAGTTTATTTGTGAATGGGATTGAGTTAGCACTTTAGCATTGATGCTAAATTCTGTTTTGAACGACTGATCACATTGGGGGGGTTTTGTTTGTTTTGTTTTGTTTTGTTTTGTTTTGTTTTGTTTTTTTGCTTTAGACTGAGTGACTATGTAGTCTCACATCCTGAGCATAGAGGGGCAGGTGTACATACATACATCAAAGAGCACAGCAGGAAGTTAACGTACATTGCTAAAGAAGTGTCATCAGACAAGAAAGACAATGCAAGACAGCAATGTAGCAAACTAATTCAGTAGGCAGTAGGCATCTACACAGAGAGAACTGGATGAAGTGAAGGAGTGGCCATACATAATAAAAAGGTAAACAAAAAGTAAAGCTTTGCTCTTACAAATGGCCAAAACAGGCTCAGAGAATACTGATCTCAGAAAGTTTTTCCTGTTCACGCAACAACAAAGAATAATTGGGAATACACCTGCTTTTGAGAGGTGGGCCATTTTCACCACAAAACAGTAAGTATGTTGTCCGTGATTCTACCATAAATGCATCTGCAGAAGTCAGAAAAGTACAGCTTGCCTTTTCTGCACTTTTGCAGTGGACAGGATGCAGTTTTAGCGATGTGTACGCAGCTCATATCACACTATGTATTGCGTCTAAACCAGGCAACAGAGTGTCTGTTTCCAGTCCGCGAGTGGCTTTTGTGGTGGTCAGTCCAATGAAATGGGAGATGCTGCAGTGATCTGAAGGCTCACATGCCCATCCCAATCTAAGAATCCCTCTCCCACGCAGTGACACTCTTGGTCTGGGTCATTGCGGGAGGTGGGGTGGGGACATATTAACTCAAGAAGGCCCTCTCGACACTACACCCACAGACTTCAGTAACGTGAAACTTTCTGGAAAACCCAAACTTGGACGGTCGTTTTTCTCACGGTTGTTCTTTTGTGCCGACTCCCACGTGCTGGGTAATGGCTGAACCTGAGCACAGATCCTTGTGTTCGTCCAAGGTCTTTGCATTTAAAAAAAAAAAACAAGTAATAATACTTAATGTCCATTTTCATGTTTCCTCTGTTTCAGGACCTGTCCGGCTCCATCGATGACCTGCCGACGGGGACAGAGGCTGGTCTTAGCTCAGCTGTCGGTGCCACCTCAGGAGGACCAGGCAGTGGTAGCAGCAGCAGCAGTGGTAGTGGCAGTGGCAGTGGCAGCAGCCAGGGGGAGCAGAGCAACCAAGCCCGGTCACCCTTCTCCCCCCACGCCTCCCCTCGGCTCCCTGGGGTGCGCAGTGGGCCCTCTCCCTCTCCAGTGGGCTCTCCTGCTGGCTCCAGTCAGTCCCGTTCTGGACCCATCTCCCCAGCCAGCGCTCCAGGTTTGAGACCATCCATTACTGTTTTCTCAGTGCATTTCCAAACTATCATTAACCTGACGACCAGACTACACTCTGATGACCATATTAGCGTTTATTAGGGAAAAAAAAAACGGTTTGAGTGATCGAATCACAGGCCATTGCCAGAGTAGCTGCTGACCACTTATATTTAGATTCCACTACAACATTCAACATTCTGGACCACCAATTGTCTAGGACAGGTCAGAACACATTAGTGTTCACCCCACAAAAGATATGCAGTTACATGCATCTCAGACCATTTTAGCCAGTGGTTTGACTGATTGGACCAAATTGTGTAGGTGACTATTTTACACCTGCATTAAGAATGAACCGCTTGTGATTGGACCAAGACACACATAAAAGAATCAAAGACATTTACCCTGTGTTCCCAACGCCTCACACCACCAATATCTAATCTAGTGCAGACCCTGTATTGAACAATAATATGCTGTATCTGTGTCCATCACATAGGTTCGATTCATAGTGTTTCATGTCGCCCATGATCAAAACAGTAACTTGTAACCTCGTTGATGAAGGACCTTGATTTTGTTCCAGAGTGGAGGTGTTGAGAGGGGCAGGGGTGTGCCTGGAATGAATGAAGAGGCCTTATTAATTGCTGAGATGTACAGTAGGAGTCCTACAGGGAAATCCAGAGGTGGGATTGCCACTGACGGCTTGTGATAGCCACCTGCTGTGTGATATTAAAACAGAGCCCCGGTAACCATTTTAGAACAATACCAGATTCCATCAGGTAGCTGTCTGCATCCCTAAGCCCGGGTGGAATAACTGAACAAGTCAATAAATTGTAAAACTATAATGAATTTCTCGACAGGCCCTGGACAGGTGCGAGTGACACTTAAATATGATATGCAGATGAGTGTGTGTGTGCGTGTGAGTGTGAGAGTGTGTGTGTGTGTGTGCGTGTGTGTTTATGACTGCTGCCGTTGATGGGCTGTTTGGCCGGCCTGTCCTCCCCTGATGGAATCCTGACCAGTGTGCCGAGCTGTCAATCACTGTGATGAGGCGGGACCAATGCATGAGTGAACTCCTGAAGGGCCGTGGTGGCAGAGTGAGCGTGTGCGGATAGTGATTGACGCTAATGGAAAGGAGGCAGGCACTCCTCGTACACAATGGCTGACAAAGATGGGCCAGATTGAAATATTGAGAACAGTACGAGACCGAAGAGACTTGGTATTAAGGAAAACACATAACTGGCACAGTAAACCATTTCCCTCAAATATTCCAGGCTGTGGAACAGAACTGAGCGATATGCTCAAAACGTGGTGAATTGTTTTCTGCATCAGTGAATTGGTTTCAATTTTAAAGTACAACTGTGGAGTGGATTTTCTGAGCGCTACATTGCAAAACAATGCTAATACAACTGCCATAAGCGATTAATTTGATCATTATAGCAAAAAATTGAGGTGATTTGAGTGAAGCAGAATGCTTCTCTGCAGCCATGTTTGGGGAATGAAAACAGGTTGCACAGCATACAGAGTGGTTTTGTCCCGGCAGTGTGCCTGTCAGTCACGATAATAGGAGATGCTGATTTGTGTGCATTGGAGTGTGTGTCGCTGAGCGTAGACCTGGGCATGCATGTAGGTTGTGTATTTATCTGAGAATGTGTTGACGCGTGAGTCTGCAGAATATATTAGTGTAGCAATCCATGTGGCCGTGTCAATACATATGCACAGGCATATCGCAGGCAAGGGAGAGTAGAGAAAAGGGCCCTGAGTGTCCCACAGATTGCTGCTGCCTTCAGAGATGCCACATGGAAGTATGATGTCATTAAACATGCATGACACATCTCTGCCCCCCACCCTCACTACCAGACACTCTGTACTGCCAGACACCTTCTCCACCTCTGCATGGCGCATGGAGATTTTCACACTGTAGCCACTGACGCTCCCCCTGGTTCTGTCAGGAACAAGAGGTAAAACACTTAAGGCGCTCATCTCTCACTCTCTCACTCACTCTCACTCTCCTCTTCCTCACACTTCTTCTGTCTCTCCATCTCTCTCTCTCTCTCTCCCTCTCTCTCTCTCTCTCTCTCTCCCTCTCTCTCCCTCTTTTTCTGTCTCTCTGTCTCTTGCTCTTCCATATGATCCCAGGGACTCAGAGACTGTGCCTCTGCTCAGCCCCACCGAAGCAAATCGAATACGCCGGAACATTATCTGACTTTGCCTGGCATTCGGATTTTCCTCGAGCCAGGAAGCACTCGGCAAATTGATTTTTCCCGTCGCGCCAGATTTGTGACAGCCGGGGCAACAACGACAAAAAAAAAAAATGCGTTGCACAGCCTGAATGTCTTTGAACCTTTGGGGACATGAGGGGCATTAGCCGGGCGCTCCCCTGAGCCACGGACAGAAATGGGGTGGGGTTGTGGGGGAGAAAAGTGGGGAGGGGTTGGGGGTTGGTGGGGATTGTGGGCACAAGCGGCCGATGCGCATTTGTGCTGAGATCCCCTTCGGTCTCTGGCTCTGGCGAGCGCCGGTGCCAGGGGGATTGGAGCGGGCCCGTCACTCAGCGGTCGTGTTGCATCAAGCCATCGGGGCATGAGCCGTGTCCTGCTCGGGGCTCCAGAGGAGCTCTGCCTGGGAGACAGCAGTGGCTGCCTGCCTGACTGGCACATGATGTTGCACTCAGACTAACACAGACTGAGAGCCTCGCTCTCTAATGTCATATTAGGCCCATGGAGGAAGATAGCCACAAAATATGATATGCATCACAGACATCAGGGAAGAATGAAATAAGAAATAATTCAGAATGTGGCTTTCTAAGAGAATAGGCCATAAAGGTGAATGTGGATATCACTTGTGCTGTTTGGAAATCCACAGGTAGATTGCCAGCTAAATTATGAGTGATCTATCAAGTTGTGGCATACTGTACATAATCATGATGTGAATGTTGCAGTAAATGGAAGAAGGAACATGCTTCTGTTTCGTGCTACATATGTTTTAGTGCAACAGTAGGTGTGGTTCAACAGCTACCGCAAATGTATATCAATAATAATAATAATAGTTGAAGTGAGCCCTCTTCTCCTCTACTTCTCCTAAGTAATAAAGATCTCTCCAGTGCTTTTGAGTCTCTGTAGCACTGGGCCCATTGTCAGTGGAGTGGAGTCTCTCACTTTTGTGCCGTGCTAATCGACACAGACTGCATCCCCACTCCCTAATGGCAAACATCACACTCCAGCCAACCGCCGTTGAAAATCACAAATGGCCTGCTCTTGCGCTCTCGCTCTTTTACTCCCCCCCCCACCTCCTCCTCCTCCTCCTCCTGTCATTCTTTCCCAAGGTCCATCAAGGGCCATTTAGCATGGCTGCACCCACCCCTTCCCTCTCTTCCTCTCACTCCTCCCTCTCTCTCTCTTTCTTCTCCCTTCTCTAGTCTCTCTCTCTCTCCATTTCTTTCGCTCCCTTGCCACAGCCACCCCCTTTCCCTTTATTTTCATTTTAGTTTTTTTTTTTTTTTTTTTTTTTTTTCAGAGATGCGGTTTAAACTTCCTTATGAGGGCTTTTAGAGTAAGCTGTTTATCTGCTCTCGCTTGAAGTGCTCCCAGGGCCGCTCAGCCGGCAAAAGGTCAGGGAGAGTCAGGGAGCGAGGAGGAGGCGAGGCAGCGGGAGCATGGATGGGTGGAAAAAAGGCTGCACTGTCCGCTGGCATTCTGTCTGCGCATTGCTGCCACGCAGTCCCCCTAACCGGTCCCCGTCTGAAGCAAAACAAAAGCAAACAAGCTGAATGTCCAGGGCACATTATGGTAATTGAGATGGTAAAAGAAGAAATGTTGGTGTGTGTGTGTGTGTGTGTGTGTGTGTGTGTGTGTGTGTGTGTGTGTGTGCAAGAGGGCCTCTGTGTTGGTTGTTCTGTTAAAAGCAACCCAAAGAAGCATTCATATTCAGATAGCACTTAGTAAAGGAAAAAAAAAAACAAATGTAACTAGGGAATGAGTGTGAGTTGTGTGGGGAGGTGCCTGTGTATGTATGTGTTGAACAACTTTCTTTTATTCTAAAAGGATGTTGTTGTTGTTGTTGTTGTTCTGCTCTGTTTTCCCAAGTGAAGAGCTCACAGTTTGGCAAAATATGTCTCCCATTCTTGGATGTTATGGCAATTAGTCTCCCTTGTGGTGTGTGGGTGTGTGTGTGTGTGTGCATGTGTGTGTGTTTGCGCACGTAAAAAAGCATGCCCATGGCTGTTCCATCCCTAAGCTGACAGTTCACCAAACCCCCCTGCTTAGCACACACACAGACACACACACGCACGCACACACACACACACACACACACTCCTTCCTCAGGCTCTCACTCTCCACCCTGTCTTTCGCTTTTCCACGTCTGTCTCCTGTGACACTCTGCCACACACACCCCTCTCCACTCTCCAGCGTCTCCCCCGTTATCCGCCACCCTCCGTGAAACTAATGTCCCTGGGCGTCGTGTCCGTCTGGCACCGCTGACACTCGGATGAAGAGTGTCCCGACCGCCCAGGTCTTACCGCAGGCAGCCTGGCCTATTATATTTCTCCTGAAGCAATAGAAGGCCTGCGTAGTGAAACTCCAAGGCTACGCTACTCCCTCTTGCCTTAGTTTTTTAGCTTAAGCTGCACTTTTGTCCATTTCCCTTACATCGCCCCTATTGTGTGGGGCCATAATGAGGTCCAAGGGAGCACGCTGGACTCGCCGCGCTGCACTTGGCTCTTGCCCCGGTGGGGGGGAGTTAGCTCACATTAGCCCCAGGTCGCAAAATCATTTACCCACACTCATCTGGGTCCGAGCAGCCATTATTGCTTTTGCGCTGTTTCGCCAGTCCCCCACCCCCGAGGACAGACCGATGGAATGGATTAGCCAAGCTGTCTGGGAGGTCTGTGTGCGTGTGTGTGTGTGTGTGTTCGTTAAGGCGTCGGGGTCTTTGGACCCGCTGATTCTGCTAAACAAGCCTGCTGCCCCAGCGCGCTCGAACGCATTCGCTAGTGTTTATGCCTGCGTCGCAGGATCAGCCCACGCTCCAGTAATACCATCCTGAAAAACATGAAAACATGACTTCTGAGAGCCCTGCCTGCCCTTAGCCCCAAACCACCACCATTATTGCTTTCATCTTTAGTTTAAGGAGCCTTTTATTGTCGGTGTGTCCAGAAATTGGATGCTCATGAACCTGCACTTCGCTTAAAATTGCACACGCCGGCAAACCGAGTAGCAAACATGACCACGAGTGCTCTGGCTACGCCTTTGAACTGTGCTGTGGCATTTGAGTTTGAATCACTTTTTTTTTTCTAAAACAAAAACACTTCAAAGATGAAACACTGCTCTTCAAAGAGTCTTGTGTTGCCTCAACGTTCCTCATGGAACATTATTTTTAAAGAAAACAGTGATACATTTTTCCCCCCAAAAAAAGAAAAAGAAAAAAACTAGGGACCATTATCTCAAAACACATGAACTTGCATGCTCAAGGCCCCTTGTTTGGTGTACCGTGGGAGAAGTTCAAATGACTGCAGTAGTGAAATAAAAGCCCATAAATGAAAATTATAATTGTTTTGGGCCCCGAACACTTCAAAGAATTCCTTTCTCATTTCTCCTCTCCTCTACAGGGTGCGTTTAGCTGTACTCACAGTCAATCAATGACTCACACAAGTTCTTAAATTTCAGTTCTCCAGAACAGACTAATGTATGCATTTGAAGGTTGCTTATTTGAAGGTAATTTAAGCTGAAGTTTGGGTAACAGAGTTATTATGACAGAGCAGAAAGGGCTCAAACAGGGCGCAAGCAGGGATGCAGATCTCTGTACTCTGTGCCAATGTCCTTCTATTGCACACAGACATTATCACTGTCTGTTAATCATTATTGCATTGAACAAACTGAAGAGTGATTAGCCTAAGTGATTCTAGTGTCCTAGTGTTTCTAGACAGTTTATAGTTTGTAGAGTTTAAGCATGCTTAACTTTTTATCTGCTGTCATAAATAAATCAAATGCTTTCATTGAGCACATTTGGTATGGGATGGCATGGTTGGGAAGAGATGTCTGCACTGAAAAGGGTAGTCACAGGAGGGAGGGGAAGAGAATGGGAGAGATCAGATCTGTTCTGGAGTTTCTCGTTTGATGGGCTTTTTATAAAGCACCCAGACCTTTTGATTGGTCACGTGTAGAGGATTCCCAGCTGGTATTTCAAAAGGCCAGGATTTGTGATGGTATTGATTGGTGGCTGTGATTGTGATTCTCATGCTTAAGCTTGTTTTTATCAGCCTCTTCCCCCTACTCTTAATGTAACTTCATCTTCCTCCTCCTCGTCCTCTTCTTCGTCCTGCCTCTGTGTTCAGGTACAGGCTATGGGCCTGTTGACACCAAGAACAATAATGATAGCTACAACTATAATGGCAAATACTTATTCCTCTAGTTAGCATGAATAATGCCATCCGCACCGCAAACAGCCATGTAACAGCTGTGTAACGATACCACTGGGATAATTTTCAGACTGATTTTGAGGATGGTAAAAAGCTGACAACAGATTGTATCTAATCGTTAGACGTTACATTCGTTGATGTGAGGGGAGACTTTCTTTATCGTTGGTCAGTGTGGACACTAATATTGTTAAAGTTGCAGTTATCTTTGTAGTTATAGTATCCTGGTATGAATGGACATTAAATCCGAGGAGGAAAGTGAAAAAAAAGCAGCAGTGATCCAACTGTAAATGTGGGTTCAGATGGTCCAGTGTTGTGTTGCTGTGGGGGTGGATGGCTCTACCCTTGCCGAGTTTCCCACCTCTAACTCAATGTGGCATTGCCAATGGCAACTTTTGCCACACGCTCATAGGCTCACGCACACACACACACAAACACACACACACACACGTGTGTGAAAACGAGGCAAGGCGTGAGATGACCTTGCAGAGGAGGCCTGCTCAGGGGCACGGTTCACTGGGGCTGTAAGCAGTGTTAGCGTATTCAGTGCACAATGGCAAAAATGGCCCTCTCCAGACACACACACACACACTCACTCATGAGCCCATGCCTCGTCCGATGGGCCCCTCCAGGTCTAATAGCTTTCTCACTTCCGCTTGCCCTCCCCTTCGTCTCGTTCAGCCGTGTCTCCAGCCGGTTCTGCTGCTTGCGTGTCGGACGGCTATTTTTGGCAGCGCTACCGCCGCTGCGGCTTTAGTGTGCCCCTCTTCTCTCCTCTCCTTTCCACTCCTCATGTCTGCGTCCCTCAGCAGGGCAACAGACTCACTCTAATCAAATCCCATCCCCGATGCCTGGCCACTAGCCGCTCTCTCCAAGTGGGCGTTAGAGAGGTAGGGTGTGTGTGTGGGGTGTGTGTGTGTTGGGGGGACAGCAATCCTGTTGATGCAGTTAACGCAAAAGCAATTACGTTGATTTAAGCAGGTTTGTTTACGCGACATTCCCGCCACATCCACTTCCTACATTACTCCACTCCATGAAGGTCACTCTATCTGCTGTTCTGAATATATACTGCTCGCTCATATGCACTGGAGTTGCAGTGATGCTGTTGTCTGCCAAAAAATGGATGGCAGTCAGTGAGAGTCAGTGAACCAAATCTTATATTCTTGTATTTTAGTTTAAGTTTAAGTTTAAGTTTAACCAAAAAAAGATTCACAGTGAGTATAATGATATTAGCTTACATTTCAAGTTCTTTACTGTCAGTAAGAATTTCAAGGGATTAGAAAATAAATATTAAAAGATTTCTTTTGTAGTGCTGTGTTTGATGTATGCTTTTTTAATGGTAGTCCTGCTGTGTTATAGGATATAAAATATCACACAATTGTGTTTTTTTTTTCCCTTAAACCTGTAGTCTGGAGTAAATCAACCCATAGCCATAGCCCTTGTTCAAAGTGCTGTCAGTAGGAGTAAAAATTTGGACATGGCAGCTAACTGACAAGGAAACTGTTTTAGTTTCATGTCCCTGTGCCCCATTCAGTTAGCATTAGCTGCCAGTTTGCTAATTCGGTCTGTGTTGTACCAAATCTTCTTGTTCAGATTCCTACCTATAGCACTTGGTGGCCTCAAACAACAGGGCTATGGGCTGATTGAGTGAATGGAATTAGTTAGAAGTTAGAGCGAGTTCTCAGTTTTCCTCTCGCATCCTTGGTTAAGCTGCGTCTCAAGTCGTTGTGCTGGTCTCTCCAGTTTCACACTTTTGTGGTGCTGTGGCCTCAGTCTTTACAAACGCACAGCCCAGCCACGCACACACACCCCACCCCTACTCCACCAACCCGCCTGGTCCCCTTTGGTTCACAGCCCTCCCCCTTCCCCCTTGCCTGGTGCCCACAGGTTCAGTGCTTTGGTCTGAGCCTGTCGAGTCTTTTAACATGTTTTAATTTACACGTTTCCCTTCCTGTTTCCCAAATCAATCAGAGAGCTTCCGCTCATTATTACATTAATTACCACTGCAGGGCCAGAGCGAATTTTTATCCTTGTTCTTGAGGAGACAGGAGACTGGGGAAGTGTGTGTGTGTGTGTATGTGTGTGTGTGTGTGTGTGTGTGTTCATGTGTGTATGTTTGTAAGTGTGTTTGAGGGGGGAAGCTTGGGTTGACAGTTGGGACTCACTGTAGGAAAAAAATCACTCAGTGGCCTATGATTGCATCCATTTTTATCATTTAATTTTTTTTATAAATCACTGCCTCTGTTAGATGCCATATCCTTGGTATGATCACACAGGGAGCTTTTTGTGTAAAAATAGTTTTGCCTATGGGTTTCCAGCAATCTGTCTCTCTCTTCCCCTCTGTCTCCAAACGCTTGTGGCGGCAAGAAAAAGAGGATTTAGAGAAATCAGATTAGACAGCCTGAAGACTTCGCTGAGTGATAAGTGTTATTTTTTGGTAATATAAAAAAAAGATGCAGTCTTCCTTCACAGACGAGAGCGGCTCTGTAATGTCATTTGACTGCATTTTCAAAGGGGGTGCCGTCACAACCAATATCTCTTAATATTCTCCCTGCAGAATCTGAGCGAGTGAGTGAGAAGAGAGCAGTGATAAACCCTCGCAGAACCAAAGGCATGATGAAGTGGCCTGTGGGGAAAGAGTGTTTCATCGACACACTGTGAAAGGACTTTGTGTTTTGTGTTTTGAACGTTATCAAACCGACATCTCTGAAGTCGTACTCAGCGATACCAGCCCTAATGTTAACCCTCAGCTTCCTCTCTTCTTCCACTTCATCTCTCCTCAGGGTCCCAGAATGCCCCACAGACTCCGGGCAGCATGTCTGACGTGGCGTCCCATCCCACTGGGAACCAGGCTCAGGAAAGGGGTAGGCGCCCCCACCCAACCCCTAACCCTAACCCCCCATCCACACACACACACACACACACACAATTTTGTGAGATTGTACTATTCAAAATGTCTAAAAAAAGGCTGACACCTAATGCCATATTAGCCTGTTGACTACAGTACCAGTGGGCTCCTGGTCTAGTGATCCGTTACCCACCCTGACATAATTAAGTACAAACCTAATGGGTGAAATAGACAATCATTGTGGGAGGTATTATATGGATGTCATATGTTTGTAGTTTTTTGCAGCACTTCTCTCTCTCTTCCTCTGTCTCTCTCTCTCTGTGTCTCTCTTCCATCACTCTCTCTCCCATTTGTTGTTGTTATTGCTGTTGTGCCAGTGTTTTTGACAGATTAGGAACTGCAGTAAATATAATGGCTTTCTAAAATATATGACAGTTCAGTCCTTTGAGGCAGGCCATTTGAGAGCTCCTCTAATTTTCATAAATTTAGCTGAGTGTCCTTTTTAGCTTGTACCGCCTCCTCCCCACCACTACCTCCACCACCATTACCACCACCACAACACCCCTCCCACCTACAGTTGTTGTCCGGCTAAGAGCCCAAGCCACTCGAGTCAGCTCACAGAGGAGGGGAGAGAAAAAAAAAACAAACTTGAATGTGCTGTTTGCTTTTAGCACTGTCTGCACAATGTCCCTCTTCCCCATCCATTTTTCCAGGCAATTTAAAATGCAGTATTACACTGTGTGTGTATGTGTGTGTGTGTGTGTGCGTGCGTGCGTGCGTGCGTGCGTGTGTGTGTTTTCTGTCTTCAAATCCCCCACGTTAATGGAAGCAAAACATTACAATAATGTTTCTCCCTGGAAAGCCGCTCAAGCTGACAGACCGAAGCAGAGCACTCTTGCTCTCTGCCACGCTGCTTCCGTAGCTGGAGCTCGCTGCAGAACTTTAGAGGAGCATGCTCAGTCGAGACAACAGCTTACTGTAAGCAGTCTGTCAGGTCCATTCAGAGAAAATGCCTTCTCAGTTAAAAAAAGAAAGAAAAAATACATATAGCAAATTTTGCTATATTCATGTTTGTAGCAAAACATATCTGTACTTTTCTTCTATGTACGCTCTCTGTCTCGCTGTTATTGGGATTGCACCCTCATTGCAGAGATGGTGCCAGGCAACCTTTTGTACATAGCCTAATCTGGAATATTACCAAACTTGCTGGCAACGGTGGCAGCCTCTTTCATGGTTGTAAAAGATTGGAAGGCCCAAGTTCCCCCTACGCACACTCACATAGACACACACACACACACCACACACACACACAGGTTTATTTGCTCTTAGGTTTAAAATATAATGAAATGGAATTTAATCTAAACACAGGCTTCAGAAAGGATCAGTCCAAATGTCAGTGGGAATGCTGGAAGCCCCTCAAAGAGAACAGCACAGGGAGTAGATACAGAAAAGACATTGGAATTAAATATAGCAAAAATCCAGTCACACTTTAATGACATTTTCCCTAGTAAATCTTCTATGGCTTCACACGTATTTGTCAGAGAGAGAGAGTGCATTTTGCTTACGGCATTGATGTCTTTGAATTTATAATGTCTTAACTCACTGTAAGATTGCATTATCAATGTGGCTCTCAGGCCATATGTGCATACACACGAGAGTGTGAAGCAAATTGAAATCTAAAGGGGCCATAACCTTTAATAGCAATTTGGTTTCTCTGCCTTCTTTATTGAGACTGCTGCAAGTCCCAACCCATGGATGACTGTTGAATGATTGGTTTATTAACCTTTGTACAGGTACTTTGAAGTACGACTGAAAAATATGCAATGTGCTTGTCGGTGCATCTTACATTCATAGAAAAAAAGAAAATATAAATAAATGTCCTTAACATGCAGTATATGCTTTGATGCTAATATGATATGCTAATATGATGTTGCCTAGCACTTCACAATGTGTTGTTCATCAAATGCCTTTTGTATTTGTGCTTCAGGATTCATGTCCAACATGCACCGGAATCAGTCCGTGTCCCAGTTCTGTCCTCAGCAGTCGGGATCCCCAGTGTCCCCACATCGTTCCCCAGTAGGACAGATGCACCCTGGGGTGGGCTCCTACCCACAAGGGGGCTCCACCTCCAGTGGGCCCTATGGACATCAGAGCAGCCAGTATGGACCACAAGGTCAGCATCTTTTACTGTGCATCCAGTTTATGTTGTAGTCCAAACACAGAGTCATTAAACTTGTTTGTTGGATGAAAATACATAACAAATCCAGTAATGTTTGTAACCACCTTTGGGAGAACAGGTTCAGGGTGACAGTCAAAAGATTCCTTTTTAACTTCATTAAGCTCCATTTATTGTTCTATCTAGGCACTGGTACTGTTTCACACTGTCATGCACTGTATTCTCCCTAGTTCATATGAAATGGTTAGAGAAAAAAAGAAAAAAAAACTTTATATCATCCCTCTCTCTCTCTCTCTCTCTCTCTCTCTCTCTCTCTCTCTCACACACACACATACTCTCTCTCCCTGTCTCTCTGTTTCTCTCCATCTCTTTCTCTTTTCATCTCCACACCGCTTGTGATTAAAGCAGAGGTACAGCGAGGTCAGTAGAATATTCATGAAGTGCTTGAACTCCAGATGCACCTTCTCACTCTTTTTGTTATTATTGGATTAAGTAAAGATTGACTCGCAGCTGTTAAAATAGGTTGGTGCCTGAAATGGATGGCCATGTCTAGTCCTATTAAAAAGGGGTCAGTGTATTATTGGTGGCCCTACAAACCAATGATGTAAGCTTAAAACAGCCGGGCTAACTTCATTAACAGAGCTGAGAGGCAGAGGAGCAGAGGTCATTATTATTCTGAGGACTCCTCTGACCTGTGGCTGTCCGAAGAGCTCTGAAAGCACCAGCCTGGCCAGGAGCGCTCTGCGGTCAGGGCCCGTTACTATAGTAACTGTCCACTTGGCCAGCAGATAGTGGACAGACACTTGGGAGCGCTGATTTACCAGACCGAAGGCCAAAAGCACTTTTTCCAGTCTTTCTGCTTGCCAGCATATGCCTACCCCCAACCCCCATACCCCCAAAGGATGATTAAAATAAATACATGAATGTACTGACAATTTCATTACAACCCTGGGAAAAATAGAGTGGAGGAAAAACATGATTTGTGTGGGGAATGTTGAGAGTGTGTTCTGTGTTCCATTTGATTCCACGTATAGAGAACAAGACCACATGTTGGTGTTTAAAGCATTACAGCGTTCCGGTCCTGCACCAAATAGAATATTACGGTATTCATAATGCATGCTTTAATGTGTCACCATGATAAATGCACACTCCCTGCACGGCCTGTAATACCACTGAGACCGTCCTACCCCAGCGTTGATTAATAGCTCAGAAACGTTTGGTATTACCCTCTAACACCCTCCCCACTTTCCTCTAATGTAACTCAGAAGCCCCAACACAACATAGCCATGGAAACAGAGGAATGGAAAAGAGGAGGGGAAGCTGAAGCAACTTATTCTACTCAGCCTAGCGTGAAAAGTTAGCGCAGTTGATGTCAGTTTGCTCGGCTGACATGGCGCCTCCCTCCCACTACGGATTGCGTGTGTTTAGAGTGTCTCGGCTTGCTAGCATTCATCCACACCCCTCCCACCCCTCAGCCCCCAGAACCATGGCACGAAGCTCACTCCTGGGCCCGTGGTTCTGAATCAGACCTCGTCAGGTCGGGCCCGAGCGAACAGGCCAGCCAGCTGCTGCTCATTGTTCTTAATGACGAGTCCATCTGCTTTCTGTCTCGCCTCCTGCCAGAAAATTACTAACCCATTAAACCAACATGGAAATGGGCTCCAAGTTCCTTGATCCCATCTTGCATGTTTGTCTTGGATGGTCAAGTTAGTGCTTGGAGGTGCATATGCAGGAGGGTTTGACAGGCAAGCATACACACACACACACGTGGACACTAGCACACACACACACACACACACACACACACACACAAAGACACACACTGAGAGCCACTCCTTAATTCCACCTCTGTATGCCTCCTCAAAACACACTTGTCTGTGTTGGGAGAGGACTGTAGGCATGTATGGGAGTTTCAAAATCTATAAAGATAGAGAAAATTATTATTGTTATTATAATTATTATTATTTGCAATTATCTTTCCGGCCAAGAAATTATTGGCAAATCACGAAACGGTCAGGGTTAAGCAGTTTCTGTGAGTTTAGAACAGCTGAAATGCTTTGTTAGGCATGAGTGGCAAGTAGTGAAGTGTTCATTGCAATGTTAAAGGTTGCAGAGAGTTTGACAAAGGCTTTAAAAAAATGAAGAAAATTATTCATAATTAATGACAGGAAATAAAATTATACAGCTGCACAATAAAAAGTATGCACATATAACACTAAAAAATAGCTGGTCTATAAAACTCATAATTTTTAAAACTCATAATGTACTTAGTCAAGATTACATTTGTACCTCCCAGTACTGTACTTCCTTGTTGCTCTTGGTGAGCTTGACTTCCCTGAAACTATCTGTCTGGAAGACTTTAGTGGGAGATTTCCAGTAATAACCACCTTGCAAAGGCCAGCAACTCTCTTCCAAAGCCCTGCACTCACTTGGCCCACGTTGCAGTTTGGAAGGAGAGGACAAGCTCGCTGTCAGCCCTGGAGCGAGGGAAGGTTTTTTGGGGAGAAACGGAGAGAGGGCTGAGCACAGAGCCTTGAGGCACGTCGGGGCTGCAATGCACCAGAGACTCCCTGCTGCGAGAGATGCTGAGGTGGCTGAGTGAGGCTGTGGGGCCTCAGGCCAGAAGAGAGAGAGGGGAAGAGAGTGCATTAGAGACAGAGGTAGCGAGCGAGAAAGAAGGCAAGAAAATTCCTTAGCTTGGGCAAAAAAAAAAAAAAAAACTGCTGGTGATTTGCTGCCACTGTGGCAGTCGTCAAGGAAATAAAGTCCTGGGGCTGAAATCCATACTGCAGGCAAATAATTTTATCAGAACTTCTCAGAAAATGTTCAGCTCTCTGCTCCAAGAGAGACTTTCTTCTGTATTTTTTTTAATCTCCCACAGTATTACTTCAACAATTTACAGTCACACTCTTGGCATCCCAGTTCAATCAGTCGCTCATTTGTATGTAGCCCATTTATTCGGCACTAAGCAACATTTTTCGTCACGGCAGCCATGATTGGGCGAGTCAGGCCTTCGAGAGCGTGCCGTTTCAGGGATGCTGTTTGCTGAGGAAGCAGTGGCTTTAATCTGCCCGGTCACAGCGCTCCGCTTCCCGCGGGAGTGTGCGGATTAAGTACAGCTCAGGAACAGCATCCCCGGAATGCGTGACCGTGCCTCGAATTTCCATGTAATTGGTAACGCGCCACAGTCCCCACTTCTCTCCCCTTGGTCAGTTATAAATACCACACCTCCGCCCACCGGCAGCCGCCCATAAAGGGAACACCAGAGGGTGTCCGCGGAGGCCTGGAGAGAAATGGCCGTGTTTCATTTCTTGCTTGAGCGTCCACGAGAGGAGCCCTCGCAATGGGTTCTCAGGATATGGAGAGGGAGAGAGAGAAAAAAAAAGCAAGGAAGGGATCCTTCGAACTATTAAGTTATTTGCAGCAAGACCCTATTGCCCCTCTCAGTGGTGGAGAATTGGGGGAGGCAAGAGGGGGTTGTTGAGAGGTTAGGGAGATGTGGTGAGCGTGCGTTTGCTCTTATCGTCCTTCAAGGAGCTCTTTGGCTGAGCACCAGTGGTTTTGGAAATGATGTGATTTTTTTTTTTTTTTTTTTTTTAAGAGGGGGAGAAAGTGAGCGGAAAAACTCTTGCATTGAAGCTGTCAGTGAATCATTTCAAAAGCCACAGCATTTCACTGACACGCAGCCAGGTTCTTTGTAAATGTGTGTGTGTGCGTGTGTGTGTGATTTTGCTGAGCCAACAGCATGAAATTCTTAAATTGCCCTAATGCCATGCTCTTAAAACCCAAAGAACACCTCAGTTGTCGAGAGCCTTTACTTTGTGAATGCTCTCATCAAAGGCATTCTGTCACTCCTTGTGATCTCCCCATTAAGCTGAGGTCCAGGTTATCCAGTATTAAAGCACAGTTTACAGTGCTCCAGTGAACACACTGACATTGAGTTCTTCTAAGACCTCCAAGATTTGAATGATGCAAAAAAAAAAAAAACCACTGCCAAAATGAACTCAATGGGATCCAAGAGAGCAATGCAAAGTATCCCTGTTGGAGGCCATTATGAAGGTTTCCTCTCCGCCCTGAGTGCAGCGAAAGACCATGTACCATCCATAGAGGCCCAGAGCTGAAACGGTCTGTGCTGTGAGAACAGGCCAGTCCTGATGACTTCCTCCTGTCGCTCCTTCTTCCAGCCGCATCTGCAGTAAAGGCTTTAGGATCACGTTAGAAACATGCCGGATTACCCACGGGTCTTTGTAGTGGAACTCAAAACTCCCAGTGATGAAGAAAAAAGGAGAGCTGGCTACCGCAATTCTCTGGATTTCTCTGCGGCATAGCCGTGCACTCTAGCCATTGTTTCGACTCGACTCTGTCCCTTTTTTTTATTATTATTTCTTTTTCCTTCATGCTCCTTGGAGATTAGGAGAACGCTTCTCCTGGCATCCTGGAGGACACTGCCGTGTGCCGAGATAGAGAGCCTCTGAGATAAATCAAGGCTGCTCCAGCGAAGCCACTCAGCTACATCTCCCGCAGTAGATTTCATCAGTTTTGCTTGAGAGGGAGAAGAAAGCATTTATCAGTCCACTTGCACATGAAAAAATCCTCCTCCTATACCCCAGTAGACTTAACGCTGGCTGGAACATCCGCATAGAGCGGTAGATTGTGGAATCCTAAACAATTTTCCTCTCCTTTTCACAGAATATTGTGAGTGCTCTCTCTCTCGATTCCAAGCAGGAAAAAGCCTTAAGGTTGGAAAGAAATTTGATCCCCTTTACCAGACATATTCTTTGGGGATTAGACTCCCAAGCCCCAACCAAAGCACCCTTAATCAAATCAAAATAAATAGCCCCATCACAAAAGAAACACAGCATTTTCCACTTAAATTTCTCAAGGATTTGTCCTGTGAGGGGGAAAAAATATCACTTTGACAGTGTGTGAGCCAACTGGTATGTAGTATGTGTGTGTGTGTGTGTGTGTGTGTGTATGTGAGTATGTGCATGGGTTTCCCTTCATTTTGCAGCTGTGTATTTGTGTTGCTGGAACCAAAATGGATAGGTTTAAGCATCCGAAAGTGGCTGTGCTGTCACAGTCCTCTGCCACTCTGGAGGGTGGTAAGATCATTTATGAGCGCTTAAAATGGCTGTGCAACGAGTCCAAAAGTGGAGCTCAAGCGGCTCAATTGTTCCCTCGTCGATTCAGCAGTCCTGCCCCGCTGCTAAAATGTCACAGCCGCACCCCAATGACACAGATGGCACTTCCATTAAATAAAACAACTGTGTGCACTTCACAGGACGAGAAACTGCCTGGCAGGCAGTAAACAACGCATTTTCTGCTTTTCCACAGGTAACTACTCGAGGACGCCCAATTACAGTGGAGCTCCTAACACCAGCTACAGTGGTCCTGGCCCAGGCATGAACAGCAACAGCCTGGGGATGAACGCCAGCAGCCCCATGCACGGCCAGGGCCCGGGCCAGCCGATGGTTATGGGCCGGAGCCCCGGTGGGAGCGGACGCCCGTATTCGGGCAATATGACGGGCATGGCGCCCACCTCCCCTGGCATGTCGCAGCCCGCCGGGCCTGGGATGGGGCCCCCTATGGGCGGTGTGAGTCGTAAGGCCCAGGAGGCGGCGACGGTGGCGATGCAGGCCGCTGCCAGCACTGCACAGGGAAGGTGAGTCAGTTTCCTCTAGAACCTCAAAGTATCAGAATCGCTGCCCAGAAATAGATGAAGTGAATCATGTAACATGTTAGTCACAGAGACCAATATGACAGGAAAAATAGCACTCTTGTGGAGGTGCTGCATGTGTCACACTTTCTCAGGCTGTGCAAGTAGTGTTACAGTAATTTCCCGAATATAAGCCACACCATGTATAAACCTCAGGTCAGTGCTTTATGCAAACTAAAAAAAAACAAAACCATGTATTGACCTCACCCTTGTATTTACCTTGGTTTACTACACATTACATATTGAATCACAATCACATCAGATCAAGTAGAATGATGAAAAGAAATGCAATCCTGTACATAGATCTCACCCATGCAGTAACTTCATAGATGAAGACATTTTGCTAAATCAATATGGGAATATTGGGAAATTATGGTAATAGACTGGGTATAAGCACTCCTTTTAGAGCTTTGGGGCTGATTAAAAGGCAGCTTTTGGAGGATAGCCATTGACAAAAGCAGGCACAGTATTAGAAATTATTCACTTTCAAGTATTATTACTCTCATCACCACTAGAGGGAGTGTGAGAGTCAAACCTCACCATTATCTTTCATATGACATAAAAATACTGTTGTCATTTCTTGATCCACCACAGACTAGGAACCACTCCAGTGTGGTTATAGACATCCCACATCAGCGTGGAAGTGTAACTGCATTGTAGGGAGATGATAAAAGAAAAGTGGTGATTCAGTGGCTTGTATTGTATAATGATAATTGACCATAAAGGAACCTCTCTAGCAGCACATTTCTACAGCAGTTTTACTTTTCAAAGCTATTTTTCTTTTCTTCAAAAAAGTTCTATGTTAGACATTTTTGTCATGGGCCAAAAACAGATCTGAACAGAGTTTTCCTGCTGTGGTTTATTTCTTCTTAAAATGTTACATTTGATTACCAGCCCCAGTATCAAGTTTGAAAAAACGTGTAGTCTGAAGCATGAGTCATGTAACCAGTGCTGTAGCTCAGCACAAGGGAAGTGTGACAGCTGAGCCGAGCTGAGCTGAGCCTAGGCAGAAGAGACATTGAATACAGAAGCCTAACACTGCTACCCTTTGAGGAGGTAGAGTATGCAGAGCTGACATATGCCAACTCCTGATTTCACCCAGTGACGTTGAACATATGTATGTCTGCACACTCTGCAAAGTCCCATCTGTTTTGAAAAGCAATGCCTCACATTCCAGGGAAGCATTGGCTTTTTTCAGATGCTTCCAAAGCTCGAGGGGAAAAAAAGAGAAACTTTGAAAGTTTATTGTTTGGTGTCTGTCTCAACACTTGCTTTTCCTCTGTGGTGTTCTGTTTCATGACACTGGGCACAAAGTCCTGGAGTTTGTTTTGATTTTTTTTTTTTTTTTGGTGTTGTTAGTTTTGGACGTGGAGGAGGAATGTTTCATAGTTTAATGAGCGCCAGAGTTGTTCGAGGCTGTAGGACCAGAGACATGCACTCATGTTGGATCATTCTTGAAATAGGAGAGGCTCTGAGTGAACCAGTCATTTGGCAGAAACACTGAAGGCCCACGGAGTGGAACAGAACTCTAGTCTCCATAGCAGCGCTCTGGGAAAGCACTTTGGTCTACGAAGGAATTGTGGCAGTCAGACTAAAACTCACACTGCCTCCCGCTGAGTCGAGCGCCAGAAATCATCTCCGGCAACAGTAAAAGCGGTTAATATTTTTATTTTTATTTTTTTAATATTCATGAAACCCTTTTCGTTTTTGCAGAAGGTCGCCATTCCCAAGGCCCCTTGTCTACACCCACCAGGGTCATCCTGGACCAGGCCCCCGACACCCATCTGCCCCCCTACCCTCACCGCACCCACCCCACGGAGTCCACGCCCCCCACCTCAGCTCCCAGACACCCCACAACAACACCCATCAGCCTGAGTCGTATGGGTAGGTGCACTGCCGAGTCCTGTCGCCAGACTTCACTAATGATTCATTACACCTCTCTTGCTTGGTGTGGTCTTAAAGTAACACTTTAGCTGGTTCTTTCTCTCTGCCACCTCTTCACCTCATTCTCTGTGGCTGGAGTCACAAGCTGTGTGTGAAAATAAATCAATGAAACTGGCAGGTCCCTTTTTACGCCTCAAGCAAAAAAAAAAAAAAGAAAGAAAGAATGAAAGAAATGTTGTATGTAGTTACCCAAACGTATTTGCTTGGTGTTCTGTGGTTACCAGAGCTTGTGTTTATCCTGTTGTTTTTTGACGATTGACAATGCCAAACCACAACTTTGCTGCAAACAGTATTTCACTTTGCATTCATCAGACCGAATGCATTTCTTCGTTATCCAGATGAACTGCAAGCAGCTGTCAGTCCTCCATGGAGCTGCAGCACGCACACTAACATCAGCACCTTTTTTACATTTTTTCTCTTATCCTGTCACTACTACCACCCCGACGGAGGCCATATGCACCTGAGGGAGCAGAGAGCGATAACTCACAATGTATGAAGACACTAACGGAGGGCCAGCATTGTCTGGGACATGGCGTTCAATTACAGCGCCGTCCCTTAAAAAGAGCGAAGGGCAAGTGCCATCATCTCCACTGCACGTTAATAATGACAAATTAAGCGGCGTCCACAAGCAGTTAACCGGCGCCTTTTGTGGAGCGATGGAGTCGATACATCATAAGCCATTTGGCATTTTGAGGAGAAGTTTGTGTTGACACTTGCGGGTGATTAATGGGGAAGAAGTGGGGGTGGTGGGGTAGGTGGCGGGGGGTGGAGGGGGGGTGCACCAGCGTGCGATGCAGCTCCTGGTATGTAAATGCTGAAGAAGCCATTATGAGATAGCTTGCCTGTCAACAAGAAGTGGCACGACATGATGCACGCCGCTGTGCCCAATCAGAGGGCCTGTCAGTCAACTCTCAGCCCCCCCTCTTCACACCACAAACCCCCTCCAAGAACCCTCATGTTCATGCCTGCCTTTCGTCTGTCAGATGTCCACATGCCTCTGCGGTGCGTGTTGGGAACCCATCGTCTCTGACGCATCTTAAAAGATTGCAAATGTGTTTGTGAGTTTTTTTCTGGGATTGTTATCGTGCTTTTGTTTTTGCATGCTGCAGCCGGTGCCTACTCCTCCTCAAGGTTACCCTGAAATGCGAGACGGTCTGGAAATTTCTCAAGGTTTCCAGGCAATTCGGGGTAGTAACTGCAACCCATATTTTGCAATACGGTGAGCTGTTTGCCATCTACCAGCTCCACACAACTGGCCAGACTATGTCCTTGCCACTGCGGAGTGTGCCACAGGAGCAGAGGGAGCTGATTGCGATGGACTGTGCTGTCGCCACCAGCCTCTGTTTCCTAACTGTGATACCCAAGAGCTGACCATGTTCAGTGAAATCCAAGGGATTAGTCAAATCTGCTATATGTATTGCGATCTGCTAGAATTACTCATGCGCAGTACACATGAAGATGGAAAAATAATTAGGCTGATAATGATAGTAATGATTCGGCTCGGTTCCTGATTCTTCTGTTGTTTGCCCTTATTTAATGTATTTGAGTTGAATCATTTCTGGGCTCTGGAGATTGCTTTGACAAAGGCTCGGGGATGACTTTGACTGTGAAAGGTAATTAAAACAACCTGACAGAAATAGATGAGAGAAAACAGAGAGGGAGAAAGAGAGAGAGAGAGAGCGTCATAGGGGTGGTGGGGGGTGGCAGGATGGCAACAGGGCCCTTTCTGCCCCCCCAAACCCCCATCCCCAACCCTGCTTCTCCCCACTAGCCCTGCTGGTCCTCTAGCTGACTTTGAGGAGGCACAGAGTTGACAGGCCCCTACTTTGTGTGCATCGCTGCACCGCCACGGCAAGCCCTGGCCACTGTGTAAAATACAAGCCGACAAGCCAGTTAAACCCCCACGCGTTCTCATTTTTCACCTATTGTGAACCTTGCTGTTTATTTTTCAGGCCTCATTTTGTTTCTCCCCTCTGTTGAAAGCTCTTGAACAGCTGAGAGCATTTTGCTGCAAAAGAAGTCCTTGCAGGCTCTTTTCAGGAGAGCGAAGAGGGGGGGGGGGAGGGGGGGGATGGGAGGCAGGAAAAAAAACATGTTTACTCTCCTATTGTGACAATCTCAATCTTTGCGGGACATTTGGAAGCGTTTAGAGCTGTTTTGCACGGCAGGGAAATGACACAGAGTCTGACCATCTGCTCGCGTGTCTGGCCAGCCGCTCCACGCCTTGACCCCATGAAAGTATGAGGTGAGGCAATCAGATGGGCAGGAGCATGGCCTGAATGGGGGACATGTGGTGATCGTGTCCAAGCTAGCATTCTGTATTTCTTTTTTTTTTGGGGGGGGGGCATTCCCTCCTGAAAGCCTCCCCAGTAGTCTCGGTTGTTTTTTTATTATGTAGCTCCTCTCCTACAGAGAATGCTCTCAAGTAACTGAAAATGAGGCTTTTTGACAAAACCACCTTGTCGCAATAAAGATTTCTTTTCAATATAGAAAATGGACTGAATGGTTTACTATGAAATATGAAGACCCTCTGCAGTATATTCAGTATACTATATACTGACAAAATTCATTATTTGTCAAGTTTTGAAATTAGACTGCAGTGTTTTGAGTTCTAAAAAACTAACATGGCTTGCTCTTATGGTGCGTGGCGCTTGCCATGTTTTATACATCATTATTGGGATTGGGTTATAGGGCAACCTTGATCGGGGGGGAGGGGGGGGGGGGGGGTCAGGTTGAGCAGAGTTGGGCAAAGCTGGCTCCAGCAGATGAACAGCAAGTGACTCAAAAACCTCTCTGAGTCACAGAAACCATGTCTTGGGAGAGGGAACCAATCAAACCTAGTGAGGAAAATAAGTGTTTGGGGGGGCAATCAAAGGAAAACGGGAGAAAAAGAGAGAACGTCTTGGGGGCAAATCCTCACCAAATAATACATTTCTGACCTCCTTAGTAAGTAAATTTGCTAAATAAATAAGAGCCGCTTGAATGTCAAGAGTCCAACAACACCCCTGGCATTGTCGCTCATAGCTTTGGCAGGAATGAGTTGGCTTTAATAAATGGCAGGAATAAATGGCTTTTTTCCCTTCATCTGGGACTGTTTGATGTGCAGCTTTTCTGGGGATTTAATATGTTCAGAGCTGTCCTTTCATTTTGTGTTTTATTTGGGATATTTTTTGTTTTGGTTGAGTCAAGCACAGAGAGGAAGTGGTGCTGTCTTACAAGCAGATTGGGTCCATATATAATTCACAGCCTCTCACCGTCTATGCCAAAGCTGCTTTTTCTTCTTCTTCTTCTTCTTCTTCTTCTTCTTCTCCTTCTCCTCCTTCTTCTTCTTCTTCTTCTCCTTCTTCTTCTTCTTCTTCTCCTTTTTCTTCTCCTTCTTCTTCTTCTTCTTCTTCTTCTTCTCCTCTTTCTCCTCTTTCTTCTCCTCCATTGATGTCTCATTCTACTCTGTGCCTCTTATTGACGCTTCTGTCAGTGGCCTGTCTGATCACACGCTCAGCTAGTGAGATGGATATGGGAATTATTGGCATTAGGCATGTCCACCATATATATCAATGTTAGACAGTGACAATGTTAGATCAGCTTCCCACCTTATTCCCAACCCAGAACCACTTCTCTGAATTTATGAACTAGCTGAATTTATTAGGGTTAGAAAGTTAGACATTGGACAAATCATATTAGTGCTGGGGTCTCACTTAGTTTCAAATCCCCATATTTGTAATCCTTAAACAGTTCTTACATTAAGAAACTGCAGAGCCAATAACGGGACAGTTTGGGTCAACATGTGGGCCATCATTATTGCAGTGAGTTCCACTGCTGTCATATCCCGACTCACATGTGGGTGAACAGCAGGCGTTCACGAGCGCCCACGCAGAGCATGCTGGAAATTGCACCGTAAGAAGGCGGGTGAACCCGGGGGTGTTTAATTTTTTCTGTCCTAGAAGATGTGTTTTATCATTGGAATTGATTAAATATTCTCACACGTGTGCAGCGGGCTCTGTGAATCAACACCAGCAGAGATTGCTCTTCCTCTCCCTCTTTCCCTCTCTCTCTCACACACACTCTCAAACACACACACACACACACCAATCCCATTCATTGTTAGACAGTTTGTTGTATGTGTCTCCAAATGCACTCCATTCCCCTGATTGATCTCACTAGTCTACTGAGCTGTGTGGAAATTCCCAGTAAGCCTGCTCTGCCATGCCCCAGAAGAAGGAGTGGAGAAATAGGGGAAGCAATAAGAACCCTTCTTCCTCTCTCTTTTCTACCCCCTCACGATAGGTGGGTTGATGTGTACATCAGCATCAGGTCCTTCAGTCCTCAGGGCAGCATCTGTCCATTAGCAAGGGGCTACCAGCCAGGAAGAACCTTCATCTAACACCCCACCTCACACACACACACATGCACGCACGCACACGCACGCACACACAGCACACAGACATACAAGCTCACACACTCACACACACATACACACACATGCCCCTCCACCACACACACACACACACACAAAAAAAAAAGCACACACACACACACACATACATACAAACACACACACCTCACCTCATCACACCTCACCCCACCCTACCCCTCATTCTCTCAGCCTTCCTCCCACTTTAGAGTAGGCAGTGGGGTAAGAGATGGGAATTGGGGGGGGTTAGTGATGAAACAACTCCCGACTGCTGCACCCTAGAGCCGCCACTTTTCCCCACACTTCTCTACGTGTTCATTCCCTTCTTCTATTTTCCCCTCTCTGCTGAGGTGCCTGAGAGGCAAGATGAATGCAGAGTGCATTTTATCGTTATTATTTACTTTCTCTTTTTTTTCACACACATGCACACACACACACACACACACTCCCGTTCTGTGATAGAGCCACATGCATATATTAACTATGATTAAACGGTACGCTTTCCCGCCGTCAAGTGTTTTAATGGCTTTTTTTTTTGATGACATGTATTAGTAATAATGGTCTCGCACCACAGTCGAACTCCACACTTGTCTTCCCCCCTGCCTCTGTCTCTCCATCCATCCCTCGCTCCCTCCCTCCCTCCCTCGCTCTCTTTCTCTCTCTCTCTCTCTCTCTCTCTGTTTGGTGTTTATTGCATTATACACTTGAGAGCAGGGTGTTGTTGTGATTTGCAGGAATAAAGGGAGATGAGGACTGTTTATTCACATGTAAAAATGAGCGATGGTGGATGTGAGGGGCCCTCATCCTCACTGAGGAGAGTGTGTCTCTCCTGCCATCCAGCTAACACCAAAATCAATCCAGGCTGGAGATTATGGCTGGGGGGGAGCATGTCGCCACCGAGCCCATGCCCGCCCTGTGACTAATTACATCTGCGAGATACGATTAGAGGCGAGCCTGAGCAGACGAATTGCTCATGTTCTACGTCCTGCCTAAAATGCTCAGGAGGCGTCGTGTTGCCATGGTGACAAGCACACCTCCACCACCCCACCCCTGCCCCCTTTTTTTGTGAGCAGCATTAATACAGGTCGCACAATTTCACTTTGTTCCTGCCTGTTGTTCTGGCTTCTGATTTGGCACTCCTCTGACGGCGCTGAATAGTAATGCAGATGGCAGAGGTTGAGTTGTAAATTGGATGTCATCAAGATTGCGTTGTCTCCCTCTCAGATGTGACCCCTTCAAACACATGGCTTTAGCATCTGTCTTTGTAACTGGCTTTTAATTGCTCTCTCTGTAATTATCTTTGTCTGGTCTGGGAAAATCTCTGCTTTTCCTCTCTGTCTACATTTCTGTCTTGATTATTCAGTTTCCCCTGATTTCTCTCCTTCTCTCTTCTCTCTCTCTCTCCCTCACTCTCTCTCCCTTTCTCCCGCTCAGTAGTCCTTATCCAGGGATTAATGCCTTCTTCAGAAAGCATGGCTCGCTCTCTCTCCGAGACATCAGCCGCTCGCTGAAGTGGCTCAGTTCCGAGCATGAGGCATGCAGCAGGTTGCAGATGAGCTGTCTGATGTCCCAAAAATCATCTGAAGCGTGGAGACGGGCCAGGGATTGATTTCCCCCGTCTCCATGGCAACAAATAACATGATCCTCTCGCAAAGACACCTTAATTAGTTAAATTATTACTTTGGAGGAGAGGGAGGGTGGGGAGTCGGGGGTGGGGAGGGAAAGAGAAAGGGAGCTCTGAATGGCTTCTATTACTCTCCGTCTCAGCACCAGTTTCCTTCAGACAGCCATTTACAGGTTTAGCACCACAACTCGCCATCGACTCTTTCCTTTCCCCAGAATTATATCTCATTCGGCAGAAAAAGCAGTCCTATGCCGCCAAGTCTAGCCCAAGCGCCTGTTAATGGATTTTTGACTTGTGTAATCTTTTCATATGCCTCCTCCTCGGCATTTATTTCCCCTCTGCTATTAAGACTTGCGCCTGTCCTCTCACGAAAGAGACAGCCAGAGTCCCATTTCTGTGTGGCTTCAGTTCAGCACAGTACATGGAATGGATGTGGCTCACAGAAGCTGCTCTGAGTGATTCAACAGCCATCATAAGTAAATGGTCCCCTCGAGCCAATTGAAGTGGACCATTTTCAAAGCAGCCTACTGTGTTACCTGCTTTTCTGAGTAGCTGTGAAGGATTTAAAGCTTGTGTGCTGGGCTGTGCTGTGCTGTGGCATATAGTCAGCGAGGGAAAGGAAGGTTGTGCTTATATGGTTTTAACTTTCTCCTCTTGGCATAAATGGTGAAGTATGAAATGTTGAGTTTTGAAGAGCTGAATGACATGATTATGTGTTTCAGTGGATCATTACCAGAAACTGAACAAAAGAGGTGTTTTTTGAGTGAATGTAACTGTGCCTAACTTGCTTTGATTACTGTGATGAAATCCCAGAGCCCTTATACTTTTGCTTTTACCTCCATGGTTTCACACATTTCTCACTAACCTCTGACATGAAAGCTTTGCCCAACATGAAAGCTTTGCCTTGGTGTTTTTTTATGTTGTGTGTGTGTGTGTGTGTGTGTGTGTGTTTTCTCTCAGATATGGATATTATGACTGTTAGTAAGTGTCACATACTGTTTGACTTTAACAGTGCATGCCTCTCTGCCTCTATACATGCCTGTCTAATTCTACTTCCCCTCCTCACCTCTGGTCTCTCAGGCAGGGGAGCTACTCCGCCCTGAACCAGTTGAGCGGGATGGGGTCAGGTGCCCACTATGGACAGCCATACGCCAATTCCTCTGGGATGATGACATCACAAGCGCCCACCCACACCACTCCCGCTTCAGGTACTGTTGCACACTGCTGCACTGCTGTTTCCATAGCAGCCCTGACACACAGACACATACATACATTTTGCTTTACATCAGCGGTAACCATTAACATACAGCCTGACAGATGCTATTAGTTAGGTTCAAGCATGCTCATGGGGTGGGGGATCATTTGGCTGCTGTTTGGAAATTTAGCAATGTTAATACAGCTTTTCCACTTCAATCTGCCAAGGTATTTTTCAGATGTAAAATAGTTTGTGCCCCCTCTTGAACCCTTCCCATTGTTATAAACACACCTGAAAGGTTTCAGGCCTTGGGGATTGTCCCTGAAAAACAGAAACGTTCCAGGCTGCTTTCAGTGTAGGGATAGCAGATGAATCACAGACCCAAGGCCTCTTTAGAAAAGTCCATTCACAACTGCATAGCATTTGTAGAAAAGGAAAGAAAATTAGCTGAACAATTTTGTACCAATTTTTAGAGTAAGAGAGAAAAACCTTGGAGCTTTTAGCAAACATTTTGTTACCTTGCATCCTTATCCAGATATTTATTAACATTCCATTTAAAGAGAGGATATTTAAGCAGCCTTGTAATTAGTAGAATTCCTCTTAACTCATGTATATGTGTGTGTGTGTGTGTGTGTGTCACTTGCACAAAATGTAAAGACAAGGATGGCAGCTCTTTGTGTATAATGCAGTTCAGAATGGAGGTGAGCGTAGAGGTCACTTGGCCAAATTTATTTATTTATTTAAGGAGTGTGTGTGTTTTGGGGTGTGCGTTGGTTCAAACCGTCTGCTCTCTCAGGATGCTAATCCACAGGGCTTCAGAAGAGATTAGCCCAGTGAGTACAACAGACTCAAAAACAGGCACACACACACACACACACAGAAACCATCAAAATCACCATGACTATGACGCAGTAGAAAAAAGGATGTTTAAATATTACACAGACACAACAGCAGGTGTTCATACATGCACACATATACATCAAATTCAAGAAATCAGATTTGCTCATATATGGCATTCGTTAAAGTTTAAACAGTATTTATGCCATTTGTGATGAATCGTGTTTGAGTAGGCATCCATTATGCAAGGCAGTGTCCTACAAATAAACTGTCAAGAAAACCTCCAAATGTGATGTACTGCTCACTCACACCCTGCAGACAGACAGAGAAGAGGGGCTTGGTGTGCTCAGTCTGTGTGGAGAACACACACACACACTCTGTCTGTCTGTATGTCTCTTTCTCTCTCTCATACACAAACTTACATACAAACGCACACACACACACACTCTCCATTCCAGTCCCTCCTCCCCTTGCAGTCACACCAGGGGGCAAGCAGCCAAGCAGCTCTGACATTTATGCTAGAACATCACTTCTCTCTCTCTCTCTCTCACTCTTTCTCTCTTTACATTCAAATCCACCCAATGGCTCATTCGGGCTCTCTGTAGGTGCATTTATATAAAATGTGGATATTAAATTGTGTCATCTTTACATGTCATGTGGCATTGACATCAGCATAACAGGTAGCTAGAGGATGTTTGTCAAAAGGCGCTCTTCCCCAGATGATAAATGTTACCTAATCTCAGTAATCTGATTTCTCTAAGCGTTGAAGTGTTTTATTGCTGGTCCTATATCTACATACTGGAAGTTGCTAGCATGTACTGTAATCAAAGTCTTTTGTATGGCTGTCTGTCAGTGATTTTATGGAGCTGCACTGATTTGTAATTCAGGACTGGTTTTGTTGGCCTACCAGTGTAACTCACACTTAGATCAAATGAATATGCTCACTCACAAGGACATCAAACAACAGACATGTTTTTTTCTGTTTGTTTGTTTGTTTTTATTAATTAATTTTAATTCTGAAACATTTTTTTCTCCTGCTGTTGATGTCTTGCAGGAGCAGGAGTGATGAGTGGAGACGGAGTGATGGGCGCCGAGACCAAGCCGAGAGGAGAGGGCAAAGAGGAGCCTCCCACTACAGAGCCGCCAAAACCCAAGGTCAGTGCTTGACCTCCTATATACCTTACTAAGCTCTCATTGATTCTGCTTTGTCTTAGTAAGTATGTCTGCTGCATGCAAATGACCAAACGAATGAATTTTCTGGGAAAGCTTCCTGTGGTTTCAAGGCTGGGCTAATCACAGTCTTTACAGAAATCATCCTTCATGGTTTTATTACAAGAAATGTTCTCCCAGCCCTAGCCATTTGACATGTTACATGTCTTGTATTAGTCTCTGATGTCATTACATCTGGCCTGTAATAAACCTTGTACACTTAGTGTTTCCATTTGAGTGGGGGGGTGGGGGAGTGGTGGGGGGGTTGAATCATCTGCTCACAAAACTTTTGGCTAAATTTGAATGAATTTGATGATCTTCATTAGTATGCATATGTATCATCCTTTGTCCTGTGTATGCTCTCTTAGACAAAGGTGATTTGAGGCTGGGAGGCAGATGTGGGCCTTACTTTCTGAGAAGAGTATTTTGGGCTCTGGATTTTCCTTTATTCTGATATATTCTGATTAATGTATTCTTATGCTTGCATTTTTATTAATATTAATGTGCAAAGATGTTTGCATGGTTCATTATTGCCTTCAGCTCTTGTGTTGCCTGATGTTCGCCTGCTAGAGAAGTTCTTGTGGGACATTACATACACACAAACAAACACACACACACACATACACACACACACATGCACACACACACACACACACACACACACACACACACACACACATACACACAAACACAAACACATGCACACACACACACACACACACACACACACACACACACACACAAACAAACAAACTCGCATGCCCACATGAACACCCACAATCCCCGCATTTCATCCCAACCCGTTTCTTCTTTCTCTCTCTCTCTCTTTTCTTTTCCCGTTTGCAACTTTTCCCCATGTCAGCTTCCTGGCCCTTTGACTCCTTTCTTGTTTTGTGTTTATCTCGCCGCAAAAACACAAACTCTCTCTAAATCCCTCCTCTTTGCTGATCATGGTGCTCGGTTGCTGAATTATTTAAGGCAGTCAAAGTTGCGCGGTAGGCCCCCAGAGTCGCCTGTGGAGATGAGTGCTCTCTCTCTTTCTCTCTCTCCCTCTCTCTGTCTCTCCCTCCTCTCTCTCTCTCCCTCTGTCTCTCTGGCCTGCTCCGGAGCAGGAGGCAGGAGATGGAGGGAGAGGCGGATAGGAGGTGGTGGGGGCGCTAGCTTTCGCTGACACGTGCAGTCTGTCACAGCCGTGCTGCATCACTTACAGTACCCGTGCCCACAGGCCAGCATACCAAACAGCATCTCAGGGGAAAAAAACATACTGCCACACCTCTTCTTTGGCCTTTTCTCTCTCTCTCTCTCTCTCCCTCCCTCTCTTTCCAACATCTCTTATTGTTTTCTCTTTACTGTTGTGCATCTCTTTCCTTTCCTTTCTTGTCTCTCTTTCCCCGTTGTCTTTTCTCCATGCTTGCAAACATGCTATTGCAAGTGTTCTCTGTAATTCCATTCAGTAGGGCAGATTTGTAAGCACTGATGGAGAACACACAGCAGAATCAGCACTGAATGCTAGGGTTAGCTAGACCACTGAAACAACGCATGAGCTCATTGTCTGACGCGAGATTGTTTCCCGTTCCTCAGGATGGCTTCAACTCCCAGTGCTTGTCCCAGCCCCCCACTCCGTCTCCCCTGGCCCCGAGTCCAGCTAGCCTGTCCTCCTGCCATGGCGACGACAGCGACAGCATCAGCAGTCCCGTCTGGCCCAAGACTCCGTCCAGTCCAGTATGTAGAACTCCACTCCACTACAGTGTTTCACACTTCACAGCTACAGCTCTTTTAGCTACTTGTACTTCTTCTTCAGTCTCCTACTGTCACACTATCCCCAGTGTCCAGAGATGTTTGGTTGTGTTTGTCACTCCCTTTCTGTATGTTCACACCAAAAGCTACTAAAGCAGTCACTGAAGACACCCAAAAAGCATTGCCATCAAAACATCAAATCAGACGTGATGTGACCATTGCCTGTTGTTTGCAGCCAAAACACATCATAGCTAATTTGCATAAAGTCGAGCAACTTTCAACCTTTTTTTGTCACTCTAGTCACCCAAATGTTGATGCTTGTCACTTTTGTGACTTATCTTTCTTGTTGTAGAAATAGAAATGAATGTTGTTCTTGTGGCTTTAGTTACTCTTGGTGTGAACACACAGTTTCTCTCACTAACTGTTTCTCTCTCCCCTTTTCTCTCTCTTTTGCCTTGTATGCTCTGTGTGGTTGTAGAAGTCCAGCTCGGCTCCTATGGCTGGGGATAAGGTGTCCCGGCTGTACGAGCTTGGTGGAGAGCCTGACAGGAGGCCCTGGTTGGACCGCTACTTGACCTTCATGGAGGAGCGTGGCACCCCTGTCACACACCTGCCCATCATTGGCAAGAAGACTCTAGACCTCTACCGGCTCTACACAGCTGTCAAGGAGATTGGGGGCCTCGCCATGGTGAGTGAGCTACTCTGAAAAGTGCAGCTAAACCACAGGTAGCAGGTAACTCCAAGTCCACGCCCAAATGCTGGCATTAATCAGCCAATCAAGAAGTGGATTCTTGGCATTTAAGTCTTTGAGGGTTCAGGGCTTAGGGTCTAGTGGGGGAAATGGGTATTCAGCCATTGATAACTGTGTAGATAAGAGGACTACGGAGTCCACCATGGCTAATAATGCCAGACTACCATTGTGTGTCAGCATGAAGTAGACCTGAAGGCTAGTTGTTACGGATGTTCCAGTGCACGTCTGTCACATGAATTTATTTTGACATCTAACACTTTTGAGTCAGCTCATTTCAGAATCTTTTTTTAGCTGGTGCATCAGTAGTGCGTTAGCTTCAGCGCTCACTCAGCACTCAGCTCTATCTTGTAGTGGAGACTGCAAGAAAACACACTGTGTTTGCATTCCATTTCAGGTAGAAGTGCTCAATTGCTGTCTGCCGGCTAGATTGGTGCCATGATTAGCTCCTGTGTAAAACTTTAATGCCTGGATGGAATAATAGCCATCCAGATAAGAGCATGCGTAGCTGTGCTGAAGTCTTCAGGCTGTCTCACACAATCACACAAAAAAACTAGGCCTCTTCTTTCCCTCGCTTACACGCACACTCACACACATACACACACACACACACACACATACACAATACGCAATCTTACTCTCACACTCTCTGTGCTCGCAGATGAACAAGAACAAGAAGTGGAGGGAGCTGTCATCCACCCTGAGCGTGGGGACATCCAGCACATCGGCCAGCTCTCTGAAGAAGCACTACATCCAGTTCCTGTTCGCCTATGAGTGTAAGGTGGAGCGCGGAGAGGAGCCCCCGCTGGACGCCTGCCCCACCGGGGACAAGAAGCAGCCACGGCCTCAGCCTCCATCGCCAGGTGAGCCAGGTGTCTACAGAGCACACACACACACACACACAAGCCTACTTATGTGGATCCTTACTGAGATGCTGCAGGATAGGGACCACTGGAGTATGTCTGTTGAAAAACTGAGCACTGATGATACTTCAGTGTGTGTGTGTGTGTGTCTCTGTGTGTGTGTGTGTGTGAGAGAGAGAGAGAGAGAGAGAAAAATAGTCGAAATAGCAAGTTCACTTGGACCTCATCTTGGTGTCAGAACTGTCACCCTACATGCTACAGCCGTGTTTTGATGTTTTAAGTCACAGACATGGTTGAAATTGAAGCGCTAAGTGCAAAAGTTCATCCAGTCGCCCTCTAATGATGTGGACTTTTGCCTTAAAAAGGAGAAATGTGTGTAAAGTCACGCCTGTGCCAAGAGCTCTGTGTCATTAGCGCTGACGTCTGGAGGGGTGACGAGTGCGAACGCGAGTCTCTGCCCTCATTTGAAGCCAAGTTGAAGAGTGTGACCTCGACCTGAAATTAGCAGCCAAGAGTCGCTGTGGAGAACAGTGAGATGAGAGAGGAGCTCTGCTGAGAGCATGTTCGCTCTCTCTCTCTCACACACACACACACACACACACGCATAGAGACACGCACACTCACCTATATATGCAAAGTCGCACAAATACACACATACATCGGGGAGCAGACACAGACACTTCTGCTTTCTCATCCACGACAAGAGTGGTGCGCTTCTAGCACACATGGGAAGAGGATGGCAACAACAGGTGGAGCCGTACTGGAGCGCAGCGCGTGCTGCCGTGCCTCACCTCTGGCCCCCACGAGACATTCCGCTCTTTCCATCCTAATGCTCCGCATCCCTTCATCCTTTCATCTCGCCGTGAGCTGCCGCTCGTCTCCCAGCTGCTCCCCACACAGCCCCACTGCCGCTCTCTGATGATGATCCCCGCCGCCACCAGCACCACAACCACAACCGCTCCTCTCCTCTCTGCTCTCCCGATTCTGCTCTTCCTTTTTCTTTAGTTTTCTATTTAGTTATTTATTTATCCAAGCCATTCTTTTCTCCCGCGCGCTATCACGAGAGAACGTTAACAAGAACCCCGCTCAAAGAATGCCAAGATGCGAAGCCTTTGGTTGTAATTCAGGTTATGCATTTTTAAAGCATTTCCTCTTCACAGGAAGAGATTAGCTTGTGTCTGTGTGCTAACACAGGCCTTTTGTGGTGTTGTGGTTTCTTTTCTTCAGCATGTTTTTTTTTCTCTTGTTCCTGCTGCTCTGTTCACGTTGTTCTTTGCGTGACTGTGAGGTGTTCACAAAGTTGAGTAGACCCAGATTCAGGCATTCCCATTCCTCTCCCAGCCTGACGCCTTTGCTGACCTGGCGAGTTTTTAAGTTGCGTTTGTGAGCCACCATATCTCAAGGCCAGAGCAGAGGACTCCATTCTCCCTGAGCAAACCCTCATCCTCTGGCCAAGAGAAAACACAATGAAGGCTAACATGCCCTGTGCCAGGCATTTCGCTAGGAGTGGCAAAAGAGGTTCACTGAGTGGGAATGATGACGCACAACGAAGGCCACTCATGCTGCTCCGCCAGCTGACCGGTCGGCCGTCTGGTCTAGAGTGGCCTGTCAGAGGCGTCTCTCATTGCTCAACCACATGGGAAGCAGCCACTCGTGCTGGCAGGTGGCGTCTCTCAGCCCCGCCGCCTGGCTATATATAGCTGTCAGGTGGTGATGTCAGAGCAGCGGAGTTGTCATGGTGCCAGGAGGGAAAAGGGGGTGATGGGGGATGATGTGAGGTAGAGGTTGGTGTGTGTGTGTGGTGGTGGGGTGGGGTGGGGGTGGGGGGTACAGATTCCCCAGAGGAAGATTAATGGAGGTGGATGGTGGGACGTAAACAAAAGTGACCTCCAGTCAACCTCAATTCACATGCTGACCCAGTGAGGGAGAGACTTTTTTTTTTTTTCTCCATCCCAATCTGGCCACCTCTCTCCCTCTTTCTCTCTCTCCCTATCTGTCTGTCTCTCTCCACCTTCCCCTAAAATATGGAGTAAAGGGCAGTGCAGTTCAGGCTGAGTAAATGTCCCCTCCCCTGCCTGCACTCCTGTGTGCGTCAGCCAGTAGGCATGTGAAGTACACCGAGGCTGTTAACCTCCAGTAACCCTGCCATTGTTTACTTTTGGAACGTTCCACGTGTTGCCGGCGGCGATGGAGCAAAGGGATATCCTAGAAAGAGGAGGAATCCCACACATACTCATCTTGCCCTCCCCCCCCCCCGCCCCCCGTCCTCGTCCTCCTCTTTCCCCTCCTTCTCTCTCCAAGGACAAACACTTTCTCTCTCTCCCTCTCCAGGCACTACACGCCCTTCCTGTGCACTCCATCTCTCTCAATGCACTGATGTTTCAATGGCCTCTAATGAGGATGCAAATGGTTGTGGTTGCATTATTTAGAATTGATATAAATATTTCAAGCTATCATTGGCTTATTTTTTATTTGGAGTCATGTTGTGTGTTAGAGGGCCTTGGGGTATATCTTCTCTTCATGTTGTGTGTTAGAGGGCCTTGGGGTATATCTTGGAGAGGCACTTTGTCCGATGGCTTTGTTTTCTTGCCATTACTACAAAAAGCAAGATATAATGTGTTTGTAATGTATTTCTTAAAATCATTATTTGTCTATTGATATGTAATGTTATATTTAGTAGCAACAGCCATTTACCTTTATTTACATTTGATTTACAATTTATTTTATGTCCCACAAATAAGTGATTTGAACTGTCATTAAACAACCATGGCCTTTTCATTTTTCACAAAAAAATGTGAAAAATTAATAACAAATGAAGAATCTACCATAATGTGTGTGTGTGTGCGTGTAAGTGTAAGTGTAAGTGTATGTGTATGTGTTTGTGTGTATGCCAGTATACACAAGTGATTTATTAATGTGTATCTGTGTGTGTGTGTGTGTGTTACTTCACCGAAATGGGTAGCCATCTTCAAAAACAGCTGCAGTGCTTCCTAGTTGAGCAGGCGGTCCCCATAGTGACAGAGCAACTCTCCATACCTCTTTGGCCCCTCTGTAGCAGTCTCAGTGCTCCCCACCTCCTCAGGCACTAAGGCTTGCACTGAAGGACGTGTAATTCAATCACTTACTGTACTATGCTTATGCGTTCTGTGAATTACAACGTCACCAACACGCAGTATGCCATAGTATATTACATGAGTATAGTTTTTAAGGAAACATGTATTGCCACTGTTATTGGTGTTGCTTTCAATCCACTGTCAGCTGATGTTTTTGAATTGTACCGTTGTTATTGTACGACAGCAGATTGTGCATCTGGTACCAGTTTGCCATGGTTTATCACTGTGAGACATCTGTACTGCTAGGTTACTGCAGCCATTAGTGCAAGTTATGTTTCACTTCTCCTGTTACATTGCCCAAACACACGAGAGACAGTAGCTCATCTTGCTTTCATACCCCAGCACTTATGCTGTGTGTTTATATGTTTGTGGTGGCAGTCAGTCAGTTCCTCACCTTATCCTCTCACTCTACCATTCTTCTCCCCAGCCAACTCAGGCTCTCTGCAGGGACCTCACACACCTCAGTCGACTGGCAGCAGCTCCATGGCTGAGACGCCGGGCGACCTCAAGCGCCCCACCCCAACCAGCACCCCTCAGACTCACTTGCCTCCTGCTCCAAGCGGCAGGTAAGTTATCCATTAACGCCCCCACCTTTTGGGTTTCAACTCTCAGACACTTGTATATGACTCTATATTACTTAAATGCTTAGATTCATATTTGTGCACTGGTTGGATGAAGGACTTTATGGCTATCGTGACCCAGGCTTAAATTTCTGTTCCAAATTGCAATGACTGGAATCTTGATTTAAGAGCATTAATAGCTAGTGAATGTAAAATCAAAGGAATTGCACATCACAAGGGGTTATATTTACACCATAGTTAGTCAAAATGTGTTGTAGTGAAGGACATAATGCACTATGTTTACGAGTCTGTCTGCTGAAATTGTGTGCAGAAATACGCAGTTCTATTTTTGAGAAATCTGAAGAAAACTCACTTTTTTTTAGTTCTCAAATTCAAATTGTTTAAACAACAAAATACAAGTGGCTCGATTTAGCATATTTATCATTTCATTCAAAAATGGTAAATAACCTCATCATATGAATAAAACATTTCATGTTTTCAGATGTCTGATGGTAACTCTCCTCACTGTATTTGGCAGGAACAATTCTATCAGCATCCAGGACCCCTTCTCAGAGGCCAGTGACCCCAGCCTCAACAAACGCAACTCCCTCCCCCCAAGTGGGTCCTACCAGCCAGACCCCATGATGAGGATGCAGTTTGAGGCCAACAAGGACCCCTTTGCAGGGATGAGGAAGGGTAAGAGCATTTCACCAGCGAGTGGCTCCCTCTTCAACACTCTCAGACCCTGCCTCCTCATAGCCCTCTCAGGGTCTCCTCTCTCCTGCTCTCTCCACTCAAGTGCCTCTCTCCTCCTCTGTCGGCTACCCCCCCATCATTCCTCCCCTCTCCTGAATGCACTTTCACAGTCAAATCTCTTTTTTCTTTCCCTTTTTCATGTCATGCCAATGAAAATGAAAACACCTGAAGCACATAGATTTGCATATTGTTAAATAATATTTAGCCTTTCAGCACTCTTGGTAAAAAACCATAAGAAAGGTCTCCGTTTCAGCAGAAACTGACATGCATTTCATAGGCAATGGCAGCCTTCTTAGTAAGTTTCCTGAGCATACGAAAAGCACTGCTACCCCCTGCTGGACAAAAATGGAACTGCTGGAAAGAAAATTGAATATACTGAACAGTGGTTGCAAAGACAATGAAAGACATCAATTTAAACCATACTTTAATTAACTTCTGCAACCAATGCTGTTTTTCCTTGTTAAGCAGAAGCAGGCACTTATGAAAAGCTGTAAATCATTCCTATTAAATTCTTCTTCCAGTGGCAGGCTGTGGAGATCCTTATATGACTGGGCAGATGCCCTCCAGTGCCATGCAGGAGATGTACGGCAGAAGCGCATCCGGCCCCATGTCTGCACTGGGCATGGGCCCACGCCCCCAGTACCCCTATGGCCCAGGCTATGACAGGAGGTAAGTGGTGACACACAGTACATGTGCATGAGCTTGTACTGTGCATCTGCTCAAATACATTCACGTCCACACACGCACACACACACAAATATGCATAGATAAACACTCTCTAGAATTTAAATGAGCATTTACTGTATAGCCTGGTCCACATGGTGTTGACGAACATGCTCTCTGAAACAGTGTTACTGGAATGTGGCATGTTAATGTTACATCACATTAACAGGAAAAGAAACACCCCTAACACTGGTTATAATTTACATGCAGTATTAACTTTGATGAGTACAGTAACATGCCTGTGTTAATGCATGGCTGTGTGCTCTGGTGTATCCCCCAGGTCAGAGCACATGATGGGGATGGATGGGAGCATGGGTCCACCTGGAGGCCAAGGCAACGTTGGGCCATCAAATAGTGATGGCGGCATTTACTCCTCGAGCAGATATCCCTCACAAAGGTAGGTGTCATGGCATGGGCATCTATATATTTTAGTGCTGTAGCATTTCTGCATCCATCTTGGATATTAGTTAGTTAGTTAGTTAGTTAGTTATAATTGTGTGGAATGATTTGGCATGCCTCATCTCTTCTATTTCCTCTCTCTTGTTTCTAAGGCATGATGGCTACGGTCAGCATTACCCTGGCATGCCCTATGGTGTGCACCCTTCTGGAATGTTCTCTCAGCAACAGGTGAGAGGCAGTCTCCATGTTCAAAGGAAGTGTTCACACAATCATAACTTATCATACCATCCCCAATAGACCAGAATAAGTTACACACAAACAAAAAGAATGTCTGAAACTAAGGTATTTCTTCAGTGTTGTTTTTATGGAAATATTCCCTGTTTGCTCATATCGTTAACGTATGCATTTCTCTAGGGCTACAAGCGGGCTCTGGATGGCATGTATGGCCCCCCAGCAAAGAGACACGAGGGAGAGATGTATGGAATGCCCTATGGTGGTCAGCAGGCAGACATGTACAGCCAGTATGGCAGCGGCTACCCTGGTCCCGACCGACGGTCGATGCAGGGCCAGTTTCCGTACCCCTATGGCCGAGATCGTATGGGTCCTGGACAAGGTCCTCCACAGCACAGCATGACTGCTCAGATGATGGGAGCAGGGCTCCCGTCTGCCAACAGCGGTGAAATGCCCAGCATGTGGCCCACCCGGACAGACATGCCCTACCCTTACCCAACCAGGCCAGGCCATTCCTCACAGATGGCATCTTACCCGGGCATGGGCCGTGCGGACGACATGGATGGCCTGCGGTCGGGCTCAGATGGCCAGTGGCCTGGGCACCGTGGCCAATCCCCCTTCATGTCCTCGTCCTCAGGCTCCATGGCTTCCATGAGCTCCAGGCAGCCACCGTCCTCTTACCAGACCAACCCGTCGATGGCCAATCACGTGTCACGGGCCCCCAGCCCAGCCTCCTACCAGCGCTCGCTGGAGTCACACATGTCCCCCAGCAAAGCCTTCATGACACCCATGAAGATGCCCAAGCCTGGCATGCTGATGCAAAGCGGTGGCCCACAGGGACAGATGCCACCCAACTTGCGCAAAGATCTCAACTACCCATTGGGGTCTATCGAAGGTACTCAGCCTGTCTTGAAGCCACGCCGCAAGCTTACCTCTAAGGACACTGGTACGAAATGCCTTCTAATTTGCTTTCCACTGTGTATTTTAAGCATCTGATCAAAATACTATTGAAGACACTAATATCCACCTGTTTTCATTCATTACCTGTCAAAGCTTTTTTCCAAATATCACTGAATACTGACCAAGATAGAGCAACATAATACATGGGAGCAAATTTGAATTCTTCTGGTCTACATAAGTGGCAGTGTCACAAAATGCTACAATCTAAACTTTTCAGTGATCTTCTGTATCAGCGGATAAGAGCTGGACTCTGGTCTGCATAAAGGGGGATTTCCGCCCCTCCCCTTTGCTAAAATAGAACACGGAACTTAATGAACGTTTGTGCCTTTTGCTCCACTTTTACCCTCTGTGCTTCCACTATTCAGTTGTTCTTATTCATCTACCCATGTTCCCCCCCACCTCTCTTAAAGGAGAAGTCCAGCATGAATCAATCCATATCCCTGTTGTTCCAGGTCACTGAGTGATGTCAGTAAGAAAAAGAACGTGAAAATGTGATACAACATAGACTGAATAATGAAGCGGCAGCTAACATTAACTGAATCTGGCAAAGAAAAATGAAACTGAAAGTAAGTTACTGTGCTCCATTCAGTTGGTGTTTGCTGACAGTTCACTATTCGATCTATGTTGTATCAAATAGTCTTTTCCTACCAACGGCACTCGGTGACCTGGAACACTCATCTAATCTATGAAGCCCTACACCACTTGCAACCTGCTCACATGCCGTAGTGCTACTTAACAAACAAAATAGGGAGGACTTTATCCACCCTTCAGGCAGGCCCAGATCACAGGTTGGAACCACTGCTCTAGAGAGAGACAGATGTGACATTCCATCCATTTCAACTTAGTCAGTCTGCTCATGGGAAGAAGCTGACACTCAAACTGATTGGATTATTTGTGTCTTCCATAGGAACCCCAGAGGCCTGGCGAGTGATGATGTCCCTGAAGTCCGGCCTGCTAGCTGAGAGCACGTGGGCTTTGGACACCATTAACATCCTCCTATATGACGACAGCACTGTGGCCTCTTTTAACCTCTCTCAGGTAGGCACACCTCTACATAAGGTTTGTGATGCCTGCTCATTGATGTCTACCATTTGAACTCTTATCAGTTAAAGGGATAGTCTGGTGTAAGTGCTGTCGATAAGGAAAAGAAAAAGAAAATTTGGTATAATATAGCCCAAATTTGTGAACCAGCAGCTGATAGAGACAAGATGAAATAGAAAGTGAAGTTCCTGGCCTTTAGCAGTTAACGTTAGTTCCGTCTATGTTCTTGATCTTTTTCCTACACTGTAAAAAACAATAAGTAACACTTGCTACACTGTAAAAAAATAAAACAAATCCAGTTTACTTGAAAAATTGCTGCAAAACATTGGTAGAAAGATGTTGCTTCAATTGAGTTAGGTTAACATAATTACTCCCTTTCTAGTTATGTTTAGCATAACTTGAAAGAGACTAGTTATGTTTACTTAAGTCAACTGAGGCAATGAGTTTCCACCCATTTTCAAGTAAACTTTACTTTTTCTTTTTTACAGCGCAAAAGTCACACAAAATCATGTCATATCAAAATTATTTATGAAATGAGTATTCATGAATACATGAAAATATTCATTACCAACAAAGCAGTAAGCAAAAGTAAGTCCTCTGTCACTTAACAGTAGCTGTTGTCTTTTGCAGTTACCTGGCTTCTTGGAGCTCATTGTGGAATACTTCAGGAGGTGCCTCATTGAGATATTTGGCATCCTAGAGGAGTACGAAGTGGGCAATATTGGACAGAAGACCTTGCTGGGTCCCACCGAGAAAGAAAAAATAGAGGAGGACTTGCCTGCTGAAGACAGTACCTGTGAAACTGTGGTGGAGCAGAGTGCCCCAGCAGCGGCTGACACTGTGGAGTCTCCCCCGAGTGCCTCAACAGCAGAAGCTTCAACAGCCCCAGCAGTCTCAGAGCAGAAAAGGAAGGAGACAGTAGATGAGATCAAAGAGGAGATCCAGGACAAGGAGGGGGAGAAGAAAGAGGAGGAGGATGAGGAGAAGAAGAAGGAGGACAAGGAGGAGGAAAAGGAGAAGGCAGAGGGAGGTGAAAGTGCTAAAGACACCACAGAGAAGGAAGAGATTCCCCCTGAGCCTGAACCTAAACCCAAACAAGCCAGCAAGTATGATAAGCTCCCAATCAAGGTAGTCCTCAAGGATGATTTCCTGGAGGACATCTCAGACCAGCTGGGCCACGTTCAGAAGTTCTCCAGTGGCCTCATTCACTGGCGGGTGGGTGGCGGAGACTCAACTGCCCACATCCAGACACACTTTGAGAGACGTGGCGGAGACATCCACAAACCTGCACTGGAGAATCAGAGCAGCACACCAGGGCAGGAGAGCAAAGAGAAAGATGAGGAGAGAAGGAGCAGCATCGTGGCCACCATCGACGACGTGTTGTCCTCCCATGCTGGACCCTTGCTTGAGACAGACGACAACGACTCCTCCAGTTCCTCCCCCTACCGCTTCTGCCTCCATCAAGCTCAGAGCCAGAAGGGTCTCACGCTGCTAGAGGATGAGCCGCGCTGCCTGGACGAGGCCCCTCTGTCCACTGCCGCCGCCTGGCAGGACGCACTGGCCAAGCGCTGCACCTGCATTTCCAACATCATCCGAAGCCTGTCCTTCATTCCCGGCAACGACGGTGAGCTGTCACGGCATGCAGGCTTGGTACTGATTCTGGGCCGTCTGCTACTGCTGCACCACCAGCACCCAGAGCGCAAGCGGCAGGCATCCCATGCGCCTTTCGACAAGGAGGAGCCACCGCAGGAGGAGCGCAGTGGTGGTGGCGACGGTGGCAATGTGGCATGCAGCAAGAACGAGTGGTGGTGGGACTGCCTGTCGGCACTGCGGGAGAACGCCATGGTAACATTGGCCAACATCGCCGGGCAGCTGGATCTGTCACAGTACCCCGAGAGCATCTGCCTGCCCATTCTGGATGGGCTGCTACATTGGATGGTGTGCCCGTCAGCCGAGGCCCAGGACCCCTTCCCCTTGCTGGGACCCCATTCAACCCTGAGCCCTCAGCGGCTGGTACTGGAGTGCCTGTGTAAGCTGAGCGTGCAGGATGGAAACGTGGACCTGATGCTGGCCACGCCACCGCTGGTGCGGCAGGAAAAGCTGTTTGCCACGCTGGTGCGGCTGGTGGGTGATCGCAAGCAGCAGGTGTACCGTGAGATGGCCGTGGCGGCGCTATCCAACCTGGCACAGGGCGAGTCGTCAGCCGCGCGCGCCATCGCCGTGCAGAAGGGCAGCGTGGGTAACCTCATGGGATTCTTGGAGGATGGCGTAGCCATGGTGCAGTACCAGCAGAATCCACACAGCCTGCTACACATGGGCCACCCGCCCATGGACCCACCCAGCGTCAATATGATGTGCCACGCTGCCAAGGCCCTGCTGGCACTGGCCAAGGTGGAAGAGAACCGGCCGGAGTTTGTGCTGTTTGAGAGCCGGCTACTGGACGTGGCCATCTCCTCCGTTCTGCCTTCGGCCGTTGCGGCCATCACGTGTGAAGTACTCTTCCAGATCGGCCGCTCGTGACAGTAGAGGCCCCAGGCCCAAGAGACTAGAGACCAGACTGGGGAAAATCACATGGAAATCAGTGATTTATATTTTTATTTAAACACAAAAAAGTACAGAACACAAAACGTTTTTATATAAGAAAATGAATACAAATCTATATAAATGTGTATATCTTCTCTGCATAATTAACATTTTCATTTGAGGATTTGAAAAAAGAAAATGAAATAATTTTAATACAAATATTTAATACTTGCTGTTGTATGTCAGTGTTTGTTTTTGTTTTTGTTTTGCTTGGTTTACCAAAGCTGAGGCTTTTTGTCTTTTGAGGAACAATACAAAGTTTTGTTTCAATTTCATTTTTTACATTTTGGAATTTTATAAATGTTCCTGTCAGCACCTGTGATTTTTCTTTTGAAGGGACAATTAATTTATGTTGTGAAATTTTGTAGATAGAGCTTCTGTTTTGCCAACTGTTTAAAAAGAACACTGATTTTACAAAGAAAAATGTAATGTATCCATCTCTGAAAAATGAATTGTGCAATAGGATGTAGGGTAAGTTGCCTTATTTTGGGTAACTGAGATGTGAACCGTCAGTCTTTGTTTGTTACAACATGCAGTCCATGATTTTGACCATGGGTAGGCACTGTTGCACCAGTATATGGGATAAATAATCATCTGCTTTTTTCAATCAAAAATGGGCTCACCGCCCCACTTGTTACTATTGACAAAGACTGATTGGAAAGTCTTGGAAATAACTGTTCTCTAAGCACTTGTATCGCTTCGATCCTGCCTCCCCCCTTGCCCATGAAGATGCTATGTGTATATATAAAGTTGTACATCAGAAAAAAAATACTTATTTTGTTTTCATTTTAATTTTAAGTTAGTTCACTATGTCCTTTTTCAAAGATGTGGTACTACAAAAAGTGATTGTAGTTTTTAATAATTAAAGTTACTGTCTTTGTTGTTATAACTAATACCATCACTGAAGTTATTTTTTGAATCTGGGACCAGACCTTTATTCATCAGATTAAGCACTGAGCACTGATCTCACCCAGTCTTGTTAATACTATGATCAATAGGACCTCTTTTAGACCTTGCATGACTTCCTTTTGATCTCATAATCATAGCTTGGAAACAGGAGAGACGTCAACAACAGACCAAAAGCATTCAAGCGATACATGCAGCCAAATGTGTCCCACCACTGTTTATTTGGCTTTTTATATTTATATATATGTTTTTATATTATACCATTGCAGATCATGATGAAACGGAGAACATGCTCCACTAAGGCTTGGCAATGATCTACTGTGGGTGGACATCTCTATCCTATACAGTTATGACAGTTACAAAGGGACCTCACACATCGATCTATGTTGCTTGAGTGCCTATCACACATACGGTATTTCTAGAATGTGATCATCTTTACCACACTTCACTTTTGTGTCACATGACACAACAGGCCTACAGCTACCACATTTGATAGTGTAGGAAGATTGGATTGTCATGTTATGACATTTTTATGTAAGGAGGTGTTCTACTGTGACAATTCTACCAGATGGAATGAATCATCTGTGTGGAGAATGTTTCCACTTGATTGGAATGACAGTATACATCTACACCAGCTGTTTGTTGAAAAAGAATGTTCATGTTCAATTTAAAATCATTCCACATCAGCTGCTCTAATCTATCCGATTGTGAGTGGATTGTTCCAAGAGGAAACCAGCACCTGCTTCAAACCAAAAATGATTCACGCACAGATAGATTAATCTAACTGCAACAATCTAGTCTCGTAATGGTAGATGCAGAGGCTATAACTCACAATGTTTAATGTCTATCTGCAACACCATGAGTTATCATGTTTGACAGATTAATTATGAGTAATTTTCATGCATCTGAATAAACTAGAAAACACTTACAAGGGGGGTTACTGTAAGTTCCTTAGAACTCTGGACTTTATTTCTACAAAAATATAAGCATCTAAGAAATACTGCAGAGACATTTCTAGATAGTGACGGAGCACATAGCAACACTGATGATAGGTATAGACGGAAAATGTAATTCTAGAAGCTGGCTCACTCTGCTTTTGCAGATAAATCTTTTGGAACATTCTTAAACCTGTTTCCATTCTTTCTTTTGTTTTTTCTACAGGACAGACAATCTTATCCGCCCTCTTGTCTGTAGGCTTTAGGCTGTAAGCTTTGAGTAGTTGGCTTTAGTTCCTTTCAACAGCTGCCTCCACTCTTTCCACTCGTGACATCAAGCTCTTTTCTTTGTTGAGGTAGACCACAAACAGGTTGCATACATGTGAGCAATTTAGTCCACTTCCAGGTGAGGCTGTTAAAAGGCAAAAAAAGATTAGGCCTATCTCATCCTTGAAACAAATGATTTAGCCAGCTTGTCTTTTTTTATGAAGAACAGGCATGCTGGCCAAAATTAGGATTTTCTCATCTCTAAACTTGATAAGCCATGGGCTCATGAATATAGTCGATTGTTAGTGTCAAAGTTTGAACAGGTTGTCAATTTGCATCACCCAGTACAGAGTGATGCACAGACATTTTATATAGCCTCTGGCTTTTAAAAACATGTTACAGTTATCTGCAATGGTTTATTGTGTCTCACTCCACCTTAAAGTCAATTAAAGATGACACCATCTTTTGATGATGCCAACAGTTATAGTCTCCTTCAAACTTTAATCCTGGCATGAATGTGAAACTAGTGGAACCAGAATTGATCAGACTAAGGCATTTATGGATTTTCTTATTTGATTAGCGTTTGTTTTATATAAAGGAAACTATGTGTAGCTCTTGGTGGCATATAATTTATGTAAAACTATTGTAGTTCAATTTTGTTGCCATGGCCTATTAATAGTCTACTAGACCACTTGCACAACAGTTGGGTGCTCAAGGCTCCTTCCAGTTAAAAAAGGGAGGATTTCCTTACCATTGTTTTTACTGTTAAAGTCTTGTTTTTGACTTTTGGTTAAAGACAGAATAGAGGAACAGAGTTCAATCTCATTTTAACTAATTCCTGTCTGCATCAGTGTTTTTTTCACATACTGTCATGGATCTGTATTATTACACATTGCTCAACTGGTGATGACCAAATTCAATGGGACTGTCCACAATGTCACAGGTTCATTACAGTGTGCCCATGCTTACACATGGGAAATGATGGAGTTTTAGGCTTCACAAACAGGCCTACTGTCTTTTCTGACAACTCCGTTTCATCAGAAGCACAGTATGATTTGTCATGTGGGTGTAGGCTTGGTACATCTTGGTGAAACAGTTTTTGAAATCAGCTGCTTGAATTTGATTCACAGTGCTAAATGCCAAAGCTGAGTCATTGCAATCAACTTGTGAAAAGGGTTTTCAGTGACATGCCCCTCCTGCTTCTGTTGAAACAGAACTCTAGTTATGAACGTGCTTGTAACAAGAGAGTTTCATGTAAGCTGTCAACTCATGTGCATCACTTGTCTTGGTGGAAGTGCCATCCTACACATCAGCAACTTGCTATTCATACAGCTATGATGAGAGCTGGAGCCGGGGGAGGAACGGGGGCCGACTGACTTTCAGAAGATTTGCCATAGTGCCAAATGGCATCTTCCCACATGATGGCATGAATGGAACAGTAACCTGAAGCTTACAGATGGGTTGCTGTGAAGTATACTGTAGGCTCTGAAGTACCTCATCTCCAATTCTCATGCTTCAGTTTGCATCCCACAGTGTGGGAGTAGGTGTTCCGGGCAGTGGGTCATTGATTTGGTGAAGCTTGTACTATTAGTAATGGTCAGTCCACCTTCACCATTTAAAGTACATTTTTAATATAGCCCACCAGTGTTGATGATAAACACTGCAAAATGTGTCAGGTAGCCTGACTGACATAATGTGATTCGGTGACCTGAACTAACCTGTGGATTACAGCTCATTATGACCTCAGAAAACAGCTGTGGCTTTGCAAGGGATTACTCTGGCAGTGTGCGTCTATTTCGACAGCTTTGCCTTTACAATTAATTTCAGCCTAATACAATATTAGTATGACTCATTCAATACTTTGTCAGTTCTAATGGGCCAGAATGTTGCTGTGATTCACTAGTTTCTAGATTACTATATTTTTTGTGGTAATAATATTAGGCCTAGAGTTATACAGCAAAAAACAATATATCAAATATAAGCCTGGAACCTATCCCAAGCAGAAAAAAAACTTTACATAAACCAGCCACATCTGTTCAATGTCACAAAAAGGTTCTTTCTGTCATCCCTCATTCCTTCACATAAGTCATAAATACTTCAACAGTCAAACACAGCAGCTGAGTGAAAAACTTAGCCTTGTGAGTCAGGTCCAAACTTTACAGTGGAGCAGTATGAGTGCATTCCCAGGTAGTGGGAGTGAGATAGATGAGTGTGCTGAATTATACTGGGACTGACTGAGTGCATCAATTACACTGGGACGGACTGAGTACACATCTCAGGGACCTGAGGTGCCCCTGTGGAATGGTCCTCATCATCACCCGAACAAGAAGCAGCAGTTCCTGTAAGGAATTTCCCTAATATATTATGTGTGTGTGTGTGTGTGTGTGTGTGTGTGTGTGTGTGTGAGAGAGAGAGAGAGAGGGAGAGAAAACAAGCAGCTGAGGATGATTTAATGAGAAAATAAACCACACATTGAATAGTGTGTTTATGACTATTAACTATTTTGATAAATAATTATTAACAACAAATAAATAAATACAATTATTGTTTAATCATTTACTAATTAATTATTGATAAGCCAAATATTTCAACCCCATCTGCTTTCATTCATGTGGATGGGATAGTTCTTGATTTACCAAGCACTGAACATAGGCTGGGATAAATCAGCAAGGCAAGGTAATCTGGTTGAAAAAAAAAAGCGATGGCACAAGTGACCTGGCAAATGGGCTGTGCATCCATAAGTCAAGTACTGTATTGTGCTCACGACCTTAATGCCGCAGATCCTATTAAAATCATACAAAAATCAATACCATGCCGACACATTTAATTGCAATACATCTACTACAAATCCCATAATCCCGCCGTCAAAGCATTCTCTGAGGTGTTCAACTGAGTTGTTTATGTAGTATGAGTGAACGAGGGAGAGAGAGAGAGGGGACAAGCTAGCCAGAGGGTGGCAGTGGTAACGTTAGAGGTATGAGACAGTGTGCTCCCCAAAACAACAACGCGCACGTCTGTCTTTAGAGCGAAAGATGTAACTTTTCCAACATACAATCATTCGCGGTTGTAAAGAGACGGAATATTGTCGTTCATCGAGTCTGGAAACGTAATTTGCCGAAAGCATAGTGTCTAGCGCGAACAGTCGCCTGAATGAGGAGCGAGTAACCAGCAAGGATGAAGCGTCTTCCTCGAACCATTATATTCGACTGAGTGGGTGTCCGAGAAGGCAGTCGACCCACCCAACCTTCCTAAATGTTTGAATGAAGCCTCTTTATTTTTTCGAGCGTGTCAATACCAGGGGAATATATTTCAGACTATTTTCAGGGGAGAAAATGTTGCGCTCGGTTTTAACAGTTGCTCGAAATAAACCTGGATAACACGCGGAATACACCAATTGAGCTGCCTGGTGAGTGACAACTAACGATAGGGAAAACCTGGGTATCAGAGCAAGGAAACCGAAAGCAGCTAGCTAGCTAGCTAGGCAGCTAAATAAGTTTCTTTTCTGAGCTTATCTATGCTGAGTGTTTTAATGTGTTGTGTATTGCTTTGTAAAATAGTTGACGTTTTAGTACGTGTTTAGGTAGTTGGATAGGATGTAGAAAAACTTTTTTCAGTGTGCCTCAGGAGTTACTCGTGAGCTAGCGGTAGCTTACTAGCTATCTGGGCAGGTTATCATTTGCTAGCTGGTGCTGGCACCTACAGGTATCCACCCTCACGTTATCCGAGCGACTGGAGGAATGTCACATAAGAAAAACTAACAACTGAATTCAGTCTGCCACTCTCGTCGACATTGATATAGAGTATACGAAGAGGTGTGAGAGAGTTAATGTACACATTTTCTAGCAGAATTGTAGAATTGTAGAAACTTGCGTTAGAACAAGCGTGTAGCTGGCTAATTTTGACACATGATTTTGTTCTTAGTATTCCTAATCTTAGGATGCTAGTGATAAAGCCAATTCAAATAGTCTTAAGATATTTCCTGATGATGCCGAAGCCACCGTAGGCTATCTCCCATCTGAGCTGATGTTTGTTTTAATTAATTTGACGGGACAACCAGCTCAGCATCAGCCCAAAACTGAGCTTATCTAAGGTTAAGTGCGTTTTCATGGCCGCCGCTTAGCAGAGTAACGAGATGTTCGTAGTAAGTCCATAGACAGTAAAAGAAGCCGCTGTCATCTCAAAAGTAAAGCACATAATACATTTGTAGTGACATAACATTCTAACTTAAGATAATGTAACGTTAAATGCAGAACAGGTTAATCTCATGTGGTTGATCTGTATTGAAGAAATAACCCTCTCTTCAATATTGTATCTACTCTGTTGACAGCTTCACCTTTGGATTCAATTGACCCTTTGCAGTGTGAAAGTACTCTTTAATGCATCTTGGGGTTGCCGAGCCCATGCGAGAGTGCGAGTATAGTCAGATAAGCACTCGCAGCTCCACACCGATGGAGTCCCCGCACAAGAAGAAGACCCTGAAAAGGAGGTGGCAAGCCTTCCCAGGACGGAATAAGTTTTACTGCGACGGGCGGATTATGATGGCGAGACAGACGGGTGTGTTCTACCTCACCCTGGTCCTCATCCTGGTCACAAGTGGCCTCTTCTTTGTTTTCGAGTAAGTGCATCTGAGGCAGTTAAAATGCTGTTGATTTTTTCACTATGGCTTGTGTTGCATTAACAACTCCAAAGGCCAAGCTCCTTCACACTGACTTGTCTGATATGGGTGTTTGCTACAATATCAAGAGTTGTGTGTGGTAGAATGGTCCCCAATTTTTTAGTGCCTACTACTGTTTTGTAAATTTAGTAATGCCCCATCATTCTTTCTTATACTACACCTTCACCCACCCACTCTGCCACAAAAGATCTACACATGCCTGAAGAGCCTACTGGAAGACACAGACAGTAGTGTTTTGAACAACTCCATTAGACAGTTTTTAGTTATAATGGCTGGAAGGTGTAATGTGGTTGTACTGCTGTCCTCTGAGAGTGTAACATGATATCATCTTGGCTTAGTGTGAACCATGCACACACTCAGAATTACATTGTTGTTCTTCAGAAGTATAAATTGTAGCCGTTGGCTGAGCCTGGACCTAGTATATTAATCATTGAAAGCAGGGTTCATGTGGGGTTACGTGCAGCAGCAGATGTATTGAATTTTTAGTGTTTGGTGGTTACTTTGCAGTAAAACTTAATTGAATGCATGTAAATCCATTTGGTCACCTCCTTGTTGTGAACTGTTTGGAGGAGTAGGATTCAACTTTACCATGCTGCTTGGTCTGTGTAGCAAGCTTCAGTCAATTATTGATATTATGTGTCCTGTTCTCCTTTGGATTTCTAGTAGTAGTAGTATTAGTAGAAGTCATATGTGTCCTGTTCTCTTTGAGTTTGGATTTCTAGTCATTTGCAGCACAGAAGGAAGCATCTTCATTTTTGTTAGTATTGCAGTGCATAACAAGGATGCATGAAGTGATGAAAAATCACCCAGTGCCACTAGCAGATTCACAACTCACTCTGCTCAGATTTTACTCACTCTTTAAGTACTGGTAAAGTGTATAAAATAATTAGCATTAGTGGGTCTTTTGTTTTGCTTTCAATGTAATATCTCAGAGCCCACAACAAAAGTCTTAAGATACAGACCTGGTGTGTGTGTGTGTGTGTGTGTGTGTGTGTGTGTGTTTTCTCCACATCTTTCTTTTGCCCTGCACTGTTCTGCTGACCTTTAGTCAGCTGCTGAGAGATTAAACAAACATAGATTGACCCATGAAGTGATGTGTAGGGAAGAATAGCTCTTCTGGTTGTTTACTCTTTAGTCTCAAGAGGCCTGATTTAAGACAGAACCGCTCAGCATTGACTTTACTGTTTATTATGTCTTATTTGAATACACATTTACGTCTGACAGTACTTGCATGAAATATTGATGAAGTGTGTCCATCACACATACATATTTGTACTCTTTTGGCAGTTTAAGAGCTGAAGAAGAATTGTTCTTAATTGCATTCTGTTTCTTTACAGAAACACTCAAATTAAGTGTTTTCTATTAAAGTGTCTGCTACAGTCAAAATGTAACTTCATCTTTAAAGTGTTCTCACAGGGCCAGTTAGGCACATTTGGAACCTTATTTTGGTGGTGTATTGCCATCTTAAACCCTCCAAAGTACTGAAGGATGTTTCACTTTCAGATTTTTCCTGTGTGGATCAGTGCTGAATTAGCTCCCTGCCTTTACAAGTCACTGCAGTGGTTTAAATGTTTCATGCCAGTTTAAAGCTGCTTAATGGCCCTCTTTTGGCCTAGTTCTCCACAGAAGTAGCCTATAGGCCTAATATTTCATCAGTCTCTTGGATCACAAATTACCTGTGATTTTAATAATTTTTTTCCAAGCCTGGTATACTCAGTAAATGTGCTCATAGTGTTAAGGGAAGACCTTTTTGACTTTAGTGAACAGTCAGTAGTGAAGTCTAAACTGAGGTCACGTAAGGAGAGAGAACAGACAGATCTTGCTTCAGAACCCCTGGGACAGCTTTTACTCAGAAGTGTCAAAGGTTTCCTGATACAAACTCTTTTTGATGGCATACATTTTCCCACTTTTGGAGTTGCTGTTCTCATTTTACCTACAGTAAACAGACTGTGAAGCCTCAGGCCCAGCAAAGCAGCATTTCTCTCTGTTTCTCTGCACTATAGTCCTCGAGCACAAGGGACACAGTCGATTGAAGAGGCAGACTGTCAGGCATCTAGGAGTCCTAATAAGACAAAGGATTAAAGCTTACTCCCAATGTTTCAAATGTCTGGCCTACGTTCTATGATTCTTGAAAAGTCACTGTACAAGGTAGGCTAACAGCTAGTTAAGTCAGTTTGTTCATGTGATATATCACTAATTTGATTTCTGTCTTTTCAGTTAGGCCGATTAAAAATAGGTGAGAAAGTTGGTGTAGAATTTACAAAAAAATAGAAAAGCACTCGGAGACCACAGACCTCTGCCAAACCAATATAGGGTCACAAACCCAATATAAATTCCAGACAGTGTTATGGATCACCTTGTCGTAATACCCACGTTATCTGAAAATTTCATGAAATCCGTACAGTACTTTTCAAGTTATCTTACTCACAGACAGGCAGACAGACAAACAGCAAAAACATAAACTCCTTGGTAGAGGTAATAAACATCATGCAGTTATCCCTAATGCAAACAATGTAGTCATCTGTTCTTGGTTTATTGTCGTCTTTTAGTAATGTGACCAATCCTGTGTTGAATGGCCTGTAGGTGAAGATGCCCTGTAGACTTTTCTGTGTACACAAGTCATGTCAAGTCATGTTACTCATTTAAGATGTTTTAAAAGTACAATTTCTTGCCTGTGTGCGATTATCTTTCTGTGGCACTGAACATTTGTGAGGCGTTGAAAGGTTTTTTTTTGTTTTTTTTTAAGTGAAGACAAGTTTAAGAGAATACATAACGCAAGAAGTGAAATCTGTCCAGACGTGCATAACATCTCTCAGTGTAACACATAGAAGCAAGCCCAAAAGACATACATTTCGTGTTTTGCTAAGGTTTGGGCTATGGTATGGCAGTTATTAGGTTGTCAGGGTCTTTTCCACATGGAGCACAAATTTGGTGGAGCCCTATGTTGTTTTGCAGTTGTTTGGTCCCCATTTGACTTTGAAATCTTCCATGTGTGCCTTTGTGATGCTGCGTGTATGTACGGGTGTTTCCAGTTTAGATCTCTGGTATGCTCATCATTGAACACTAAGCAAAGTCTACTTAGTTCTGGCTGCCCAAGTCTGGACACTGAAGCAGACACTTTCAACAGTTTAGTCTAAGAAATAGGCCTGTATTGAATTGCACAGGCTTTTTTCTGTCTTTTCTCTTTGAAGTGTGTTCTATGAATACCTGGGACATTTGCTGACATTTTATTAATCTGCTCCACATTGGAAAAGGTTTCAGTTTTTTCATATTTCTTTTCCGCTTTCATTGGGTATTTTGAATGCGTTGTATGTGACCACCGAGCTTATGCAAGAGGAGATCCTATGCCGGTGTATGAGTGGGTGTATATGTGTGACTGAGAAAGAAGTGTTAGGCAAGCAGGATCTTGTCTTCTCCGCCCACACATTTCTCTTTTTCTCCCTCTCTCTCTCCCTCTCTCTCTCTCTCTCCCCCTTTGTTCCTAATCCCTATCCTGTGTTCTGCCCTCCTCTCATTGCCTCCGCTGCTGCTGCTACCACCACTACCACTGCTGCTGCCGCCCCGATGCTGCTTTCAGACAGCTGCCTTTTTTTAAAGCACCAACAACGAGGGGAGGGTTGCTGCAACATCCCCAGTGTGGGCTCGTTGACTGGCACATCAGCGGCCTTTTATAAACCACTCCAAAGCTGGCGATTAAGATCGACCAGGGAGCTCAGCATTTTTTTTTTGTGTGTGTGTGTGTTTGGTGGTCGGGTTAAGGGGGGGCAAGTCTCTGTGTGACTTGAAAAGGAGGGCAGGAGAAGGAGATTTAGTCATCAGCAGCAAATTCAGCAAAGACAAACTCTCAAGGGAGGAGAAATGTATTAGGCCCACTGAACAGAGGGAAACTAGGGATGACCCTGCAATTTTGTAGTGTTCTCTTCACTTGTGTTTCATAGCTTGGTATTTCCCTACGAAGTCTCCTGTGTGCTGTTCACCTCTACAGCATTTATAGGTTTTAATCTGAAGTAATGTGCAGTCATGCCATAATTAGAGCCAAGATTCATCCCTCACCAGTGTGAGACATGCAAGGGTTTCATTTTAGTGTTGTGTATGCAAATTCCTGTCATTGTTTAACAAACCATTTCCCACTTGCGTGGCCTCATCTAAAACGGTATGATCAAGTCGCAACATGCTGATTTTGTTAACAGCCCATTTGGTCTTTGCCGTGAAGTTTTCTCTCATTATGCAAATACACATCCACCCAACTGCTGTTGTGTACGCCACAGGTAGTAAACCTATTTTGACATGTTATGGAAGCAGCCTCCAGCCTTAGGCTACGCATCACAAAGGCTTCATGAGTCTGTGCCAACATTCAGACTGCTGTTGAGTATCTTGTGTTTTATGCATAGTATTTGTATTTGGAGTAATTTAGAGGGCTTTATGGATAGAAGATGAAAGACGGTCTCTATTGGTCATCATACATTTCACTTAAATAAAGACAGATGAGTCATAATGGTAATGGCATAAAAGCATGTCTTTCATGAGTTCCCTTTAAAACGGTGATGCTATTTAGAGATTAACAACAGGCACCCAGAGGTAGAAAAGATGAGTGATTTAGGTTCCAACCTTTACTCAGGCAGGACACAAAATACAGTTATACTGTTCTTGAATCTGAGGTAACACAAGCCTAAGCCAGGGGGAGGTGCTGACCCGCTGTTCACTTGTTTGTTTTGCCATCGTGATGGAAAGGTGCTAAACGTCATAGTCATGATCTCTCAGGCACACCTAAAATTTCCATCTCTGTTTATACAGCTTAGTCAGCCTCCATCTTTTTTTCTGTCAAGGTAAGGCTTTTAATGACTGATGGCATGGCTTGATCAGTCAGATTTACCTGATAATGCCTTGTCTGTGCTCTCTACTCTCAAATGCCAAGGTGCTTCATTTTCTCGGGATTTAAATGTTGTTGACCTGGTGAACTTCCTGTACAATCCTTTTCAGATTTGGCATGTCTTTGCCTTTTAGGTTTAGTGCAGACAAAGGAAGTTGGCTCCCTTACATCCCCATCAGAGGCACTTAAATTGACAACGTCTATTTCTCATTGGCTCATATAGACTATTAGTCCTGTGCAGCATCTGCAAGGAAATTAATGTATTCTGGTCATCATACAGAAGCTGGACTTGGAGAGAGTTTGACCTGCTGTTCAGAGGCAAGTTGTAACTTAATAGCCAAATCATTTTAGCTTAATTTTTAGCTTAAGCTTAATTAACTAGGTTTTATAATCATTAGGCTATGTCTTCGACCTTCAACAAAGACACAGGTATACTGGGACTATATCTGTAGTTGAATGAGTCTCTGTACTCATTCAGCTTGTTACAGTCACACACCACTCTTGTAAGTCATTGTCAATGCACAGGGCTTTTTCTGTCAGTAGTCTTCTGTTCTTGGAAGGTCAAAGAGTCATCATGCCCTGTATTTTGAACTCAATTCCAACCCTAGCCAGGCTAGGGAGGAAACAGCTGGTTATCATTCTTTGCTATATACTACGCATGCATGCACGCAGGCACTCAGCACTGTCTTTGCCTTCCTCATCCGCCACCACTGCAGCCAATTTGTTTGAGTGAAATAGTTACATGTTGTGTTGAACTTTCAGCCTCCATTTCCCAGCTGGACTATGTAAATATTGTTTAAAACCAAAGCCAGTGAACTGTGTGGTTATGTAGTCATCCAACTCATGCGCTTGTACGATTGAAGCGTATCAGTGTTTAAGGTTAGTCAGCAACACTGGAGTGTGTCACAAACATGTCCTCTCATCACAGATTTGCACTTCTCCCCAGTCTCTCTTCCTCTCTTGTTTTCTCTGCCCCATTTAGCACGCAAAGCTGTAGTTGCCCGTGAGAGGAGAGTGCCCATCAGGACGGGTGCCTCTGTCTCAGCACCAAGCCCTTAGGCGCCAAGACAACCTCCGTGCCCTCTGATGTTTGTCATGCAGTGGCTTTGCATTGTCATGTGTCTGTGTGTGTCACTGAGTGCACCGAGAGCATTTGGGAGAGGACTTGAATGAAATCTCAAATCTGTCTGTAGTTTAAGGCATATCAGACAAGGTTATGATTTGTTTTTTTTCTTTCCCTTCTGAGCTCCCCCTACAGTCGGCGATTAGAAAAAAAAAACAAAAACAAAACATTGCAACAATGTTGTACATTCTCCCCAATTTATCATTCAATGTTGTACATTCTCTCCTATCAGCGATGATCATTTTAGTAGAGCTATGTTGACTGACAAGGTAGGAAACGTGATTTGAGTTTCATTCAGTTTCAGTTTTGTTGGCTCACTGGTCTGCTGTGTCAGCAGATCGCAAGTTAGTAACTGCAAAATATAGGTAGAGGAGGCAGAGACAAACTTCATTCACCCTGTAATAAGCCATTTAATCATCGAAGTGACTACGAAGCTGGTAAATTAACCTAAAAATGTTGCCTTTAATATGTACAGGTCTGTTGTGCCACTCTACAGGTCTTGTCAGGACAACTTGGATACCTAGAAGAATTTGTATGCTCAGCTTTACCTCAGCACTATTATTATTGCAGTGTTTTTGATATGATCAACTTGAAATGTAATGGTAAATACACACAATGTGGTTGAATCATGAACCAACAGTGGATGAAAATGACAACCATGTGTTTTCAAATTTTGCCTTTAGACTATACTTCAAATTTTTCATGTTAGGCTTATTTTTCAATATTTCATTGCATGGTTGTTGAACAATAAGAAGGCAGGGTAACTTTGCTGAAGGCAACTGTCTGGCTTCTTTTACTTTGTATTTCTTTTCTTCATTAGTTACACTGTGGTCACGCATTTGGCAAAGCTCCCTTTGGCTTAATGTGCTTAATACAGTATGATACAGTGTGCAGAAATGTGGTGAAGCTTATTGATTCTACAACCTGCCTTGATTTCCAGCCAGTTCAAGCTTACTGTAGTGGTACTTTGTTCACATGGATTATTGTAACAATTTCCTTTTGGTGAGTTGTCGTGACATTGTGAAACAGGATTAGCCTAGATTTTGTCAGCCATTCACTGCCTATGACCGATTCTGTCCCTGCCTGCTTTTCGTCCAGCACAAAAAAGCCATTCCGTGCTTGGACAATGTGCTCACTGCTAATGACAACAGTCCCTGTTTGAGTTGCAATTTAGTGTGTGATGAATAGGTTCCATGCAGCTGCTTTTCCTCTGAATTGTATCATGACCGTCTTGCAGTATGCTCTGGCCTGTGGCGTCTTTGTTTGTTTGTATACATCTGCAGGCTAATTACAGGCTGACTGAAAGAATAGTCCACACAGTTGGTTGTGCACATAAGGATCTGTGCCCTGGTGAGGTCTTGTGCCAGGCCCACGGTCGGAAGCTTGATTTCTCAAGTCTAGTCACAAGCCTTTTGCACAGGGGCAAAATTCAATCTCTTTGAGCTCTCATAAGAGCCAAAAAGTAGACTAGGTTCAGTTGTTGAATAAATAACATAGGCTAATGTTTCATTTCATGCTTGTCAACAGCAAGCTCACTCTGTAAGAGAGTTTGATTATTAGCATCACTGTTCCCACAAGGTTTGTATTTTGACTTTCCATTTCGCTGTTTGATGTGATATTAAATGTATGTCAGGGACATTCAGGAATTGTTTCTGTTTACCATTGAAACTGTCTATAGTGATTAGTAAGCCAGTAGAGAAACATGTCAGCATCCACTTGTAGATACAGTATATCAATACCCCCCTTAATTGTAGTTGTGGCTCATAAGAAGGGTTTTTATTAGCTGGTCCTGAATCAATACAGGCTGAATGCTTTGGACCCCTGACTAAGAATCAGCAGCCTAGCCTGGGAATGATTCAGATTTGGAAGGGAAGTAAAATTATTGCTAAAAAACAAAGGAGCCACACTGACGGGATCTGGTGTTAAGGTAGTGTAGTGGTTCGTGCATAGCATATGATATGGAGACACACTGAAGCATCTTGGGATGCCAGTTTTCATCTCTTCTCTTGCACTCTTGTCCTGTTGATGGTCTCGTGCATGCACGATTTTGATGGAGTTTTAATTGGCTTTCAGAGCAGATCATTTCCAATGAACACCAGCCAGGATACATTTTTAATGCTCGTTTTCAGAGGTCCCCATGAGGGTAGAAAGAAGGTATCGTTGTTATATGATCACTGTACTCTTCCTTCTGCTGGTGGCTGGATTGGTAATCCTATATGTTGACACAGTATTCCTTAGTCACAAATGATGCGACTTACTCACACTCCAAATTAATTCACTGTTTAATATCGGTTGTCTTACAGCAAGGGTTACATTTTGTCCAAATGACCTTCCTCAATAGAAAGAGGCCCACAACTGTTCCTCGTTATGCATTGTTGCACAGCCTTTCCCAAAGCATAATTTTGTATGTTTTTGCTAGTGACTTTGACAAGAAGTTCGTCACCAGTTACATTAAGCCTATTCTTCCCCCTTCTTACATATTGGCTCCAGACATCCTGCCGGAAAGACAGAAAATCTGCCAGTTGTAAACTAGCAACCATGTTAGGCTGTTCATAGTTGATTATATGTAGGGCGGGGAAGGGGGGGATTGTATGGGCTTTAAAATTGAAAGTGACTTAAGATTATCAAACCCAAGTAAACAGTCTCGCCATGTGGCTTGCAGCCGTGGTCCTTTTAGCGGTGGTCTTTAAAGGGGAAGTACTGGAAAATCAGTTCAATTAAAAATCCCACACATGGTAAATAGTGCACTTTTATGGTACAGTTTCATAGTTTGACAAAAACCTCCTTGCTTCTCACTAGTTGTGTTTTAATTGCTCTCTTTTGCTATAAATAAGCCTAAGATTTTATGAGAAACTGTAAATCAGTTCTTGCGAAAAACAAGCCTATGCATTCTAATTTATTTTACAAGAATATCTTTGATGCACTTGAAGAACATGCTATTTTGTACCCACTCCCGTTTGAGTGATTTGACACAGCCCTTTTTTCCTCTAATCTGTAATCACTGAGCCGTGATTTACTACAGATGCTAATGCTCATGAAACTAAAGATAGTTGCATTTGTTTGTGTGATTGGCCCAAACCCCTTACCCCCTAAAAATCTGTCAGATCTGACAGCCATGTCCTAGATAACTTTAAAATCTTAAGGTTTAATTAAAAAAAAAAAAAACTCCTTAAATATTTCAGGCAGCTAAATTACACTGATCTGTAATGGTATACTGAGAATACTCCAAGAGTGTAGCTTGTGGATGGGTTCAAAACAACTAGTAGTACACAGTAGTAGAACTGTCTATGCAAACCGGGCTTGTGGTCTTGAAATCACCCAAATATTGCATTGATTGTGGTGGCTGTAGAAGGTTTGAATTTGTGATTTTATTTTTTTATTTTAGTTTTTCCCCAAAAAACAAAACTTGCTTTTTGGCTCTAAGTGATCAAATGGATTTGTTTCTCGTCACTCCCTTGCATGCATGAGTCCCCTAAATTAATGTGAAATCACCATACGGGCAGCTGTCAAATCTGTTGAAATCTTCTTTGTCTGTCAGGGACCGTAATAAACTGCTTCCCTTAGAGACCTTTAAACCGAAGTCAGAGCCCTGCTAAAGCAGGGTAAATCACCCTCTTCTAGGCCTCTCAGCCTCCAAAAAGAAGGAAAACTCTTTGCCTCTATTCAGCTCCATCATGTTCAGGCAAGCACAGACCTTTCGAGAACAAGGTGTAACTTGAGGAAGACTATTCCAGCTGTAATCTGAAATGTTGTTTTTACTATGTATAAAAGCATTTTGTAAATCAAAGCCTGAATCGGAAGAATGAGGTATGTTGTAGTTCAGTTCACATCTCACTGAAATACATACACACACACGCACACGCACACAGAGAGGATTTTGGGAAAGCTGAGAGAGACTATGGAATTTTTCTCTTTCTTTCTTAAAGTAGGTCAGCGTAATACTATAGTCTCTGAAGCCAAAGCACATGGATGAAGCCCAGGTGTGGTGAGGCCAATTTGACCCCATGTGTGGAGGGGCAACTAGATGATATAACTCAGTGGCACTGTGTTAGGGAAACAAAATAATTAGGATATCACAATAAACCTTATCAAACCAAAAGTGTCAGGGATGTAGATCTATTGTGTTTTAAGCAATATTTTTAATTTGCAGAAATTACCACAGGCATTGATGTGGAACACTAAATCAAGAAATTAAACTGGTTACCTGTTCTTGTCAGGTTATGCACCCTTGCAGGAGAAGAGCTTGTAAAAGTCTTGATTATTGAATATTTTTTGACTGTTTAGGTAAACAGTCCGTACATCAAGCCATTGTCAATTTTTCATACTTCTCTGACACCACTTCCATTACACATGTATTCTTCCCAGAAGGAAGAGCAAAGGGAAGTTTATGTTGATGTACTATTGTTGCCAGCGAACAAAAATTTTGTTTGTATGCTTTTTGTGGCTCCAGGATTCTTAGTTCTTGTAATTGAAAGCATGCATGTTTGCTCGTCAGTTAAACAAAGTCGTAGAGCCATGCCAGGGCTTGGCATTGTCTCTTTCACTATTGGGCCTCTTTGTCCATTTTGACTTGCAGAGCCCTATTTCGGACATCTGGACTACCAGTGGGCTGACCCTGTGATGAATAGGACTGTTTGTGATAAACACCCACCATTGCCTTGTCAGTGCAACAATTCTCTGAGCGAATTGGTCAGCCATTAATTCTCCTCTTCATAGATGGTTTCTTTCAGAATGGGCTGTGGGGCTGTCCTAGGCTAAGGTTGTTATCCTCATTGGTGCCTCAACAGCTCCATTGATCACAAGAGCTGTTGTGACAGTGTTGAGATGGAAAAAAATAAGCAGCAGTTGTTTTGAGGCAACGATTTCTTCCCTCCACCCCCTCCAGTGCAAAGCATTTTCATTTCCTTTCCTGGGCGTCAGGTTTTGATGTGGAGCCTAGCCTTTTCCTCCCCCCTGCAGTGTTATGCTGGATGGCTCCACTTGATTGCCATGCTTTTGGTCGTCATCAAAATGAGGTGTCTAAGAATGAGGAAATTGTAGTGATTTTAATTGCTCATTCTGGACTTCCTCTGCAGCTGAAGTCTGTCCTGCTGAGAGCCCATCACACCTAGGTTTCACTGGCTTGTCAAATGTCCCTATCTCATTTGTTTATTCAAGATGACAATTCGTGTCAGTGTTGAAATGATTGGTTTGAAGTTTGAGGTGACTGTGTTTTGTTTTGTATGAGTGTTTCTTTCAGTTCGCTCTATTTGATACTGAAACAGAGTTCAGATGACTACAGATGAAATACGATGTTGGCATTTCTCTCTCTAACCACATGTAATACTGTCCCGGAATAGTAATTACTCCCATCTTGTTTGTTGCTACAATACCAGCATCACTGGTTGACTCAGACTGTGGCCTGACAATGCAAGGATGGAAAAAAAGCATATGGAAACTCTTTAAAGAATGGGCCTTGTTTATGCCCCTCCTCATTGTCAGCTTACCCGTTAACACACTCCTGTGGTTGTTACCAGGGCAACCATCTTGCCCTAAATGTACCATGTCAGCCACAGTGGATGGCTTGTGTTTCTATGGCGACGCAAACCTTCCAAAGTCCACAATTCTAAGCCCTCTTGTTTTGTATTTCATAGCGGGGGTTGAGGGGGGAGTGTAAGGCAGCAATTATAGCTAGTGAATTAGGCAAGGGTTTGGGACAATATAGACCCAACCATGGCAAATAATCATTAAAAAAAAAAAAAAATTGTCAGCCACTCAGGTTTTTCTTCACTATCTATATTTGTTGTCAGACATGTTTCTGAGCTTTATGCCCGTCCCTCTATTTTCACAAGCCATCTGTGTCTTTATGTCCTCTTCAGATGCAACAGAATTAGATTGTGTGAACTTCCAGTGGACAGCTCTTTTAACTGCTTGTCACATAGGATGAAAAGGCTATTGCCGTACTGCATAAAGAAGTTGAAGTCTCATTACACGTTTGAACGTCAGTTGTGAATCCCTTTAAATTGTTTTCCTTATTTTCAAGTCTGGTTGTGGAAATGCAACTTTTCCTCTTGTTGCTGTCTGAGGAATACTGTTCATAATGAAACGGATTTTCTGAAGCGTGAATTGCTGTCAGTCTGGGTTTAATCAGCAGGAATTGCTTGCGTGCATCTCACCACTGATACCAGTGAATTGTGCATACTTTAGAACCAGTCACTGTCGGCTGACACTGAGTCTCCACTCAGTCCTTTTAGGAAGATCTCATTTTGACTTCCATAGAAGTACTACCAGCATTAGGATTTGCCAATGCAGGAAACCAGGACTTTGCTTATCAGGCCAACTGGAAGTGGCATTAGAGGATATTTATTACCGAACCACGTTAGCTCTTGTGCAATCATTCATTAGCTGTGTCCAATCAGGGCTAGCTGAGCAAAGATTGAACAGGCTGATAGATCCACTAAATGCCTTTGGACATTGATTCCTCCTGTGCCCTTGGAAATGGCAATCGAAATCTGATCCACGTCTTTCAATCACACAGGCCTTACAAGGCAGAAGTAGTTAGTGTGGTTGCATTTTTTGTCAGTTGGTGCTTACTTGTTTTGTGAAATGAGCCAACAAAATTGGTACCTGTGAGCAGTCAGTCATAAATAGTAATGGCAAAGACACTTATATAGGAGGAGACACATCACTTAAAAAGTCCTCCCATAGAAATATATCAAGGCCACTCGTAACGCAAAGATGGTGGAGTTGAGAAACTGGAGGTCCTGCCCTGCAGTGACAGTAACCAATCGCATTGTTGGACTGACTATGACTGATGGTTAACTTTTTGTTTACTATCTCTGTCACCATGGTGATAGCCATGCACAACTATTGGCACAGGCATAGGGTGCAAATTGACATTTTAAATAATGTCTTTTTTAGCTTTACTTGAGTGATCTACGGGTAGATTTTGATGTCATTGTATTCAGCCTTGAACAAGGATTCACACAATTAACTTTTTAAGTCAGTATGACCCACCAATCTGGAGTTTTGGATATCTCCCCATTTGAATAGGGCCTGGTCTTGTTAATCCCAAATAGCTGCCTGAAGGCATCTCCAATATGGCCGGGTTAAGCCTCGGCCGGGTTAAGGGGACTTGTCTTAGAAGGACTTTGGTAATGGTGTGTACTCACAATTCTTGAGCAGCTGGCTTAAACTCAACTCTGTTTCGCATGGTGCAGTGTCCTTATGTCTAGTATCCAGTTCAGTCATGAGATGACGGAGCCAGGGTGAGTTGTGCTTGATTTTTATGATCACTGTCGCCACTTGCGTTCATATTTTGGAAAGTTGGCTGGAGATTTCGGTACACCTGGCACTCTGCCAGCCAGGCCACACAACTCAGGAATCAAAGTGTAACTTTGGGGCACAATTTAAGACAACATTTCAACATGTAGGAGACCTAAATTCTTGTGAATGTACCACAGGCTATTGTTTTTACAAACATCCCCAAATTTTATTATTGAAAGACTCTCTCTCTTTGTTTTGTGAGAACACTAGCATGTTTGGGACATGTTTTTCAGGAGAAAGTGTGGCGTAGGTTAGAATACACTGTTGTGTCCCACAGGGGCAGCCAGCAGAGCTCCCCACACTTGCACACACTTAACTTCTGGTTTCCAGACTCTCAAGGGAAGGCTAGTTCCAACACTCATACCAAAGCTGTTCAAGGAGGAGGCACTTCTCAGTTTAAAAGTGTAAACGTTTCTGTGTCTGCCCTAATGCCAATACAACCCAAATGAAAGCGTTTTTATTTCTGGGTTTACTCTAGATGTTGTTATGCCACTGAATTTAGGAGAGGTTCATCAGAAGTAATCCAGGCTAATAAAGAATTCACACATAAAGCATCACCTATTTAGTGTAATTCTACTGTGACTCATCCTGTGCACCTGGCTGTGTGGGTGTGGCAGGGCATCCTGTAGTCTTTGGGCTGTCCCTATGTAACCCCACGTTCTGACATTTTGGGGTTCTTGCAAATTTCCTGCTGGTTTTATACATAATTTAATGTCAGTGTTCTGACATTTTTGGGTTCTCACAAATTCCCTGCTGGTTTTACATAATTTACTCTTTCAGATCCATCTCACTCACTCACTTAATCTCTGCTTCCACAGATATTATAGCCAATTACATAAAAGCCATTATCTGTCAGAAACAGTTCTTTCCATCTAGTCCTAATCTCCTGTCCTAATTTCTGAGTTTTAACTTTCACCTCACCTTTGGTGTTTGACCTGTTTTAAGCAGCAAGCCTAAAAGTGTGTGCATGTGTTAATAAATAGTCACCAGCCTGCCTGTTGATTTCCGCCGCTCTCATTAGACCCCTGCATGCCACCCTTATGTCCAAGCCAGGGTGATTCCGTTGGCACCCCACTTGGCACCGGCTCTGCTGACGTAACGGGCATCGCATGGCATGACAGCCGGAAACCATGGCTGTGCCTGCCCAGAGCTGCTAACTGATCCAACCACCCTTGGTACACATACACACACACACATGCACACACACGCACAGGAACGGAAGGCAGGGGAGGGCCAGCAGCAGGTCAGGTCTTGCATATGTCTCTCACCAGGCCAAAGGGCTCTGGCTCTTGGCAGGGCTTAATGACACCCACAGGGTCATATGAAGGTATATTTCTTTCCTCCACCATTGCTTCTTGTCCTCCCCCGTGGCTTATGTTTTGCCCTTTGCCTCAGTTATGACTTCACAGCTTAGGGCAGGAACGTCTTCACCTCGGTCAGATCCCCAAATTTTTGGATTCACATCACACATCAGCAGGGCCAAGGCAGGCCAACCACCTTATTATAGAGCAGCAGGGTGGCGTCTCTCTCTCTGTCTCTCTCTCTCTCGCCCTCCCCCTCTCTGCCTCTCTCTCTTTCTCTCAGATGCCTTTGTGGATAGTTATGACTTCACAGCTTAGGGCAGGAATGTCTTCACCTTGGTAAAAATCAACAAATTGTTGGATTCAAATCACACGTCAGCAGGGCCAAAGGCAGGCCAACCATCTTATTATAGAGCACTAGCATGGTGTCTCTCTCACTCTTTCTCTTTTCTCTCTCACTTCCTCTGCCTCTCTCTCTTTCTTTTAGATATCTGCCTCTTTCTTTTAGATCTCTGTCTCTATCTTTCTATGTCTCTGTGTCTCCTTCTATCTCTCTCTCCCTCTCTCTTTTTTTTCTACACCATTGATGATGGGTCCAGTGATGGAAAACCTCCTAAGGTGTTGCCATCTGCAGATGGAGCCACAGGACCTGCACCTGTTTGATAGAGATATGCTGTTCTTATCATTTCTGAGTCACTTTCAGTCTCCTTTGCCGCTTTTCAATCTTTCGTTTCAGTGGCACCTCTGCCAGCCTTGAAACACATACTTTATTATTTGCACTTGCACATAGGCCTAATGTACACTCTTGTTCTAAGATCTGTGTGTGTGTGTGTGTGTGTGTGTGTGTGTGTGTGAGAGAGAGAGAGAGAGAGAGATTATAATCTGTTATCTAGTGTGTTTTTGACACCTCAGTTACTTGCTATTGTTAACTCTCGATGTGCAAGCATCATAGATCCACGTTTTGCTAGGCTATGCCAAAAATTCCGAACTGCTAGATGTCTGTCATTGGACACCATCTGTGACACTAAATGGAATGCGGTCGTCAATAAAAGAGGCTCTACACAAGTGTGCGTTAAATGGCCGCTTGTCTTGCCATAGTCATGTGGAGTGCTGAAACACTAATGGAACAATGGTGCACTCCTTTGTACTCACTCATTCTAACTCTCTCTTATTCACACATACACACTCTCTCTCTCTCTCTCTCTCTCTCTCTCACACACACACACACACACAAACACATACACTCACTCACTCTTTCCCTGCACCAGCTGATTTCCCACTTTTAGTGACTTTTACACCATCACCAGTGCTGCTATCCATGCAGGTTGTGTAATTATAATGTCTTTTCTGCTGCTGTGGTTATTCTAGCTAGCAGGTAGCAACTGCCACAGTGCTTCTGCACTAATTTGATGCTATGAGCTGTTTTTAGCCCACTCTGCTATATGTGTTTAAACAGAAATTGTAGTAGTTGCCAAGGATATGAAAATACCAAGCCTACCTTCTCTACATGCACAGTGTAAACCAACTGCTTGGCTACAAATTACTCTACTTTGTTTGAAGATGTAAAACAAGATTTAGTGGGAAATACACCTGTGTCTGTTCTCTACTTTTATAATAAGCATTGTACAATACAGTAGAGAATGCCAGATCTTTGATCTATCAGTGTCTGGGCCCTTTATTGTTCAATGCAGTGGGGATGTTTAACAGAAGCTTCTCACAAACTGACATCTTTGAAATGTCATTAACATAGGAAAGGCACATTAATGAGATTGGGAGGTAGTGTAGAGACCAGTAGTGGAATTACTGAGACTGCTCATGATCACGTACACACACACACGTACCAACAGACTTGGATTCCAACACAAGAAGAGCATCAGACAGGCCATTAGTATACAGACTAATGTGATTACCCTTATCAGCACCTGTGCAATCAGGAATAACAGGATTACCAGAAAATTATCTCTTGGAACGATGAGATTATGTCAGATGAGTATGCGAGCTAACAGGCCAGGGGAATCCCCTTTAGACTCATGGGATTCTCCTGCCTCTCCAAAAGGCAAATATGGCAGTCTGCACCGGGCAATAGCCCAGCGGTCAAAGACTGTGTTTTATGTACAGTAGTTGTTCCTTATTTGCGCATACTATTTGTTATTGTTCTGTTCACTGCAGGGTCATATGACATACACCATGTTTTTTTTTCTTCTAGTGGTCCATTTTAATATATATACCAACAAAAAAGCTGTTGCACTGTGTTGTTGTGAGCATTCACATGGCATCTGTAGCAGCTCTCAACATTATGATAAGGTTTGGGATAGTAAACAGCAGCCTGAAATCACAAGCTAAAAGAAAATATTAGATTTTTAATGCATCACTGATCACTGTTTACTTGGCCCACTTGAATGCATAACCTGGCATCTCATTATTTTTGACCTTGAATTCTTTGCTTGCTCATGTAGTGAACATCCTCGGCTCACTTTCTCTCTGTTTCTCCTCTTTCTCATGCAGCTGTCCGTTCCTGTCGTCCGAGCTTACTCCGGCCATCCCTGTGATAGGTGGCGTGCTCTTCTGCTTTGTGATGGGCACACTTCTGCGGACCAGTTTCAGTGACCCGGGAGTCCTGCCCAGAGCCACACCAGACGAGGCCGCCGACCTGGAGCGTCAAATAGGTCAGATGGTCTCCTCTTTCTTTTGTACTCGCTCCCTGTCAAACCGTTCCGTTACTCTGTCACGTGTCCCCTGCGGTAAAACACCTGTCTTTGATACACAGGCACACACAATCACCAGTTATTTGATCTGATGATCTGCAGTCTCTTCTCTTCTCTGTCATCCATTTGATAAAATTCATCCTGCACTCCTGCACCCTACAGTATTTTGTGGAAGAAAGGAGTCCGCCATTGATTGTGGCATCAGCCTTGTCCATGGTGATGGTTGTCTCTGTCAAACAGTTCTCTGTCCCAGCTGAGGCACTGCAGGTCTATCATTCTCTCTCTCTCTCTCTTTTGCTCTTGCTCTCTGCCTGTGTGTTCTGATGACTGATGTCAGAAGCAGCCCTAATGCCCCATGTCAGCAGCTCTCTGCCCCACAGGATTCAGGACCTTTTAAGCAAACATCAGGGCCGTCTAATTAATCTTATTAGCCGACTAAAAGCTTCTGAAGAGACAAAGTAGTGCAGCACAGAGAGTTTTTTTTCTCCTTTTTTCCCCCCTTTTCACTTCAAGGGAAATGAGACCTGGGAAAAAGCAGCATCCACACCAGCCATGCAAAACAAGTTATTAATCTCAGAAAAAGCCATCGACCTACATCAGGAGTGCCTCCCACCAACTGTCCGCCTGGCCTTTCTTCCCCAGCTGAAAGCTTTGTGTTTGTCGTCTTCTTCTTCTTCTTCTTCTTCTTCTCCTTCTTCTTCTTCTTCTTCTCCTTCTTCTTCTTTTTCTTCTTCTTCTCCTCCTTCTTCTTCTTCTCCTCCTTCTTCTTCTTTTTCTTCTTCTTCTTCTTCTTCTTCTTCTCCTCCTCCTTCTTCTTTTTCTTCTTCTTCTTCTTCTTCTTCTTCTCCTCCTCCTTCTTCTTTTTCTTCTTCTTCTTCTTCTTCTTCTCCTCCTTCTTCTCCTTCTCATTCTTCTCCTTCTTCTTCTCCTTCTCCTTCTTCTCCTTCTCCTTCTTCTCCTTCTCCTTCTCCCTCCTTTGTGTCTGGCTGGAGTGACCTGTTGCATAATTTAGACCATCTGTTTGCTTTTACTTTGAGCCCAGAATTTGCCTGTCCATAGCTCTCGTTTTTTTTCTCGTCTCTTCCCCCCCCCTTCTCTCTTTTATTGCCTCCCTCTCTGGAGCCTCTCTGAAAGTTTCAGTCAGACTTATTGTCTAGTTTTCCATTTAACCTTTTAAAGACATCCTTCTGGCCTGGGCACCCTGTGGTTTGACCTGACGCTCTACAGTTTAGTTATGTATCAAGTGAGTGTTTGGCAAGAGTGGGTGACAGGGAAGGGCCATTTTAAGACACATCTCAAAGTACGTTTAAGAAGAAACACTTGAGGTGATTCTAGAGTGTCATTGTGTAAGATGAAAACGTTACAGCGTAACTTGAGTATCAATACTGATTTACCAGGAGTGAGAACAAGATTTGAAAGGGTGTAGATTGCAGTGACCTGCACAACATGCACAAGGAGAAACCTCACTATTTGATTTATTGTATTAAAAATGAGAGAAGTTTCTTTAAATGGCTACTCCCCTTGTGTAGATGTAAGCATACTACTGACTGAGTATCATGATAATGTACATAGAAGCTTGTGCTCTTTATAGAAGGACAAATACCCACATCTCAAAGTTGTGTGTGTGTGTGTGTGTGTGTGTGTGTGTGTGTGTGTCTGTGTGTCTGTGTGTGTGTGTTTGCAATGTTTAATCCATCACATTTATCTGTCACCTTAGTACTGTTGTAGTGCCTGGCATGCTGAAAGCTGAACTCTTCAGCTGCTTTTTATTTTTTTTTTCTTTCATGTTTTCTGTAATCTTTGACCAGCATTTTTTTGCCATGTCTGTTTATTGTTTGTGGCTTGTACCAACCAACCCTTCTGTCTGTCTATGTGCGTTTGTTTTTGTCAGCCGTTCATTTCTGTTTTCAGCCACTGTGTTTTTTACAAGTTCATTTAGGGAGAAAAAGCCCAGACCAAGTCAAGCTCTGGGATCAGAATAAGCGTTGCAGAATGACTAAATATAGGCATGTTTTGTCCAGGAGCTGAAACGGCACTGGACTTGTGGGGGAGGTCATGGGGCGTGATATACTCCCCTCTGGATTCACAGTGCAACGGAAGGAAGGAATTCTCTGTATATTTTAGCTGGCTGCACCCCACCCTTTCGTTTACGGCGTGACCCCGTGGTTAGGCAGTTGGCCAGGAGCAGGGTGCCCAATGTCTCACTGGTTTGCAGCCTGCTATGTGTTCACTCCCAATTTTTTTTTTTTTTTTTTTGGCCATGTACTCAACAATTGTAGAGCAGATTTCATGCCCCAGGACAGGAGACCAGATTACACAAGGAAAAAAAAATCAGCTGGGAAAATTATAAGTGTGGCATCTTTAAAAAAAAAAAACTCCTTTAATGTGTAAGTTATATCACTCCATCGAATTTTGTAATTCACCCATGTGCTTACAATCATCTGACATTAGAGAATAGCTGAGGTTCTGATGGAAGCACTGTGTGGTTCACATTCCCAGAAACCTAATGAATAAGTAATGCTGTTGCCTGAAAGCACAGGATTGCACTTGTCTCAAGTTTATCACCGGCATTGATTTTTCACTTGATGTTGAGGACTACACACTAGAAAGATAGAATTGCCCATAATGAAGGATGTGCTGCATTGACTGTGCCAGACACTCTGCACTAAGGATGATGGTTAGCACTTTGTAGTGAGTTGCATCCACAAACACGCATGTGTTGTTGTTGTTGTTGTTGTTGTTGTTGTTGTTGATGCTTTTGTTGTTGTTTCTCTCATCACCCAATGATGTGATGGATTATGTGTGACACAGTGGAAAGCGGCACCCCATCACGTGCAGATGCTGGCAGGTGTTGTGTAGTGGATGTTTGCCTAATGCAGCATAAAGTAGAAATCAATGCCTTATGCCTCACCGCTACTCCAGTTGATGTATGTAGTGAGTAGAATGGGATACAGGGATTACTTTTCATCATTATAGTGTTTTTGTTTTCAAAGGAGAAAAAGATTTGCTGTAGTCATTTACATGTCAGAGTACCATGCCTTTGTTCTGTCACTGATTGCATCACATAGGAAATTGCACATTAAGTGCATTTGATAAATTATGTACATTAAATTATGTACATTAAACGTATTTAGTTTAAAATAGAATGAGTAACTGCAACATGCTGTCACACTGTCTATTCACATGCCCTCCCATTACTATGTAGCCTAGAAATCTAGACGCACCCTTGCAGTAGCAAATAGTTTTGCTCAGCAGGTACGTCTAGCCACACACCATTGGAGCCTTAGTAGGTCTACCATTAGTCTTACACAGGCTTGGTAAGACCAATGACAGTGCTCTATCTTTGTAGAGAGTCACTGGGCGGGCTTAGCACTTAGCACAACTAAGTGGCCAAGAAAAGGAATCAAGTCATTCGTTTCAAACAAGGAAGTATTTGCTGTTTTGCCGACGTCGCTCTGATTGGTCTAAGGTCTGTCCAGTTTGAAAGACAACGCTGATTCCGCCCCTAGGGTTGAGCTCAGTTGTGGTCAGACTATAGATTTTGATGTTGTAGTCTGGCTTGTCAGGCTAATGACTGTGAGAATTCTAGAAAGGAAGAGAAGATCCATTTGAAGAGGCTAATAGACCTTGAACTTAAGAGAGCCATGAAGAGAAGTGTTTGCATTTTCAAGGTGATTGTATTTGTATTCCCATTATATTCCCATTGTATTCCATTCTGAGAATTTTTGGTTGTTCCGTTAGCATCTCCCCACCTACAGAATGGCTGCACAGGAGCACTGCTGCAATCTTTCCAAAAAAGCATTAAACTTTTGTTTGTAACGACATGAAACTCACTGAGTGGTCAGTAATGTTCACTGATACGCTGACACAAAAATCATCTCAAAGTGTGACTTTCATCAGCTTGTATTGCTTTAAACTCTTAGGCAGAAGTTTGCATCCAGGTGTGATGGGTTTGAAAAAATAGGTCCACAGTTGAGAATGAATGGTCAAAAACCTGTTGGAAACCATACTTTGCAGAGATTTTTTTTGTTAGCATATCAGTGAACATTACTGACCACTCGTTGAGTTTCACATCTTTACAAATGAAAGTTTAATGCATTTTAACAAAGATTGCAACAGTGCACCTATGCAGCCATTCTGTAGGTGGGAGGGGGCTCAAAATTTCAAACATAAACGTTGTATTTCATCATAAATGATTGTAAATGAAAACAAGGCTTTAGGTGTAAAAAAATGAAACTACCCTGAAAGTTGTAGAGCTAAACAAGAGGCACATCTCTTACTGTCTCTTTTTATCAATTATAGACTTGCATAAACTGATCAAATCAGTCACACATTGTTAGTGTGTGAAAGCTAGCTGGCAGGGTCTCTTTCCCCGCTCTTTCCCCTCCACCTGTAATTCCCACCTGAATGCACAAACACCTGAGATACATGCTTGGAATAACAGACAACCTTGAAACAAATTGAGTTTATTTTCAGACAATCTTCTTGAGGCCCTATGCAATGTCAGGAGACCAAGTCAGAGAGAGGTAGAAGTTGAAACCGGTAGAGAGAGTAACCACAGTAACCCTCTATGCCCCTGTCACTGCTGCCTGTCACCAGAGAGGATGTGGTGCGATGAAGCTTCCTGCCAGCCCTGGATACGCATACTAGACTTCTTTTCCTGGAGTTTGTCAGCAGGCCAGCAGGGGAAGTAAGATGCATACCAGCTTGAGCCTTCGCTTGGATGACCCTGTCACCATGTTTGTTTGCAGTAAGGAGACGTGGGAGTGAGAGAATAGGGGTCTAAGCCTTATTTTCACCCTGCATTCACACAGCAATGAAGTGTGACGGATGATTGAGAGAGAGGTTTTACAGATGGACAACTGTACTTTTGCTTTGTCTTTTTTTTTTCCTTCACTTCAGGAAGTTCACCAAGGGGTTGTAGATTATTAATAGAAGACTTCACCATCGATGGAGCAGTTTATTGTCTTGTCTGACTTTCCTGGTGTTTGTGTCCACAATTCTAACAAAGAGGGGATATTTAACACCCTGTTTTAATATTTAGATTTTTTTCCCCTTCATAGGAAATATTAGATGTTATAGTCCAAAGGTGCCAAGATGTCGAAGGCACACATGAACTAATTATGTCCTTGGGCAACATGCCACCCTTTCATGTGATTGATGGTTCTTTTGGCAGACAGAGTACAGGAGGGAGGAGGGACTTTGGCTTACATCGGTCCAGTCGAGTCAGAGAATGGGGTTATATATGTCCTTTCCAGAATGGTTCCGCCTGCCTGTCCGGAGAAGACCAAAAAGGAAGTTTTTTTGTTAGTGTTTGTACAAGACATTTCGAATGTTAATTTCTTTACTTTTGAACAAGCTTTGTGGAATTTAAGCGTACTTCTAAATTTAATTTGTGCATGAACATGTACTCCATGGGCATAATGAAAATGATTTTTAATTTTTTTTTGTTTTGTTTATTTAACTATGTATAAAATGTGTTGCTAAAATACTGAAACCAAATACATTGTGACTGGTTTCTTAAATGCTGAGGAAATATTTACCAAGAGTTTGGCCCACTACACATTTTACACAAGTTTTTCCTACAACTTCCGGTTGTGTTCCATGATGTAGACTATCAACCGGATACAGGATACACATGCACAGTAGCCAATTCACTTCCTAAAATAACCACGATCGACTGCGTCAGAGCCAGAGCCCACACTTCAGTCATGCTTTTATGCAGCATCAATGGATCGACCTGACTGTTGTCAAATGTTGCAAAAGCCATTAGTGGTGGAATCTGTACACATTAAGTCCCATGGGTTTATCTAATCCATGGTGTTAAGTGGATTCGTGGAGCTCATTGCACCCACAGCCCTATAATCCAGTGATTGTAGTCCTTCTAATCCCTCATTCTCAACTCCATTCATACAACTGGACAGTTTGTTTCGGTCTGTTGTTAGCCATGCCTTTGTAGAGAAATACAGTGATGGCTGGGAAGCTGATGGATTGCAGCTTCAAGTCAGTTAACTTGTTTCTGTCCTGTTGAACCTCTTGAGCCTTGACCAAGACTTGTGTCATATTAAATTTGTATTCAAATTCATGTATTCATGTAAAATGTAATTTGCAATTGAATTTGCAATTGAAATTGGCATCCTCAGTGCAGGCAATCCTTAACTTGTCAAACTGACTAAGAATCTGTTAACTGAAAACTTACGTACATGCAGATAATGTATAACCCTACTTAACCTCATATAAACTGTTACCCCCATGACCCATCTCACTCCTTTGAGTTCAACACTATGTCTGGCCTCTGCTAAATTGTCCAGCCATAATTCCTGATAACCACCTATAGACTGACTTCCATATAATGTAAAGTGGGATAATACTCTATTATGAACTATTATGAACCTTAGCTAAAACCATAGGCAACTTGTAGTCTGTCATGGTTACTACTGATTGTAATTTTTCTGCATGATACCTGGCAGTTGGGTTAGCCCCTTGAGTCATGGATCTCCCCAAGGCTTCTTCCTAGATTAACTGAACATAAGGGAGTTTTTGCCCCTGTTGCTCTTGGGTGCTCCTTCTGTGAAGCGCCACGAGACAATACTATTGTAAAAGGCACTGTATAAATAAAATTGAATTGAATTGAATATAAACATCTGTGCTCTGCAAAAGGTTTTGTAAAAAACATTTCTCAAGGTTAGGGAACTTTATGTTGGAAAATCATAGGTGCATCTAATCTATATGCTTAAAGAATTGTACTTATCTCTGGCAATACACAAGGCAGGGCATAAGTTAAAATTTGGAAGATTTCTGATGCTCCTGAAGGTCTGAGGGCAATATTCAGTCATAAACTCTGTCTAGTGTGAATTGCACTTGCGTGAATTGCAAATCTGTTTCTCAGTCTCTGTCTGTTTATGAGTCTTTGATGCGTTGCTAAATGTGACAAAACTGAAATAATCATCTGCCTCACCTGCTTTCTGGCTCTCTTCTGTGTCTGTCTGTATCTGTGTGTCTGTGTTTGTGTGTGTGTGTCTGTCTGTGTGTCTCTGTGGGTCTGTATGTTTCTACACAGAATAGCTGGGAGAGTTGTCAGGTCAACCCAGGTCACGTGTTCTAGATGATTGTTGCACAAGTGTTCTTGTTGTCATATCCAGCCCTTGAGGGTGTCAAGTCTAAGTGAAGCTGTGGATACAGAAACTGACAATCCTTGCCATGGTCCACAAAGTATTCAAGAATTTTGAAGGATCCCAATCATTGGAACAGTTGCAGGATTCAATGATGTAATGCACTTGAAAACACAGCTGTTAAGCATCCTTCCTTGACTTTGAGAAACGCTTGTATTGCAAACAGTGACAAGGGCATCTTTTGTAGCCTGTAGTTTTCTGCCATTTTTGTTTTGCAGGCTGGTAGCAGGGTCAGCTCTGACCAGTGTCTTGAGACACCCATCTGCATGCAGTGTTTTATTTTACCACATCCACATCATGGTTTGGTGCACATGCGGTCTCAGCAAGAACTCAGAGCCCTGCACAAGGCACAGACAAAGTGCAGAGACTGTCCCTGAATGAACTGACCTGCTTTCATCACAAACATGAAGCAGGCATTTGAGTCCTTTTGTTTTTGCAGCAGGTTATGTGATAAATACGATATGCTATGCTTGGTACTCCATGATGGTGAATGGATGGCAATTATGCATAAGCGTGTTTGTTGAAGAAAGGCAGCAGTGGTATTTGGTCCTTACCCTCAGGCATGTTTTCATTTGATTGCCTTCAGTCACTGGCATACAAAGGCATGTTTCACATAATCCGTGAAGGTGGATGACAAAAAGAGAAGGAATAATATCCTCACTTGCACGCACACGCACACACACACACACACACACACACACACACACACACACACACACACACACACACACACACACACACACACCACCACCACTACTACTGGCCAGTGCGTCCAGACTTAATTGCTTTCACAGCCGATAAAACCCAGTCGATAACTGGACAGAGCCATTAGAGTCTTTCTGTGCTCGCAGAAGACAACCAATCGACCTGCTTAAGCTGCACTTTCACACAGTTATGCTTCGATATCGTTTGAAAAGCTGTGAAAAATTGAACCTGCCCAGCAGGGTACGAGATCACTGCATCATTATTCATTAACTATGTTAGCATCAGCTGGTAGACCCTAGCACTATGAAAGGGCAGCTGGCTGTGTTTTGTTTTTTTTGTTTTTTTGGGGGGAAGGAGCAGTGTTTTGCTAATGGTGTTCATTAGTTAGAAGTGAAGTAAAATGGGAGAGAGAGGCCCAACGAACCGTCCATTAAGTTATGTGTTCTATTTTCGCCGGGTGGGGGATCCCTCTTTACGCAGACCAGAAGATCATGTTGTTTATGTTTATGTTGTTATGTCATGTGACATTCCAACTTATGCAGACCGGAATTATTCATGTTTGCTCCCATTGTAACATATTATGGTGCTCTGTCTTGGTCAGTATTCAGTGGTCTTTGGTGCAATAGACTAGAGCAATAGGGCTACAAGCCCAGTGAACCATGTCACTCTATACTATCTATTTAGTTTGCAGATCTTATCATATAAAATATCATATTCTTTTGCTAAATCCTTATCCATTGCTTCATTTAGACTTTATTTTCTAATTGCTTTGTCTTGAAATTCATCTGCTTCTCATTTAATATAAGAGATTATTGAGATTATTGCAACCTCCCTTCCACTTGTGGCCCTGATTATATTCGGACAGCTGCCACCATCTACATCCTTTTCTATGTGTTTGCAGCCTGATGTGTAGACTTGACAAGGCAAGTGTCACACAGTGTTGTAAGCACAGGAACCTCAGAGGTAAATGTCAGTTGCCCCGAAGGCTACATGCCAACCGTAGGCAGGAAGTAGTCAGGGCGGGTGCGTAGAGGGACAGGAAATGGGTGGGAACTGCAGGAGGAGGCAAAGGGTCGCTCATTGGGAGGGGGATCGGTGGACCTCTGCTGGCTCTGTCACCACCATCAGGAAACCCACCACTGCGGCGCATTCAGCTCAGGGAAGTGTGTCCTTGGAAGAGAGGCAAGTCCCTGCGGAAGCTCTCTGTGTCCATGGCTGTTGCGTAACTGCACACACACACACAAATGAAAACCCTTTCCCTCTCTCCCTCTCTCTCCCTCTCCCTCTCCCCCCCCCCTCTCTCTCTCTCTCTCTCTCTCTCCCTCTCTCTTTTTTTCTCTGTCTTTCTCTCTCTCTTGCTCACACAGGAATACACACACACACACACACGGGTGTGCTTTGAAGTAAGGTATCCTGCTGTTTTCTCTTCCTTTGTATTCTTTGTTATCTTTTTCTGAATCATCTATTCTGTGTTTTTTGGCTCCTCTTGTGAGGGAATGATTGCTGCCTCTTCATACAGATGCCTTATTGTCCAAAACTTGGGGATGATTATAGACACAGAAATAATGGTCAGTGTACACACAGGTTGATGTAGCTAAAAAAACGTGACAACAGTAATTGCCGCTGGTTGTGTAAAACGAGAAAGACACAAATGAGACAGATGAAAGTAAAGCTCCTGTGTTGTCACTGTCACGTTGTCTGCCGTTCCATTGCTGCCGACACCACTGCTGTCCCCATCTTCCTTTTTACTGTCTCCACTTATAAACACCCACAGCCCTGACGGCCTGGAGCTCGCTGTTCCCCGCCTGCCTGCCATTGTTGGTTCACATTTGCAGCCATTGAGGAGCACCAGTAGCAGCAATAGCAACAGCCATTGAACACCCCTCACCTCCCCCCAAGGGGTGTTTGGCACTGACTCTGCATAGCAGCTAACCCCCCCGCACCTGAACCCAGTTTTACTCTGTGTCTGTCTGTGTGTGTGTGTGTGCGCGTGTGCGTGCAGCATCCCCCTTTGGCTAATGTCAGATGTCAGAGTTATCCAGAGTGACTTGCCATTGGAGCTAGGGAGTGTGGTAGTCATAGTAACCGCCCGAATGTCTGGGGGTGAGGGAGGGCCTAGTTTGGTCAGCCGTGTTGCCACGGAAGCCTCTGCTGGGAATGGTGTCACCTCCCACCAGTAATCCAGTAGCGGGAGAGAGAGAGAGGCTGACTGACAGGAGGGAAAAAGAGAGAGAGAGAGAGAGGCTGATGGAGAGAGAGAAAGAAAACGAGAGCGTGAATGGGAATTTCACTGCTTATCAGACCGAGCGAGGGGGGTGTGGGGGTGGGGGCAACAAACATGAGATCAGTCTACAAGGCCTGACAAGGTTTCATGTCCCGTCTCCTCAGGGAGCCCTGACTAGGACTCCTCAGACCGTGTAAATGTGACCTAAGCTGTCATCGGGGATACACAGTTGCATACATCACTATCATGGAGGCTGGCTCATGCAAAGCTTTTTTTGTTCTAATGCTCCCACATCAACGTTTTTTGCACCTAATTATTGCAGCCTTTTGACCTCACACCTCTATCGAACAAGGTGGTGCTAATCTTGCTCCTTTGCAGAACACCAGTTCTAGCCTATCAACAGTCTCAAGGCAGTCAGCTGATCTTTTCCATCATCCCCTGTTTCCCCTATTACCCCCATTACCCTCCATTCACCTTCTGTTTTCTGGCTCGCTCCCTGAAACTGGTGTTCTCCCACAACTCAGCGTTTCTGTGGCCGTGGGTGGAGCCAAGTCCCCGTCTGTCTCAAGCGTCTGGTGCCCAGTACCGCCCTCTCTCTGCTGGAAGGCAATTAGTTTCTCTTTGCCGCCCACTGGGCAGACAGTACAGTTCTTGGCTGACATTGAAACTTGCTCCGGTGCACGTTGCAGCACAGATCAACAAACAGTTGCTTTTGTGTCATTCCCCTAACCAGTTCTCCATACAGCACGTTTCAACCTGTTCCATCCTATTTGTCGGTTCTGAATCTCAATATCTCAATAATCAAATCTCTCAATAAAATCATCTCTCAATAAAAAGAAAAAATAAACGCTTCACCAACTTAAGGTGTAATAAAGTTTGCACTGAGCTGACACTTCATAAAGTGATTCGGCACAAGAGTCATTTATTGTCCTCGCTCTCCTTTTGCATGGTACATGAGATTTGCAAAAAGCCCTTCAAAAAGTTATTTTTATGGCTTTTTGATTGGAATGGCCTGACCATTCAGACGTTTTACTGCTCAGCTCTGTGCTGCTGCACACCTCTGCCAAGGGGAAACCGACTGAGGTTCATGTCATCTATTATCGCGGCTAAAGCCTGTTGGAGCATCCCACGCTCAGTCTCTGGGATCACTTTAATGTGCTTCACTGCATTTAAGAGGAAGCTTGTGAGCCAAAAGTGTAAATTTTTCATAGGGGCATTGTGAGTATATGCTAGTGTGGTGACATATTGCACATATACAGTGCTTAAACTGCATTAACAGTAGCGTATGCCACATCCTTACATCAGCATTTAAGGTGAGACGGACTAAAGCTTTTTGCAGTCAGACATGACGAATATTAGACAGAATCCAGTGAAAGTATGTATTAGAAGTTTGCGAAATCACAAACAAGTGAAATGTGAAATGTTTATTGCAAAAACATCCTTCATAATATTTCCTCTGTGAGTGAGTCATTAGACTGTGCCCGTATTCGGGTATTACTGAGGCTTTATCTGTTTTGGTTCCAAACAAAAAGAATGAGGAGTGATAACAGAGAGATCAAGCCAAGTGGCCAAACCGGCAGCACTCCAGGGAATTGCAGGCTCTCAATGGTTGTTATAACCACTAAACCTCAACTGCCACTGCAGTCAGGAGACAACATGATAAATGTGAGACACACTGTAGGGTAGAACAATTTGAATACTCTCAGTTGATTAAACAAGACAGTACAACATGCAAAATATACAGTGAGTGCATGCTGTCTATTTACTGTCTTTTGTTACTGTCAGGACTGCAATTTCTGTGTGTGTGTGTTCGTTCGTTCTAGTCCCCTGGTAGTTCATCCTCACCGTTTCTCATCTTCTCTTCCCTGGCTTCTCTGTGCGGGGGGAAAGCTGTGTCTCTCCTCCCACTTGTTTGCCAGCCTGAGGTGTGGCTCAATAGAGGCTGTGGGATGACAGAGATAGAAAATGAGAGAGAGAGTGAGAGAGAGTGAAAACCCTGAGCTGGGGAGACAAAACTGTGAAGAGAGAGAGGGGAGGAGAAGGGAGCCCAGCCCACTACTGTGTATGGTCATGTCGGATACAGGATGAAAGGAGAACCCGCGGCACACTCAGTGGAACAGAAGTGTAATTCCCCGGCATCTGATTTCACACCTACTCCACACACACATGCACGCAGACAGTGTGACGCACACCCCCACACATAAATAGTAACACACATAATGGCACACCCACACTGCCAACCCCGTATTCACTGGCCAGCATTTTGGAGTGGCCTTCAGACTTCTCCTCCGCCTCCTCACCATCCTGCTCTGCATCATAATCAGTTGTGTCATCAGCCCACTCGCTACACTAAAGGATTAGGAGGACACTATGTGAATATAGTGAGGATACACTGAGTTTTAGAGGGAAAGGTGGTCAATGAAGATTTTATATAAAGGGATAGTTTGGAGTAATTCCAGCTATAGCCCTGTTTGCTGTACATAGCCAAGCTTGCTGAGTTCTGTCAGGAGGAAGAAAGGAAAATTAGAGAATTTGGAACAACATGGAACCAAATTATGAACTGGCAGCTGTCACTAACTGAGTGATACCATGGGTAACAAAACTGAAAGTGAGTATCATGAAGCTGTGTGTTCGCTATGTTGTACAAAATTCTTTCATTTTCTTTCCTACCGACAGCATTTGGTAACCTTGTACAACAAGGGGTATGGTTGGAATTAGTCTGAACTATTGCTTTAACACAAGGAGGTCCGAGGCCTTTCAGACACTTTGAGGTAGTCTGCTACACCTTGACATTTTAAAGTTTTTCCTCTACCTAAAAACATATGCAAATATGGTTTGGCACACATGGTTGGCCACATATTCCAGAAGACCTTAGCAATAATAATATAAGAGTAAAGTAAATGTAATGAAATTAGTTTTTACAGTAACAATACTGTCGATGAGGCGATTTTAATCAACTTTGAGACAGGACACTGGCTTTTAATTAGAATTTCCTCCCCCATTTTCTTGTCTGTTTCATTTCTCAAGCTATTCTTCTTGCTTGCTTCTTCCTATACAATAACCTAAAACATACTAGTGCCTGCTGGGTAAGATGGAGTTGTCAATCCAGTTATAGGGTGGTGGTGGTGTAGTGGTTGAGGAACTTGGCTAGCGTGCAAGTAGCCTGAAAAGTTGTGGGTTCGTATCCCAGCTGCCACTGTTGTGCCCTTGAGCAAGGCACTTAACCCTAAGTTGCTCTAGGGGAGACTGGCGCTGAACAGTTGATAGTTCACAAAGCCGCTTTGGTTACCCACTCTCATGAACGATAATCAAAATCATTTGTGTCTTTTTCTGTCCCTCTTCTCTCTCCCTACAGACGTGGCCAACGGTTCCAGTTCCACTGGCTACAGGCCGCCCCCCAGGACCAGGGAGGTGGTCATCAATGGTCAGACGGTCAAACTCAAGTACTGCTTCACCTGTAAGATCTTCAGGCCTCCCAGAGCGTCTCACTGCAGCTTGTGCGACAACTGTGTGGGTAAGTCTTAAAGTAAAGTTGACTGCCATTTATCCAAAGCAACACGGACTTGCAACATATTGAATTATCTGTGTAATTAGTAGTGATGTATACTTAAAGGGGGCAGTCATTCTTTGGACCGTAATGACGATAAATATTGTTGCCAAATGCACTTATGTTTTGGTCATGTTTTACAAATGATCAAAAGTGGCAAGTGACACCTGTTGGTAACTACTGCTTGGAGAAATCCCTGTTTTGGCCTGTGTACTCGAATAAATGAAACCCTAAACTAACAGTTGTGCACATGAAGCCTGAGTGTGTACTTGTATCAGGGGAATGTAAACACTTCTCAGAAAGCCCCTTCTAGCCCATGTGCAAGTAAGAGAGGCCTTAATGACTCGACTCTTCAGCCAAGGAGGAGTAAACATCAGAGTTGTGATCGAGCTCGTGCATCGGGGCAGAGGCTGACGGCTGGGTACATCTGGACCCATCATCTCTCTCTCTCTTTCTCTTTCTTTTTCTCTGGCCTGAGCCGGTGGAACTTTTCACGATGCTCAGTGGAAGGCGATGCTCAGTGGAAGGAGTAGTTTAAAGGTGACAGGGATGATTTAGTGGCTCGCCCATGAGACCACTGCCCCCCACCACACCACAGCCCGCCCTGCCCCACTACACCCTACTTGTCCCTGTCGCAGAGCTAGCCAGCCGTGTGTGTGTTTGGATACTGGAGAGTGGCTGGGGACTGAATGCGAAGGCAGGAGTAATTAAGCTGCAAAGCCTCCGGGGCAGACGGGAATAGATTCCTCATTTCTGTTTATTTTGCCAGGAATGGCTTTCAACATCTGGAGGCTCGTTTGTCAGCCGCAGACAGACACTTGCTTAGTGGTCCCAAACCAGCCTCACTAATCACTGTGGTCAGGTTTGGCTTCTCTTCTCTCCTCTCACAGGGACTTGCACTGAACCTCAGCCTTAGTTTTGTGCAGGACTCTCATTCAGTTCATGGCCTTAGAAGTTTGGGGACTTCCAAGTGGATTACACTTACTTTTTGCCAGATGCAATCAGATGTTGCCATACTTCCAGCTGATCTGTGTGTGCTTATGTCCCCCTTACTCCAAGGGAGAGACTGAGACACAGGGCATAATTTCTAATCATTCAATGACAAGGTTTCATCTGTGTGTCCATATTGAATAAGTGATTGCAGACCTTCTATTACACGGCTCTTTATCGCAATGTCCCGTTACCAAGGTTAATACATTGATTTTGCAACATTTCTTCATCTATGAGGTTAATACTTGGGTGAGGGCTGTATACAGGATTGCATTTGTTTTCATCATTCTACTTGGTCTGATCTGATTGTGATTTAATAGGTAATGTTTAGAAAACTGAGGTTAAAACATAGGTGAGCTCAATACATGTTTTTGATTTTTTAGTTTTTAGTAAAAACACTGACCTGAGGTTTAAACATGTGCCCAATTCACTTCAGTAAGACTTCCCAGCGTTCCACAGTCTGACCGTTGCTACAGACCGCTGTCAAGGAAAGTGAAACATTGCCATAATCAGCTTATCTGACTACTATGAAATGAATGGTAAACAAATTTTCGATGTTATTGATATCTTCAATACATAGCCATGCAGGATAAAGGTCTGCGAGGCTATCGTGGAATAACAGAGAGAGAATAACAGAGGGATGCAGGAGCCCGATGCACAGGACTTACATAGTGTCCAATTGTTTGGAGGAAGAAGGAATTCTTTATCTTTCAGCAGAGGTATAAGACCATGATTATTGTTCTTACAGTATAGGAAAATTACAGTGTTAGAATGATTACAGTGTCTTGCTTTATCCTATTGAATCAGTAAGCTGTTTTCAAGTCTCTGACTAGAACTTCTTTCCAGTTTCTATAGTAATTTCTTGTGTATAGGATGCACACCTGCAGTCTTCCTTAAAAAGTGTCACATGATGTGGATGTGACGCTGTTCATAGTATGTCAGCTGATGTGAGTAGGTTTGGTCAGATCATTAAATCATTCTTTCCTTTCTTTGTTTCAACACTCTTCTGATTCTGATGAAGAATAAACCCTTCTCACCTCCATGTGCTCCGTACTTCATATTAACATTACCTTTAAACATCCTTCCTTCCAGGGTCTAGCACCCTTTTAGAAACAGCTAACTGATGTTGTAAATTATGTAACAAGTTGCAGTCTCCATTCACTTGGCTCTTAGCGCTGTGCGGTAATGGGAATGACATGTATGTCAGTATACTGTCTCGTCAGAACAAAGTTGTGGAAAGACGTTGTGTCTGCTACCTGGGAGTCAAAAGCAGTAACACCACCCTTTTCAGCAGAAACAATGACATTTTTTGCAGTGGACGTGGAGCACTTTAAGCCTGATGCTGAAACGCCTGCGTGGATAACCTTTTGACTTCACAGCAGCTCTCCACTCTCACTCTCTCGGTCTGGGAACGAAGAGGAACCTGTAAAACAAATAGAGCTCAGCTGTTGAGAGAACACAGTGGCACGTCAGTCGGCTGGTTTGACTCAATTTTTTTTTTCTATTCATTGCTATTTTTAAGCAACTCTGCTGCTGTTGAACTAGCACCAACGTGTTCCCCATTGAACTTTAGCGGGGTGCCTCCTGAGTACAGTTCCCACTGGTTCCTCAGAGGGGTGGGAATGGCGGTTCTGCTCCCCTTCTCATCAGGAGGTGGCTGTCTCACTCTCAGGTTTAATGACTGGCCCTCAGAACGGAATGAAAAGAGGGCTAATGAGGTCAGCACTCAGATAGGGGAATTTCCATTTCCTGTAATTTACCCTGGTTTCACATTGCGGCCGTTCTGGTCGGAGTTGAAGCAGAGCGCTTGTACAGCTTTCACACCACACATCTGTGTACTTTGCCATCCATAAAACCATATTTCTGTGTATTTCTTTGTATTTCCAGTATTGTTCTCCTTCACTGAATGTACTTCTGGGATTTATTGTTTTGTCCTTTTTAAGTATGGACTCATTCTCAGCTGAGATGTATGTTTGAGTAATTAGATCCTTTACAAAATGAGATCAAAGAAATGAGTGGTGTGAGTGTGTGTCTGTAGTGTGTGTCTGTAGTGTGTGTGTGTGTGTGTGTGTGTGTGTGTATGTGTGTGTTTGTGTGTGCGCGCACATTCGTGTATGTGTACATGAGCATGCTTTGTTCTCCACAAGGGTGATGACAGAGTCTCTCATAGGCACATGTGAAGTGTGTAATTTTCAAGCTCACTGTTCCTCAACAGCTTTTCATCTTCCTCCTCTCTCTCTCCCTCACTCTCTCTCTCTCTCTACAGAGCGCTTTGACCACCACTGTCCGTGGGTGGGGAACTGTGTAGGACGGAGGAACTACCGCTTCTTTTACATGTTCATCCTCTCACTCTCCTTCCTCACCATCTTCATCTTCGCCTTCGTCATCACTCACGTCATCCTCCGTAAGTAAACGCACGCCGGCCACACCAAGACCTGTGCTCGCAAACAGGCAAGCACACACACACCCACGTCATCCCCCCTGAATTGGCCATCCACACACAGACTTCATATTTACACTTGGGTGGCCTACTATTGAGTGTCACACACACAAACATACACACACACAAAATCACTCACACTCTCTCTCTCACACACACACACACACACACACACACACACACACACACACGCTCATGTCTTACAGGCCTAGAGAACATAAGCAGGCTGGACACTGCTGTGCCTTATGGGAGTGATGGAGGGAGCAAGACAAGGCAGAGAGGAGAGCTGGAGCGAATGAAGGAGAGAGGAAAGGGAAGACAGGAAGGAGACAGATGAAGGAGGGGGACTGGGCTGACAGGACGGCAGTGGGAAGAGCACAGGCCCACACACAAAGAGCAGGGCCAGGAGGTGGAGGCACTTTAAAGACGGATATCTATCACTGTCAGTGTAGGCCTGCACCACAACATAAATAAATAAATAAGTTGCGTTTCTGCAACGAATGCATTTACATGACCTGTGCTGATTCGAATTGACAGAACTACGCACAATGCATTCATGAAAGCATGTTTGTGTTGTTATGGATAAGACCGGACAGGAGGATCAATAGAACAGTTCCAAGGACCAGCACTCCTCTACATATACATACACACACATGCACATTTACACATGCATACCGTCTCTATCCCTCCGGTCGGCAGCAGTAATTAGGGTGTTTGTGCTTCGTTAGTTTCCGTAGGGCTGCTGATTCAGCTTGTTTGGGGAGGGCTGCAGAAGTTAATAAGCATTATCTCACGCCAGCCCCACACACAACCCACTGATCCCTACACGCATAAAGCAGGCGTCCTCACACAGAAAGAAAGAGAGAGATAGACTGCGAGAGAAAGAGAGAGATTTTATTTTGTTAGGGAAGGCCAAACGAGGCCTTGTCAAGAGTTTGTTCGCCTGTTTTGTGACTTTCATTACCCAGCGCTGCCCCCTCTGGTCGTTAACGTACTCATGAAACTCGCAGAGATTTATAGCGCTGCGATCAAAACCCCTGACTCGAGGGGCCTCTTACTGCTTACATCGCTAGCAGTGCTTTAGCATCATGCACTTGCTCCAGCCATTTAGTTAATCTCTTCCTTTCTTGTGATAATACCGTCCTGTGAACTCCATAATATTCTGTGATGGGAGTGAGATGTCATTTTGATGCCATTGGTGATGTCAATTTAATGTTGATTTCATTCGCATCTTGGGCCGTCAGCCTGCCTGCCACTGAGTAAACCTCCATGAGTGCAAATGACCCGGAGGATATTTTACTTGGTCCTGGGACACCAGCTCACATATTTCTACAAGACTGGGAAAGCAAACACTCACTTACTCACTCACTCACTCGCAAACTCTCTCTCTCTCTCTCTCTCTCTCTCTCTCTCTGTCTCTCTCTCACACACACACACACACACACACAGGCATACACACGTGTCAGCAGGTCTGCAAGTGGCAAACTTGGTGTCAGCAGATTGAATGAATGTGAACAAAACTGATAGCTATACTGCTGTCCCAGCCCTGGACCCTTAGGCAAGTCCAGCCACTACTAGTAGTTTACTAGAGAGCTACATATAAGCTTCAGCAATTGATGATAATCCTGAAAAAAGTCTAGCGAGACTTTTCCTGAAATGTCAGGAAATTTTATTCAGTTGTTTGTAGATAATAAATTTGATTATTTTATTGTACAATACCATTGAAATGTTTGTTTTGTTCATTTCTATGTCTATGCTCATGGTTCTCATGTTGTCATGCTGTTTCTCTGTCACACTTCTTGCAGGAGCACACAGCATTGGGTTTCTCAGTGCACTCAAGGACAGCCCAGCAAGATATCCTTTCATAGAACATACAGCATGTAGAGACGCTTGCGTGTGTATGTGTTTTGAGTCTTTGTGTTTTGAGCCTTTCAGCATCCTGCTTCATGATGTACTTCATCAGTCACAGGTAAATACCAGGGTCCATATGTGCCCTTTTCAAATGACAGACTTCCTTAACCACACATGCACACATACACACACACACACACACACACACATACACACACACACACACACACATACACACACACACACACACACACACACATACCCTTGGCCCTGTAGCAGACAGGCAGAGTTGGCGTGCCTGCAAATGCCTAATCCTGAGCTCACTGAGGAGACAGAGTTGTATGACTGCTGCTGTCTCCTGATGGCGTCGCTCTCTGTGGCTTAGGTGGCACGCACACTTCCTGCCGTATGTCTCTCTTGCATGCTCTGCTCTCTCTCTGTTTCTCTTTGCCTTTCTTCTCGTGTCCAGCCTCTCTCTTCTTCTCACATCACTCTATTCCTGACCCTCTTGCATGTTCTGTCTGTCTCTCTCTCTCTCTCTCTCTCTCCCTCCCCCCTCCTTCCTTCCCTCCCTTCTCCTGTCCTGGCTCCCTCTTGCCCTCACATCACACTTTTTTTTTCTCTCTTGCATGTTCTCTCTCTCACACACACTCTCTCTCTCCCTCCTTCCCTCTCTTCTCCTGTCCTGGCCTCATCATCACTCCATTCCTCCTTTCTTCTTCTTCTTCTTCTTCCTCTTCTTCTTCTTCTCTTTTCACATCCTTTCATCTCTGCCCTCTTTCTCCTCTTCCATGTCTTCCCTGTTATTTTAGTCCTCTGTTAGTGCAGCGGTGGAGCTGAAGGCAGGGTTTGTCATTTTTATCAGCGTGTGCCAGAACCTACGGAGCCTTCCAACATTCTCCCAGTAATGAGTCACAAAGAAGGAAAGAACTACACTGCCACTTATTCTGAAATGAAGAGGTCAAAGCTTTTCCTATATCCAGTGACAGAAATTAGTGTTTTCAAAGCCACACTCAAGGACCAGAACCATAGAGGAGAATATGAGCCAATATCATCACACAATGACCCAAGAGTTATACTGTAGCAGGCTGTAAAGTTGGATAAGTGGTGATACCCAGTGTAGTTATCAGTTGCACGGTTCTGTTATCTCCTCTGTACTGTATTATGTTTACACATCAAGAGCCTACTTACACATACAATTGAAGTTATTATGAATTACAAATGTGTAAAGATTCCAAATATTCAAGTAGATGTGGTTGCATCATTAACTTAAACAGAAAAACCCAGCCAACGTCCTGGATGAGTCGCTAAGTTGGGGTCATTTGTGGAAGTCAAGATCCCTTTGTCTGCCTCTGCTGATGACATCCTCTTGCACACTAACATATCACACAGTGCGCACACTGATAGTATTACCTCTTATAGTTCCAGAGTCTGTTATCTTAGACCAGTCCTTGAGATGACGGAAAAAGGAGCAAAAATGATGACGCACCACGCACGCACACACACACGCACACATCTTGGTTGTGTGTGTGTGTGTATCTGTTGGCTTTTAATGGAGCCTCTTCACACACTGCACCCTAAACACCACACAGGCTGACACGTAGACACACAGGCAGACACCTGTCTGGACGTTGCTGCATGGTTTGCTAGGCTTTTACAGCTATGTTTATTAAGGCCATGAACATTGTGAGGTCAATGTTAATGTCCATTAATGACTAGGCCAAGGCTAAACTCCAGCAAATGTGGAGCACTGGAAATGAAGTGTTTCTGTGCTTATTTTTAATCACTGTATGCTTGTGGGCGTGTGATTTATGTAGATAAACATGATGGCATTCGTGTGTTTGCCTATCGTTGTGAAAAGGGGTGTGTGCGTGCTTGTGTGTGTGCGAGTGCGTGCAGGCGCACTTTTGGCTCAGACCCACAGGCAGTGGATTAGCAAAGACTGTGATGTTGCACGACCAATTGCTTTAACATCATCCTTCTTTCCCTTTGGTGAAGACCAAGCTTGCCACCTTTGAAGGCAGCCTGCCCTTCACCAGAGCAGGGTCTTCCCACCTCTCAAGGGGGATTCCAGCTGCTTGACGTTTGTGTGATTATGTTTGAAGTATGCATTTGCAAGCATAATTCGTTCATTTTTAAACTTGATGAAGACTGAATGAATGAATGGATGTACATTGAATTGTATGAAACTGTGCAGTGCCTTTCTGTGTTACTGTTGTCATGTGTCTAGTCCAAGTTTCTGTGTGTGTGTCTGTTTTTGTCTGTGTGTGTGGGTTTGTGTGCGTGCGTACGCGTGTGTGTGTGAGAGAGAAAGAGACCACCATCATAATATGTACAAGTTGAAAGATGCTTCCTTGACTGGCTGCTCACTGTGCTGGAGGTGGTGGTGTGTTTCTTCTCCGTCTGGTCCATAGTAGGGCTCTCCGGCTTCCACACCTACTTAATTGGCTCCAATCAGACCACCAACGAAGATGTAAGGAAAGCACCCTACCCTCTCTCTCTCTCACACACACACACACACACACACACACACACACACACACACACACAGATGTATACATGTGATTGATATCCTCCCAGTATGGTGAAGACTGACAGTCTCTTGCCTTTGCTCTTCATTTGGTTTCATGTGGTTTTGGCACCGCTAGATAAAAGGCTCCTGGTCATCTAAAAGAGGGAAGGATAACTATAATCCCTACAGCCATGGCAACATCTTTGCCAACTGCTGTGCTGCCCTGTGCGGGCCCCTACCTCCCAGGTGAGTGTTTCTCTCTCTGTCTGTCTGTCTGTCTGTCTGTCTGTTTCTCACTGTCTGTCCGTCACCCCATGCATTTTGCATATGAGAATGAGTATCGCGACCAGCGTGCTACGTGCTTTGCACCACGGCAACAGGCGCTGAATAGGAGGAGATAACTGAACTCTGTGCACCGTGGCCTGGAGACCTGCCCTATTACTCTGACTCCTTATCTGCCTTTCACCAGCGCAGACGGGAAAAGCTCACGGAGGACAGAGAATAGCAAGTGACGTGAAACATTACCTAGTGTAGGAAACACACATATAAATATAGTGAGCTCTTTTCTTTCACATTCTTTCATTCATTCATTCATTTATTCGTTCGTTCATTCATTCACTCAGTGGCTGAATACTGTTGTCCTCCCTAAATGCTTTCGTATGAATCAACCAACCAATTCCAACCATAGCCTTGTTGTTCAAAGTCACTGAGTGCTGTCTGCAGACCATAGATATAACAAATAGCAAACTGCCAGCTAACACTAGCTGAAGGGAAACTCCAAAGAAAATGAAACTGAAAGTGGACATCTGGCCCCATTCTCTTAGTGTTAGCTGCTGGTTCTCTATTTGGTGTATGTTGTACCAAATTCTCTCCTCCTTTTTTCCAGCTGACCGTACTCAGTGACCTTGAACAGGGATATGGTTAGAAGTCTTAGAGTTCATGGCTTAAAGGGAAAATCTGTAAATCTGTGAATCAATCCATAGCTCTGTTGCTTTAGGTCACAGAGTGCTGTAGGTACTTTGAGTAGACTGAACAAGTCCTGTCAAGTCAAGTCAAGTCAAGTTCAGTCTACTCAAAGATCTGTATGGCAGAACAGGGACAGTATTTTGGAAATGAACTGAGGACTAGGACGACCCTCTCCCTCTCCTCCTCCTTCCCTCTCTTCCTCCTTCCCAGTGGAGCATAACTCACCACTAATGAGAAGACTGGGAAAGTCTTCCATCGGCAGGTGGCGACCATCTGCCTGCCTTGCCGCATGCTGTACTCTGTGGGTGTGTGTGTGTATGTGTGTCCGTGTGTGTATCTGTGTCTGGTATGTGTGCATTTGTGTGTGTGCATGCATGCATGTTTGCGTGCATGAGTCTTTGTGTATGTTTGTGTGTGTGTGTGTGTGTTTATTTGTGAGTCAGCAGATGATAGCCACAGGCAAGCTGCAGCTGGGCCCAGCTTGTCTATGGTGTCTCTAAAGGGTGGAATACTTGAATTAAGTTGCAGAAACCCCAAACATCATTTTCACAGTTTAACTGTAGATATACACTTTGTTTCTCTATTTATCTATACACCTACACCACAATGAAATATGAGTCATTTTCTAAGAAATGCTTTCACTCGAGAGACTTGGTTCCCCTCGACAAATACACACCCACTCAGTGTACACATCTGTTACAGGTAAATAAAATATTCGCAAGACGATCTTTTCACCTGCCAGTCCATTGAGGAGCAGAGGGCTATTGTTCGTCTGGTTGTTGATCACGATACTCCCACCTGGGGAGAACATTCCAGCAAAAGCAGCTCACGCAATGCAAACATACCAGGCTACTCATTTACACGCTAGACAAACAGTGTGTGTGTGTGTGTGTGTGTGTGTGTGTGTGTGTGTGTGTGTGTGTGTGTGTGTGTGTGTGTGTGTCTTTGTGTGCGCGTGCCTGCGCACACTGGTGACACCGTATACACCTGGACCAAAGTGATCCAGATTTGGAAATGCCATGTGTTGAATGTGGAATTTTGAACTTTTCAAGTATTGGGCCCTGTCACAGATAGCAAAACATTGAATTTCCAAATCCAGATCAGTTTTTGATCCAGATTAAAAAAACTGAAAAACTGTTTCCATTAGCTGGAGCACTGGGGATTTTGCTAACAATGCTGCAGACTTCCAAACACTGCTTAGCAACATTAGTGCCAGCTATGTGATAAAAATAATGATATCATAACATTAAACAGGTCATTGAATAGTTAGAAACCATTATCCTTGGATCATGTACAAAGTTTTTAAAAATATTTGTAGATCATTTTTGGCTGTAAATACAAACTAAACAATTTCTGTCGCTAGGCAACCTTGAACAAATGCTACCAGACTGTATAATTCTGGTTTTATTTTTGCATCGCATTTCATTCCAAAAGTCCCAGTTCAGCCCCGGTTTGGCCTTGTTTTACTCTCGGGCCAGTCTGAGGCCGTTTGAGCCCTGGCCTCAGTCCAGCTTTAATCATGAAACTTCAGAGGCTTTATCCCAAACACTGGGGTTTTACCCCATAGTGTAAATGCGCAATTGGAAAAGACCTTTGATGAGCAAAAGCTGCATACCCGCTGCATATCCTTAGAATGTTCTGGCTGAGCCAAAGGAATTCTGTTAATTAATGAACAACTTCATTAATGAGGGTAATGGTTGCAAAAGCAAAGCAAAATGTAATGGGTAGTGAATGCGTGATTAATGGTGGATGAAATTGGGCAAAGCCCACTGACCTGGCTTGATTTTAGGACATTTCTATTTCATAACCTGCCTCACCTAGCCAGATGCTACTGTAAACTGTGTTTGAAAATTCACTGAATATGTTTAACTAGTGTGCTACATTCATTGAGTAGTTATTGAGCAGAATTTAAACAAGTTGTTTTGAGGGTGTAGTTGAACATGTGCAGGGCCAAACTAGAATATTTTGATTTCTCCATGTCTCTCTCTCTCTCGGTCACTCACTCACTCACTCACTCTCACACACACACACACTGCACTCTTTTGCTCATTCACTCACATGTATATGTCTGCTTGAGTGATAGTGTTCTCATTTGTAAATGCCAACAGCAGTGTCAGATATCACAGGGTGTGGCAAGACTTGATATCAGCTCAAACTTTGAATCACTTCAAGCCACAGTCTGTCACCTCAGATCACTTGTCAGTTCTAACACCACCTCTGTCTTTTTTCCCTTTGCTCAGTCTCATCGACAGGAGAGGCTATATCATGCCAAACACGCCACTTCCTTCTCCCCCCACCAATGGCATCACCATGTATGGGTCCACACAGTCACAGAGTCATATGGTGAGTCTTGCCCTCTTTATTTATATGTGTAAGGCTAAGTCTACACCGGGTGATTGACAGAAGTATTCAGTTCACACCTGTACTACTAAGCAAGGTTACTGGTTAACCTGGGTAGCTTTGGGAGTTACCATCTCTAAAAGAACCCTCCATTGAGCATCAGTTGTCTTTGAAGTGACATGTTGTTTTTAGATCAGCAGTTACTCCTGAAGATATCCAGTATAGCCAGTAAACTGGCTTCTTGTATGCCTCGCTAGGTGGCTGTGCAGTTTTACAGCAAGAACATGATGCTTCTGCTACACACCCGGAGTCGGCTCCCTTATAAGTGTTGGTGCATGTGTGTAGGTCTACTAAACACAAACCAAACATCTCTGTGACGGTTGGGTTTGTGTGTTCCAGTAGCAGATAAGGCACTGAATGCATTAAGTCAAAGACGTATCTGCTGTAACAATTAGCTTCCACTATAACCAGTGGAACAGGCTACACCAGACAAGGCAGCACAGTGAATATTCTAAAAACAAAATCCCAGTCTTTTTAATGTCATTTTAACATGACTTGTCGTAACACATCTGTAATGCATCCAGTGTAGCCCTAGGGCTACATGCCCAACACTGTATTGTCTTGGGTGGGGCTAAGATTACCTGCAAGAAGGAGCCCATTGCAGTAAATATGTGATCCTAGTTTGCCAGTGGTTATTAAACAACTCAGAGAGAGCCATAGAGTATATCAGAGAAGACATAGGCCCAGTCTACAGACTTTGCTGAAGGGAATTACCCACAGTTTGTAGTGTTGTGACGTAAAACAGTGGAGAGGCATGGAAATGTCAAAAAAGCACCTGCAAACAATTTGTAATTACCAAGAAGCGGAAACGGAAGTGTGGTAGCAGCGTGACTTTAGTGTTGTCAATTGAATGATTTATCGCAGGTGGTGTCACAATCGTACAAACAGCAAGGTGAGCACTCACAGCCTGTTCACTGTACCGTGTTACAATTATCAGCCAAACAAGAAGCAGATTCATGCCAGCTTTGTTTTTGAGGGTTCAGGGCTTAGGAAAAGTCTAGCTTAAATCACATATCCCTGTTGCTCGAACTTACAAAATGGCTGTCTTTAGGAAGAGGAACGATAACATTTCATACAAGGAGGACTGAACAGGGAAACGGCTGCAAAGCTAACCACTGAGGACAAGGAAGCTCCCTTCTTTTTGTGCCCCTTTGAGTTAGCGTTAGCTGCTGGTTCAGTCATTCCTCTTCCCACCAACAGCACATCTGTGAGCTCAAGAGATCAAGAGGTATGGGTGATTTACACCAGACTTTTCCTAAGTTTAGTTTAAGTTTAGAGAAGACATCGTGATTCAGGCTGTATTTGCAAAGGTAACATTAGGGACAAGCAACTCTTAAGCCAGCTCAGACAGCTGGCATGTGTGGAGAGTTGACTGTGTGTCCTCCACCCCTTCAGCTGGCTGGTTCATCATGCTCCTTTATGTCTGCATCACCTCATTTCTGTCTCTCTCTCACACACACCGAGAAAGAGAGCCCCCTGAAGGCCCTCTGAACTTTTGGAACATCGGATGACTGTCCAGCCCAGCATCTCTTGCTTTGATTGGCCAGCTGTAGCTCAGCCACCCCTCTGTGAGGTCTCCAGACAAGCGCAGGTCTGTCCTCCCCCCACTGCTTGGGACGGCAAGGCCACTCGTGACAAACAGCAGTGTTCATACCCAGACAAATTGCATCGAACAATTTGTCACTGATATTGGGGATTTCTTGAAAATTGTGATGATGAACGTCTGTAATTGTTTTTGGCCAGTGTCCACATTGAATTTGGACTTGACTGCTCTCCCTGTTTGTGAAACACAGGACTGCAACAGGCCTTCACTCTCTCCCATTTATTATTTTGCTATTTTTCTCTTTCACAATGGCTACCTTTCTTTTTCCCTTCTTCATCCTCATCCTCATCTGAGAAATTCTAGCTTAGCATCATATCAGTACACTCTCCTCTCTGTGATCAGCTCTGGAATATAAATACCTCTTCCCCCTCAGTCAGTAAACAAGGCTGTTGATTCACTTCAGTTCACATCACTTTGTCTCTGTCTCACTCTGTCACGCAGAGACACACACACACTTTCTATCATTCTTTCTGTCTCAGTGTCACACAGACTGTCACTCTCTCTGAGTCTGTCTCACCCTTTTTTTACACAAACACACACACACATTCTGCCAGGCTATCTGCTTTTTTTATTCATCCCTGTATCTTCTCAGTCAGTTTTTGCTTTTGTTTCATTTTTTCCCCCCTAAATTTCCTATGCACTCCATCATTATGTTTAGCATGTGGATGAGAGGTAGTGTGCTGCCTCTGCCTCCCGTCTCTCTCTCTCAGTGTTGAGGAGGCACGTGGGTGGTGCTGGAGAGACAGGAAGTAGGTCATCAGCAGGGGGGCTACTGGGAGATGTGCAGGCCGAGGAGGGCTGGTCGTGCAGCTCCTTGCATTCTGTCTGGCCATCCTCTCCAAATGTCATGCCAGAACCTTGCTAAGCCTGTGTGTGTGTCTGTGCCTGTCTCCGTGTCTTTGTGTGGATGTCTGGGTGTGGATGTGAATGTGTGTCTGTGTCTATGTCTTTGTGTGTATGTCTGGGTGTGGATGTCAATGTGTGTCTGAATGTGTGTTTGTGTCTGTGTGTGTGTCTGTCTGTGTGTGTGTTTGTGTGTGTGTGTTTGTGCATTTGTATCTGTGTGTCTGTGTGTGGATATGTGTTTTTCAACAGCCCCTTGGCCACATCCTCTCTCCTATCATATCAACCTCAACCTGCTGTCTCTCAGCCGAGCGCTGTGGAAGACTGGCACCGCAGTGCTGGAGAGAGATAAATGAACAGAGCCAGAGAGGAGGAGACTTGGAATCGTGATAAGAGCAGAGAGACAGAGACAGGATGTATTGAATCTGAATAGGGATAGTTCTCCTTTTCCTGCCAGTACTTCTCTTTGAGTCTTCTCCAGCTAATAAGTATCCAACCTTTAGTTCGCCTAAGCCACCAGGACAGTGTCTGAGGAGGAACTAGGATAGACACAAGATGCGGGACGAATGCTTTGTGTAGCTCTCTCCTTTTTACAGTAGACCTACTCCTAGAAGCCTGAATCTGTCAAGAACAGAGCACCCACTATATGGAGAGAGGGAGAGGATGGTTTGTCCGGGTAGACGGTCTGAATGAGAGAGGTAACAGAAGTCCATTGAGGCACTGAAAGCGATGAGCGCCCTGAGCACCGGTGTCATCTGGCTCCAAGACTCCAACAGAGCTGGTGATGTGTAGGCCTTTGTTAAGCCTTCGCTTCTCGCGTCATTCTGTTTAGAGCCGAGCCTGTGACAAGACCCCAAGAGAAACACGCTGATCCCCTCACCACCAGTCTACAGAATGAGGCATTTGTCACAGAGGAGGATGCTGACTTCCATTCAAACCTCTGCACGAGTGCTCTCCATCCTTATCTTTCCAGTAAATACCAAAGTCAAATACATTCCTTTGACATTATTGACATACAGTACCCACACATACCTAACCGTGCATAGAGGAGCTTTTTGTTTGAGCTGTGCCTCCTAGATCTGCTGCTATAAATACGCTCTTTCATTATCATAGACACTTATGGACAGTTGAGGCGTTTTAAAGCCTGTGTATTTGAGTTGCCAAGAGGCAGCTTTTAGCGTGTAGCTGGGTGGTGAGTGTTAAAGAGCTGTTAATCATCTATCTTCTGGCTGTTCTGAACACACACTTCTGCCGCCAGACATAATCATGTCTCTACCACATGATTAACACTTGATGGCCAGATGAACAAAGCTCTAATTTGATGGTTTCAAACTCGTTGTCAGATGTAAGTTCAGTTGCATTCCAGACTCTCCCGACACTTTGTGGCCTGTTGGAATTTGAAGTCTAAGACCATTCATTTACCACGGCAAATCACTGTTTGCTCTTTCAGAGCCAAAATTCTGTCGAAATCAGTATTCTAGACACCTTTTAGGTTGTATTGGAAAATAAAATAAATATATATTTTTTTGTTTCTACTGCAAGGCGATGGGCTGAACTACACAGCAGCCCATCTCATTAAAAATGAATGATGGTACGGCTTGTCTCGTCAGATGGGATGTACAGTATGCTAGTCTTTGTCTGAAAAGAGCCGAAAAGTATAGACTGAGATGTTGACGGGAGCAATTAAAGTTCGCCATTTCTAAATCATGTTTTTAGAAGACAGATGTTCAAGTCGGGACAGTGGTTCAAATTCTTGTGTACATTATACTGCTCTTCTGCTCAGTACTCCTGTCAAGTTAAAGAAGGGTTTTTTGAAAGAAAGCTTGTTGGCCTCGTTCTTTTGCGTGAGGGAGTTTGGTTGCTCCCTTACTGTCAGAGTTTTGAAAGACTAGAATGAAGCATGCACTCTGAATCAGAATTTTCTATTCCTGTACCTGATGTAAATCTTTATCTAATTTTAAGTAGAGTAAGAGTTTTCTCTTGTTTTTTTTGCTTTTATGTTATGTTGGGAAATACCGTGCGTCTGATTTCATCTTGAGTATGACATGACAAATGGATTGGTAATGGACACTCAGCCATTTAATTCAGCTCTCTGCTGAGAGCTGGCTATGTACTTCCTCCCAGTATTTAATCATTAACTAATTTCACCCCAGTGACACAAATCAAAAGAAGCCGTACACTTTGTCAATTAAATTTGGACATCAAGATAGTATTCATCTTGTTTACGCTGGCAGTTAGACCCTACAGACTGTCTGAGTCTGTCAGTGAAACGGTATATCAAAATCAATTCTGTCAAGTTGCTGATTGTAAACATCCAAAGATCTTGTTTTTCTGTGTTCAGCGGTTCGGTTAACTAAGTACATGGACGGAGATGTCTGCTCTTTACTGATGGCTAGCCTGTCATTATGACACAGTTTGCTGTGTAGCCACAGATTCAGTCCCACAAAACCGAGCAAGTGATGTAATCGCATAAAACAAGCTCAAAGCATTTCTGGGTGTACACAGTGAATAGTAAATACTTTTGATGACTTTTGAAGTTTCTATGATTTAACAGAATGTTCACTCTGCATGGAAATGGTTCAATGAAACTGGACTGGTGAGGTGGGATGGTGAATGATTCTGTGTGCACAAGAACACTAAGGACAAGGGCGTTTACCCAGGCATGCAGACAAGCCAACAGCCCTCCTTTCGTAGGACTCTGATCAAAGAGCTGTTGACATTTTTAAAGCCAGAGCTGCACTTAACAGCTCCAGAGTGGGCTCAGAACAGGGGACAGAAAGCTGGGACTGGGGAGAGGCTTATTGCTCCTGGAGCCCAGCCTGACCACCTGCATGGTGGGGGCGAAAAAAAAAAAAAAAACAACACACCGGTGGTATTTGGAGTCAAGCGAATGAATAGAACTGAATGTGCTCGAACCAGTGGCCAATACTGTCAGACTCAGACAGTTCATCAGACAGACTCAACTCAGGGGAAACCATTCCCTGGAGCAATAAACAGTGAATGTCATTTTGAAAAACTCCCTTGTAGCATGTTTCCAGGCTTGTGTCCAAAAAGCGATAACCTCTTGAGGTCAAATCATCCGCAGTTGCCTGTTTCTAGAGTAGAGACTTATTTTTATCACGGACCACATAAGCATTATGATTTTCCTCAGAGGGCTGCCATACCTCGTGTACATGCATGACCACAAACTGTCAGGTGAAAGTAAAATGTACATTTTCTCGTGCTTCTGACCATCATCACAGTCCTAATGCGTCTGCACTGTCAGTAAGCAGTTCCAGGATGCACCTCACAGTTGAGTTCAGTAGTGACATTTCTGACCACAATCATAGTCCTAATGCATCTGTACTGTCAGTAAGCAGTTCCATTTACACATCCTGGCCTTTCCTATTGGAGTTATGCCTAAAAGAAGTGAGGCTGTGCTTTACATCTGCTGCTATGGGACACATCAACCACACCTGAAGCTGTGCTTTTATACACATTTTATAAATTTGGGCAAATTGCATGCTGTTATCTGAAGTTATAGACCTCCATACTCTGTGCTTGTGGGATATGCTTTTGTGTTAGCCTGTTTATGAAACATATTGATGTAATTGGCATGCTTTGTAAGAATTATCATTAAAAAAAAAAAAAGATGGTTTTATTGTTTTTATCTGGACTCCACTGCAACACTCCAGAATTTACCTCCATGGCCCCATGTGATTCTGATGACTTTCCTGTATGTTACACAACTCATAGACTGTATAACACTATCTCAACGCCATGGAGGCAAGCCTTTGACCTTTATCCATGTCAGAATTAAAGGGTTGCAGTGTAGCCCATGTCTGTGTATGTGTGTGTGTGTTTGTGATGACACTGCCCTTTTGCATCCATGTTATTGGCAAGCAAAGTGCTTAACCAATGTTTTCTTCTGGCCTTTAGTCCAAAACTGCCCTCAAAATGGCATCTAGAAATTGAGTTTAGCAAGACCTGGAGTGTGATCGATGATACGCTTCTCTAATGGGCTCTGCATGTCAGCTGAACTCGCAGACTCAATTCTGCTTTTGGGGTCGCATTGACTAATGTGGCTGATTTAATGGAGCCGATTGGCACTGGAACTCTGTTACTAATGTCTTTCTTCTGCTCTCTCCTCATCCACCCTGATCCTCATATCAATCCCTCTCCGATCTTTTCTGTTGTGTGAACCCCCCCTTATGTCTCGGCCCTCCCACTGACCCACCTCCATTGTCTGGTTGTACGCCACCATACATCTCTCTGGCTCTTGCTTGCTTTCTCTCCTTTTCTCTCTCTCTTTCCCTCCTTTGGCTGTGTCTTTTTTTCTTTGACTTTTGCTTGTTCTCTCTCTCATTCTCTCTCTCCTCTTGCTCCATATTTTCTTTCTCTCCCTATCTCAGTGTGACCAAGACCAGTGCATTCAGAGCACCAAATTCGTTTTGCAGGCTGCCGCCACACCGCTGCTCCAGAGCGCCGAGGTGCCGCTGGTGGCCAAGGAGCCCCCGCTGGCAGGGCCATGCCCCTCACTGCTCCTGGGCCAGCCCACGCCGCCCACGTCCATGGCCAGCCTGACCTGCGACGGCGAGCTCATCCCGCCACACCCATCGCATCCCCCAGAGCCGCCAGGCCCACACCTCCACCCGCACGCGGCACATCCGCACGTGCACCACCACTTCCTCACACCCGAAGAGGTGCCCTCGCCGCCAGGCATGCTGCCATGCGGAAGCCCCATGGCCCACAGCCACACTGTGCCCTTCTACCACCCGGCCAGCCAGGACTCACTGCACGAAGACTCCGTCAGGGGCTTGGTCAAGCTTAGCTCCGTCTGACCCACCACACCTTGACAACCTGACCAGGAGACTGTTGTCAACCCGACAGATGAACTGCACACTTTCTTGGACATGTGCTCCAACGACCACCCACCCACAGCCATACCAAGACTAGGGAAAGGGCAATTTCTTTCTTCCACTTGCCTCAACATGCAAACGCCTACTGACCCTCCATGTCTCAGAAATGTATGCCTTTCCCACACACACACACACACACACACACACATACATATAAACGGTGACTCTGGACTTATGTGAGCCCATTCCAGCTTACATCTTGCCAACACACACACATGCGCATACACACACACAATCCTTCTGCTGGTGTTGAGACGTTGCAGAGATCCCCCGATCTCTCAAGATGGCCTGCTACCCACTGCCCCCCCCAATGCTGGAAGCCTTCCAGTCTAGCACCCAGTCTAGAGGTAGAGCAGAGGCTGAAGAAATGAGGGCTGCAACCACTGTGGTGCCATTCAGGAAGAGAAGTAGTAGTCCTTCCTTAAACTTGTTATAAAGACACGGAAAAGAGAAGGAGAAAAAGCTGCTTTGTCATTCTCATCATTATCACTATTATTATTATTATTATTATTATTATTACTACAGTTATTATAATTATTATTATGTTTCTCTCTCTTTATGGCGCTGTGGTGAGTCTGGTGCCCTTCTTTTGTAAATCAGACCCAGTCTAGCTCACGGCTCAGACCCTATAGACTCTTACATTCATTTGCCTTTCTAAACAGAGATTCTTGTCCACGGTGCAGTCGTCGACACGTTGCTGTCATCTTGTCACATATCACTCGATTATTGTTGTTATTATTTTTATAATGTTTTAAGACAAGACAGTATTGTGTCGTGCCATACTGAGAATATTTTGCTTTTTTTTCATGTTGTTCCTGTGGATATGAATAAAAACCCTGAATTTTTATGGCAGTCTCCTGTGGTGGTCTTAGGGCTCGGTTGGCCAACACAGACCCTCAGGTTGAGCAGCTGAGCACCATGTGTTATCACAGGAGAGATCCAGTCTTGTGACAAGGGCCATCAGCAGTTTGTGGCTGTGGACCCCTCTCTCTCTCTCTCTCTCTCCTTTCCTTCTTTCCCTTTCTTGTTTGTTTCTCCTTCTCAAAGACATTTGATTGCTGTTTTGTTTGTTTGTTTTGTAAGGGGGGCTCCGTCTATGCATATTTCTTATCAGATCTACTTAGTGGGACAAAATAAGACCTTACAGTTGTTGCTTTTTTCCACTTTCAGTATTTAGGTGATGGGTTACTTTTAAAAAGTGACTGACACCTGGATTAATGAAGACTGCCTTGAGTGTGTTGGTTTGTCTGTCAGTGATGGTGTGAAAGTAACTGGCCCATGCATTGAAGACGCTATCTTGTTTCAGAAAAGCCCACACACCTGATGCCTTTTTTTAATAATGTAGGCTTAAAGATCTGATGTCTGACCCCACCAACTCAGCCTTTGTTTCCTGCATGACCCATTTGAAAAGATCTGCTGCCACCTAGTGGCTGGAGAATAGGATATTTTCGGGCGGGTTGGATAGTTTAAGTGTAAATATGTATAAGTAATCTGTGTAACTAAAGCAAAGTCATATATATTGTATAATACTTTGCTTTCCTTTCCTGTGCAAAAAACTTCAGGAAGTGTAATCTGTTCACGCTCACAGTTATGCCTCATAAGAATATAGAACAAACAGGAGCACAACACAAAAAAATGGTTCACAACACTACAAAATGCTGATGTTCTGCATAATTATATTTATTGTAAATTGCACAAACAAGACACGTTGCACTATTGGGTACAACTAAGAACATGGAGTATGTTCACATGCCTGTTATTTCCTCTGTTGAGGGTTGCACCTTAAGTATCCCACTTGGTCTACTTAAAAATGGAAGGCTTATTTCAGCTGCATGTTGCTGGCAAGTTGTAAACAAAGAATTTGTGTAGAGGTATCTGAAGGTAGCATTCCAGGGCACTGTTTTCCATCCATCAACAGGATTTATGTGATGTATAACTAGGTGCAGTCTTTATGTAGTCATGCAGAAAAGCACGCTGCCAAGGGTGTGGCATTAATCACAGCTGCTTTTTTAAGATATTTGTTTTGCTTTGTCTTAACTTTTTTTGCATTTGTATTGTGGAGGAGTTATCTTAAAACATCAGCTGTGCTTAGCTTCCACATATTTTTTTTGGCTGAAAGAGCACCACCATGTTTGAAAAACAAAACAAAAAAAGGATTGACGGACCTTTTTTCCCCGTAGTGTATGAGATCTGAGGATATGTGAGGAACTCATTTGACCTGAGAAAAAGGTTTCTTGCACAGCTATAAAACAATGGTTTTTTTTTTTCAAAGGATTCTGGGTGAATATACTTTCATTGAACTAAATATGAGACCTCTTTATTTACATATATGATGTACCTTACATGTATATAACAATATATGAGACAACTATAACATGGAGCCTGGGAAGGAAAGGAGGATAAATCTTCACCGTGTGAGTCGAAGCTCACATCAAAACAGTCAGACTCTACTACATCATTCACATAGAGCTCAGAGGACAGAGTTACAGTACTCTTGCATTTCACCCTGAAATAAACTAAAATAGGCTGAACTGAAATGTTGCATCACCTCATGGCGCCGGTTGTAATCAGCCAGACATCTCCTTGTGTTGTGACTCGTGTCACTGATAGTTAATCTACCTCCTCAAACGAGTCACATTTTTATGTCCATCAGAAGACTGAATGTACATTTCTTTTGCTTCCAAGTCATGATTTCCTGTTCAGGTGGTTGAAACGCACATGAAGAAGTTGGATAGAAACCCGCTTACTGCCGATCAGGCATTGAATTCACTTTGAGATGAACTATCTTTTTGTAAATTTTGACAAACACACTAACAGTCTCTCTGAAGACTATTAAAGATTCTGCTGAAGCCTTATGACATATTCTCCCTGCCAGAGATGTCAAAGTCCAGCTTCAGAAAGTAAAAGTCCTACCATGTACGGGTTAGTGATAGTTCTAGGACGAGTTCACTCTGTGTCCTTAACTCGAGTGATTTCCCTAGCTGATCTAACCAGCTGAGGAGCTGTGCTAGTTGGAACTGGTCAGGTAAGTGAATGGTTGGAGCAAATACATATGTGGGAAGACTTCTATTTTCTGAAGCCAGTCTTTTACACCTCTGGTCCCTGCCAAGTGTGGGCTTTGGGAAGGTAAGGACAGCAGCGTCACCATAGCCGCACCTCCTGTAGCTCCAGGTCTCCCATGACCTCCAGCTGGTCGATGCTGGCCAGGTCCTGCATTCGGTGTCTGTAGTCCAGCAGGTGGTCCCCATTCACTGCCAGTTTAAACCGGTGAGGCTGGCACAGGATAATCATCTGAGAGAGAGAGTGAGTGAGTAAAAGGAAGAGTGATGCAAACAATGTGGGCTTTCTTTTTTCTTTTTTTTGGTTTGTGAAAATTAAAGGTAAAATGTACGACAAAGGAAGATGGATGCTTGCCACCTGTCCAAGTTGGAAGGGAAATATATTCTGGTGTAATGTATATTTGAGAATGATGTAATACAAATAATGTCATACAGTTTTCTATTTCTAGACCTTCCATTAAGCCCAGAGAGTGAACTGGAAAGCACCTCAAAGTACTGTCCAGGAGAAAAGGGAAAGCGGCTCAGCTCCAGCTCCTCGTGGCCCCAGCCCTGGCCCAGCAGAGAGTTGCGGATGAACAGACCAGACTTGATGCGAGCGTTGAGGTGCAGGGCAATGTTCTCTGAGTTCCGGCACCTTAGATTGACTGTAAAACTGGCAGCGCATATATACAGTGAGAAGAATGTGCAGTCAGTGAGTAACCATGTAATTGAAAAGCATGGACGACGACGGCAAAAGAGTATAATCTTTTGGGTGTTTAATTCAAGCGACTGAAAAAAAGAAATAAAATCAAGAACAACAATTCAGCTTGTAACATAGTAAGAATAATTTGACTGTATTGAGTAAATTGTGTATAACACCAATGATCAGCAGTACTGTTCAAGCTTCTGCCCAGTGACTGATGGAAAAGGTTTTTGTAGTTTGTATTAGGTTTTGGCATTACCTGTGTGGGTAGGAGCTAACATGGCCAGTTATTGTGATGTGTTGTCCAGGACTCAATCCTTTCAGCATACTGCCCCTGTAGGGTATGCTCTGTAAAAGAACAAAACATTTCACAAGGTTTACCTTGGTTGTTTGTCAGCCAATACACAATTTGTAGTTGGGCGGACCCAGACGGCACCTCAGTCAAAATCATATGCTGTTTCTGAAATGGCATGCTGCTTTATACTGCATACAATAGGAATGAGAAGTAGCAATTTTGTATCAAGAGAATGTGTGCTTGTTTGACTAAATTGTGCACACTCTACTAGTCATTTACTGAAATGACTGTTTTGTAAAATGTTTTTAGTAAAATGAGCACATTTTCCCACCTTGGAACAACAAAAGATCCAGCAATGGTACATTCTAGGTTGTATGCACTATGTAGTTCAGAAGTATGCCACTTCTGAAACGGCAATAGAGTATAGAGTGACTCACCAGGTCCCCTGATTCAGAGAAAATTGCCTAGAGAGAGATTTTTGAAAAGAATAACAAGTTGGACATACTCTCCAGATGAACTATTTAAGATGTAGCATAGAGGGTCTTGGTCTCTAAAGCACTCACTGAATTTGGCGTGAAGGCAATAGTGCGCACAGAGACTCTCCCTGATATTGAGAAAGTGTTGATCGTCTCCACTGGAAGTCTGTGTCTGTACTCCATGATGTGTTTGCCATTTACTGCTACCTACAGGAGGGGAAGCGGTGGCAGAGGGGTGAGGAAAGCACAACTCGCGTCAAAATATCTTCCAAGAGGTGGTGCAGCTGTTATGCCATTTATATTAACAAGGAGTTCACTAGCAACATTTCATTATCAACACAAGTTTACCTTAAATACATCTTCGTGCACGAGTATGATGGTTTCAAACATGGACCCTTGTTTGAAAGGCATCTGATCAAATTTCTCCTCGCGGCCCCAGCATTCTTGTACGAGAGAATTGCATACCATACATGGGTGGGATGTGAAACGTGGATTGAAGTGGAAGGCAATGTCAGACCGTGGTTTGGTGCTGCTACCACATGCCAGGTCCACGTGGAACCTGGGGATAGAGAGAGGAACATCCAGTGAGAAGTGTTCTATTCACTCATCATCCAGTGTAAACTGATTTGTTCAAAACCATGCAGTGTAAATCAAATTGTAGAATAGATTGCAGAAAAAAGACAAAGTATAAAGACAGTATTCAAGTGATAAGACATGGTTGTCTAGTGCTACAGTTTGCACGCACCTGTCTGCATCACTGAGGACCATGCCCTGAATGAGCACAATATCCCCTGGATGTAGTCCATCAACGATATTCCCACAAAATGGAATTGTCTGCAACATAACACAGCCTGTAAATGGTATAGTAATATGTATTTTACAGTTGTAGCCATATCACATGTAGGCATGTTTAGGTATAGTAGCCTATTTGATTCATGATCTGCTTACATTTTTTTACAGCTCAAGTCAAGTTAAAGCTGAGATGTTCATGGGTAGAACAGTCCATAGGGCCTACTAACAACCTCTACGGACTAGATTTATTAACCATTACAGCCTAATGTAAATCACACATGCCAATGGATTAAAAAAGCCTATTGAAAGGGCTTATTCGTAGAATGTCTCCACCACCTAAATGAATGTAACGTTCAGTCATCTGATGCCGGGTGGGCTACTTACCGGATTTACGATCGTTTGCCTCGCATTTACTACAGACATTGGAGCGTCCGACTGAATAAATCTATGAATGTATTCGTGACAGTTTCATAGGATCGCATATGTCGACCGGTTAGCTTTTATATCCATAAACCTGTTTCCATGTCCGCAATAGCCTACAATAAGGATGGCGACTGGGTACGCCCACTACGTCCATGTGATTCATCGTAGATTTAACCAGTTAAGGACAAAATTGAAATGAAGAAAAATGCATATTATAGGTCCATCATAAAAATAATAATAATAATGTATGTGTAGGCCTATCTAAAAGTAAAAAGTAGTCTGTTACCTGGTGGGCTAGTGTTTGGATATTGCCTTTTATGTCTTGTATTCTATCATAATCGTTGTCGAGCTGTTAACCCATTAATGAACATAGTGGAACTGTAAAAGTTCATTTACTTAAACTACAAGCTGAGTTTAGCACATATCAGTTGGATATTTTCAAATCGATGAAAGTATGTGGCTCCAGCGAAGGTGCAATGTTTAGTTGCTCGTCACGTGGGGTTACTGGTCTTCTATTTTCCATGAAAAGGTGTCTGCAACACAGGTTTGGAATGTCATATAATCCTGACACAGACATACTACTTTCTGCCATTGTATTTACTACTGTATTTTGAGGCCAGTCCAAATGGTAGGTAACATTAAACTACATGTAAGCAAATCTTGCCAAAAATATGTATGACTGTGTGAAAGGGGACATGATATGTAAAGTATAAACACAAATTTAGATCTGGGGTGAGAAATTATGTAATATAGATGGGCAATTCCACGCAAACTGTCATGCCCGACTAAAAAATGCCATGGTATTTGTATGATGCAAATGATTATGTGAAAAGTTTTATAGAATTTGTTCCACAACCAAGAAGAGTGAATGCTCAAATTTTATGTATCATTCACATCATACCATGGCATTGTGTTGGTGTTGTGGACGTGATAGTTGTACTTAGGAATTGCCCATATATATTCCCTCATACTGAGATGCGCACTAATTGAGCTACATTTTCCCTAAAATTCCCCAAGTTTCCCTAAAACCAAATAGATTTTTTTTTTATGTAATTAATTTCTACACTGTCTATGTGGGCCACAAGTGCATTACATTTTTTACCTCAGCTAAGGAGGCATGTTTTTGCTAGCATTTGTCTGTCTGCCTGTCTGTGTACAAAATAACTCTATATATAACTCTATAACTCTAAATAAAAGTACTGCACGGATTGGTATTAGGAGTATTGGTATTAGGAGAAGAGACAGATGAAATTTTGGTGGTAATCTGGAACACTGTCTGGAGTTGGTCTAAACTCTCTGAATGCTTTTCTAGTTTGACCATGTGATCAACACAGCTTGTATTTCTGCAGCTATTTTTAAGAATACTGAAAACTGAAAGATACCCCTAAAAATTGTACCTTAAGAAAATGAGCTGTATCTCAGAAAGCACAAGGAGTTAAATTATGTGCTTGGTACCGTTGGATTCAGAAGTTTTAAAGATATGTATGCCACTTGAGTGTAAATGTGAGATTTATGTCTAATTGTTGAAATTGTTTTTGCTTGTTTACATTTTTTTTTTTTTTAAACACAATTTTATCTACCAATTAGGGCATGATAAATATGAGCAATTTCCATTTACCCCAAGAGGTCTCATACCACAATTCATGTTCCTACCCCTTACAGAGACAAAACTGTGGGGCATTTTCCTTAAGGTGCATTTTTTAGTTGTTGATCATTAATGGCTTAATCAAGTTATCAGCCATTCCAAGCACTACTGACTCCCATGCATGTAGACCTGTACTTCCAAACATGAAACAGCCTTTAACCTGGAATACGTATGGATGGAATAGGCTACCTTATCTAAGCATGATTTTGAACATTTGTGTTCACACAGCTATCAACCAGTGGTGGGGTTGTCTACTCCTTAATTCTGTGCCCGCAAAACTGTAAAAAAAAAAAAATACAGCAGTAGAATTTCTTGTATGTTAAATTTCGCGACCACTAGGTGGCGCCAAATATATAGAAATGGAAATAGGACAATACCTGTAGTTTAAATCTGAGTGTTTTGTTCATTGGCAAGGATTTTGGGCCCTGAATAGGGTCAACTTTCAGGCGCCCTCTTTAAGTAAGGGTTGTAAGGGATGGGTGTCAATATTATCTCACCATGTAAATACAAGATTGTTATATGTTAGCCATATTTTAATGGAGTCCAATCTTTTTAAATAAATGCTTAAGACAATGTCATTCATTGTACTGTTCTTAAAATATTGTACATTATGCTGCACTTGAAGACTTGTGTTCAAGGATTTATACTGTCCTGTAATGAAAGATATAAAAGCAGCAGTATTATTCTTAAGCATTATGACAACCCAAATGTTATGTGAATGTTTGTGTTGTAACAGCAGAAGGTGAGCAATTGGTGAGTCTTGAGGATTGTGTAACACCTTCATATTTTTAATCCATTGTTGTCCCTTTGTCATTTAAAACAGCAGACTTTCTTTGTAACTACATTATTTTATTTATAAAAAACAAAATACAAAATTTAAAAAAGTTTCCATAGGAAAGCAAATTATACATGCAATCCCATCTCTTCCATTATCCACTTCCAAATGCATTGTTGACAGCATCTACATCATCTTGCTTATTAATATTAAACATACTTACTAGCAAATAAAAATACATAAATGTTTAACAAAAGGAGGAACAGTATGAAAATCAGAGAATATGAGGGGGTGTATGTGCACGTTTCAGTGTAGAAGATGAGATTTCAGAACTTAAATACATCTATAGCAGCCATTTCCTGACATGCAGCCCTTTCTCGTTCGTAGCACATTCTGAGGATTATGTTCCACAGAATAACACCTTTAGTGCAATTAGAAATAATTGATGAGGGACACTTTGGAGAATTCAGATGCACATCAGGATTAAACCTGCATCCTTCACACTAGGAAATGAAATCATGCAAATAGGTTTTCCCCATCAAGTTCTTGGTCAAGTAACTGGCCCTTGAATGCAAGTATATATGTAAAAAAAAAATTAAAAATTAAAAAAAGAGAGACAGGATAATGACAGAAAAAAAAATAGTAACACAGGATGCGATTTGTGTGTGTCTGCAATGCGTTAGGAGTGTGGATCCCATACAGCTATGGACAACAGACACACTGACTCACTATATGCATGAAATGTTTGCCCTGAACCACACGTGGGTTTGTCTTTGTTTGGAATTGCAGACTGACAGACCATTCACGTGGTCACTGTACGGTGAACGGGTGGCAAAATTACTTTACAGCAAGACTGTATGTTTACGGTGTCGTTTGATCAGTGAGTCAGGACTATGTGCGTGGTGGATGGGGTGATGGGGTTGGCGCTTAGAGGACACGGGTGGGGCAGGGCTTGGCTGGGAGCTCTAGGCCACTCTCACGCCCACAGCCGGACGGCATGCTGCCCTGGCTCAACTCCTCTGCAGGGGTGGGCATCCCCTGGGCATGGATCTGCTGCATACACTCCCTGTAAATGAAAAACACAATTCATCAATTCCTCAAGATTGTGTTTGTTTTTTTTAATCATTATTATTTTCTACTATAATGAAACCCAAAATACAAAATGACCTGAACTTACCAGGCTGTACGGGACATGACATAGTGGATGTCTGGTCTCTGGAAGCCATTAAAGGTTGAGGAGGCAGCCACTGTGTAAGCGCCCATGTTCTCAAACAGGAGCCAGTCGCCCACCTGCAGATCAGGTAAAGTGGAGTGCTCCACAATGCGGTCCAAACCATCACAAGTAGGACCCCAAATGTTGCATGGGTACAGCCGCTCGTCCGGTTTGGGTTTCTGTCGGGGATGGATAATACAACAGTGAGATTCATCAGCTGATCCTAGTCAACAAATTCCAGAAATTCCTCTGGTGGAAACATAATCCAACAGTATAGCTTGGGTTTGTGTAAATTTGTGTAAATGTGTGGTTTTGAACTTTTCAACAGACAGTCATTTAACATCAGCTTACCTTGTGCAGTGTTGGTTGCACATGGGCATGGTCGTACAAAATGCAGTTGAACGAGCCGTAGACCCCATCATTGACATAATACATCACGGTACGGTCATTGGTCCCATCGTCTTCCTCTGAAGAGAAAGGGAGCCAAGAATTCAGTAAACAGACAGTGCTTTGGTCCTACTCCAAGCTGTTAGGTCTCTTCACAAAACAAAACTTCACAAAAAAATAATAATAATTCTGCTGTTCAGACAGAATTTGCATACCATCAGAGGCAGACTGCTCGTCCATCACAACTTTCTTGGCAATGATGTTGACGGCGAGTGTGTAGGCTGAGGCTACATAGTAGCGGCCAGGCTCTGCAATGATCTTCACTCCAGAGTCAGCAGGGAAGTACATATCCAGAGCAGGACTGATGACGGATGTGATCTGTGAAGATCATTTACATTTATGCATTTAGAAGACACTTTTAGCCAAAGCAGCTTATGTTTGTCAAACATCAATTGCAACCCTAGAGCAACTTAGGGTTAAGTGTCTTGCACAAGGGCACAATGGTGGAAGATGTGATTTGAACTCACAATTTACCAACTACTAGCATACTAACCAGGTTCCTTAACCACTACGCCGCCACCACCAACAATATCAGAGGGTAAGTTATAGTAAGACTACCTCCAATTACACATACTGCATACTACACACCTCCTCAAACTTTAGCTTGGTGTCCTCTGATCCAGGGAAGCCACCACCAATGTCCAACAGGCTCATGTTGTATCCCAGCTCAGCCTGAATAATTAAATCATTGGTTAACACACCACTTCCTGAAATTCAATTGTTAATTCGTTTTTTTCTCCGTTTAAAAAAAAAGAAAGAAAAAAAAAGTGCTGTCCTTTTTAACTGAACTAGAGAACTACTCACCCCCATGTCAAAGACACAGCGGGCATCAGAGATGGCCTGGGTGTAGGTCTCGGGGTCAGTGCAGCCACTGCCCACGTGGAAGCTAACGCCGATGACATCCAGACCTAGTTCACGCGCACGCTCCAGTAGCAGCCGGCTGTTCTTCAGCGTAGCCCCGAACTTGATGCTCAGGCGGCACACAGCCTTTGAGTCATCAGTGGCAATGCGCAAAACCAACCTGACAAGCAGATGGACAAAATGATTAGACACACAAGTACCAGGAAGTAAGGGAATGGGCCTAACACTTTTGACATGCTGTTTTCATGGCAACACTCACTTGGCATTGTCGTTGTGACGGGCCACTTTCATGAGCTCGACCTCATTGTCAAAGGTCATCATCTTCACACCATGGGCCAATGCATACTTGATCTGGGATGTCTGTTTGCAGGGGTTGGCGTAGATGATGCGGCTGGAATCCACACCGAGAGACTGCACCAGCTGGATCTCCGTCTGAGGAGCAGAGGAGAGCCAATCAAAGAAGAGCCAGCAGCACTGACAAAAGGTGTCGTTCAGTGTGATCACTGATGTGGCAGGACATGGCATATTCTATTTTTTACAAGATGTAACAGATAAGACCAAAGATTCTGAAGCAAAAACACCAACATGTGTCTGCCATACAACTAAGAATGCTACAGAATGCTACCTTGTACAGAATTTCAGAGGGAGCATAAGAAGGTGGGTGTACCTTGCTTGCACAGTCAAAGCCAGCTCCCAGAGAGGCAAGGGTCATGACCACTGCCCTGCTGTCATTACACTTGACAGCATAGAAGGGCTGGACCCGGGGCAAGGCACGAGCCCAGCGGATATGCTTCTTCAAGACGTCCCCAAGGTCAGCAACATAGAAGGCATCCTTGTCGTCCTGAGGCAAGACATTGTAACTTAGTGAATAAATCAAGCTGACAAGCCATCACAAACACAAGAACAGGTAACTGATGACAACTGAACAAACATTGCGGGTTTACTTCAATTTGGGGGAGGGGGTTTTTACTTACAGACATGGATAATTCATTGATGTTATGATCCACAATGTCACGGGCACAGAATCCCTCCTCCAAGAAGGTGAAGTCAAAGTCAGCAGGAGTGAAAGTGCTCATGATTCCCACTTTGGATTGCAAAAGACCTGCAGGGAGCAAGAGAGAGAAACAAATGGTCTACGTAAAAGAGTAGCTGATCTGTTTCATCATTTGAGACATCTAAACAGTCTTGGTTGATGCAACTCCCCTTTTATCCCTGATCAACAAGTGTAAATTCACAAGGCTTTCTTCTGATACGGGGCATAACAAAACTACTACTGTTTGACAATAGTGCAGAGTACATTATAGATAACAAAACACTACAGCAGATGACTACACTTTTACACCACACTACTTATAAACACATTGGGTTACAGTTCTTTCTAAAGGGGACTCAAACCACTCCTCATACAAACACTTACTTGGACAAGAAAGAGATGGAATTATTTTCTTTTATCAAGTGTAGAGTAGCCAAGGGGGTTCTCCTGTGAAGTTGAATCCTTTTAGATAAGACTCCAGGCCATTCCCCTCTGAGTAGCCAGTGTGCAGTGCTCTCAAGTAATTATTCTGTGGAAGGACCATACAAAGCACAGATATATAAAGTTACCCAATTTAACTTTGTATCTTGGCTCCAGTTTTGATGATGCACTGTATTAGTGCTGATTTGAAAGGAATGCGAGCTAATTTTTTTCAGCACTGGGTGATGCACTCATGACATGTCATCTCTGTCCCGTTTTTCCCCTCGGTGCCCCCCCCCCCCCCCCCCCCCAACTTGTATTTAAACTCTCAAAAACACTGAGAAACGTGAAACACTCCGAAAGATGGACTTCATCCACAAACACCTGAGGGCAAACAGACCAGTCACTGTTCTATCTACAACGAAGATAAAGGTCAACTGAACCACAGAGAGCACAGGCTGCGGTTATCAGCCGGCGAAACTGAATCTTCCTCTGTGCAACGGCTCAGCTTCATTAGCCAATGCAGAACGAAGTAATCGGACGACGCAGAATTTGCATGAAAAAGAACCAATAGCGAGGACCTCAAGTTCACCCTTCTATCTTGAGAAGCCAATCAGTTGAGCTGGGACCTCCCTTTTCCACGAGAACTCGAGCAGCACGTGCATGCGCGAGCAATGTGATCAGCGCTGACAGAAGGCGTTTTAGGCCTTGTCGTTGAAATACAGAAATGCCACTTTACATTACCAGTCCATCATTATTCTGTCATGAGGGCCAAATAGAGCAAGAAAACTGTCCACAGGGAAATAAACCAAACGAGACACGCTACTATGACATGCTACTAATCATTCATGCTACTAATCAAGAAGGCAGGGTCGCCATTCAGTCATCACAACGTTACAACATATGGCACTTTAACAAAATTCAAAAATTTTACAAAGCAGATATAAATATCAAAGCGAATTGGTCTGATGTTTTACTCCAAAACGTTAGACCAATTCGCCATCCATTTCCTGTCACGTCAATCTACGCTAACTGCTGGTGGTTATCACTGCTAGCAGCAATTTGGACCACGTTGTAACAGGAAACCATTCATTCGAACTCCGATGATGTTAGCTAATCAAGTTCTCTTGATAATCCATTAGCTAGCCGATGACTGATTTCTATGAAAAGCTCACTCAGTCAGCTAACAAAAACTTCAAATTATACAAACAAACGCGGTAACAGAGGACCGACATATCGACTTAAGTCAAGTAGATGTTCATACGACAGATGATAAACCATCGGAGCCATTAGCTATGCTAGGGACCGGTTAAAGTAGCCGGCGAAATCGTGCTGATATTACTAGTTAATACCATTTAACAAAAAATATTAAAACTGATTGTATACATACCTGTAAAAGCATTTACAAAGAGTTTTCCCATTAGATATGATTCCTTAAAATAAAGATGTGTTATTCTTGCCGGTAAGGAACACCTTGTGGTCTATCTCCTGCTCGACTGAAGTTTGAGTGGAAGCCGGTAGAGAAACGCTACCGTATATATAGTTTAGGCGTTTCCACGGCAACATACCAGCTGAAACCGGACTTCAATCTCTTCCATCCATGTGCGAACCGGTTTTGGCTTGTTATCGGCTCCACGCGCTCAATGCAAAGGAAGAACCTACCCCTGCTGAAGAATTTCTGGGAAAGAACAGGATTGCGCGTGGAACATGTTGAGAATTTAGTAGGTTTTAACTTTATTGGTTTTAACTTAGGTTGGGGCTTACTACTTTATTTAAATTTTATGTATGCAAACTACTCTTGGGTTAGATAAATGTTCCTACTTATTCGTGCTATTTTATGTTGGACTTTAGAAAACAAGTATATAAGTGTGAGTTGCAGGATTATGGTTCATCACGAAATTATTGTTAACCTAAAGGGTAGAACAATTCAGGGTCAGAAATAAAATAAGTTAATTTAAAAAAAAAATATATATATATATATTTTTTAATGTAGCTGTAGCTGACAACATTTTTTTTTTTTTTTTTTTTTTCAAGTGCAGCCCTCATCATGTTCAACTTCAACTGTGATAGTGCTGGTGAGCCCTCATCCATGGCCAATATGTTGCTTGTTGTACCAAATACAAGAACAAAGCGGGTCCACATTAAGTGGACATTAGGCCAACATCGTAATTGTCATCGTTGAGGTATTATGAAGAAAAACTGAGATCTACTCCTCTCTACTTCAGCCTTCTCTGGAGGAAAATTCTCTGAAGAGATGGAGAAAAGCTTAACATTAATATGAGACTCTAAGGTCACATAATGAACTGATTCAGGATTGTTGATTTTCCACAGAACCTTAAGGTCCTCTGAAAGAAAGGTCATCTGTGCTTCATCAACTTTCTCTTTATACTACCTAGGAACTATAATGTAAAAAGTCTCACAATTTACATCCATCTGGGAAAATTACACAAGAAATAAAATATCTGGTCCCAGAATTGGTTCAAACGGCCCCTTGAACAAAACAAATTCAGATAATTTGTGCAGGGTCATGTGACTCACTGCGTCCGTCTGGTGTCTTGACTAAATCCTGGAGTGACAGCAGGTCGTTGTGGGTCAGTGATCCAAAGCAGACTCAGACGGGAGCCCTGGCCACCACAAGTGTGTGATAAGTCATATGGAATCACATACGCACACAGGCCTGAAATACGTTTCAGCTGTAACTCAGTATGCAGTTCACCAAACTGTTAAATAAATGTTATTTGTTATATTGTTATATTAAATAAATTAATATATTGTTATATTAAATAAATGTTATGTCCTGTTGAATAAATATTATTTTAATGCATCGCTTACTAAAGGGAGCTTTGGTATTTGGAGCACTGCATGGTAAAAAACAGAAAGGCACCATAGGCAAACTCATTTCTGTCCCCTCAGACCATGACAGATAGGCCAAGCTAATGAAACTTAATTTGGCTAAATGGGTGTAAAACTAGTTTATTATCAGGTGCAGTCAACAGGAGGATACTGGAAATAATCATTGTGACCACCGGATAAGCTGCTCAAAAAGAACTCTCAGCCATGTTCTTTGCTGGCAAATTCCAGTAACGTTGATGCATGTTTTTATGGGTTTATCCTAGATGCTGATTTCTTAGAAACAGACATGCATAGCCTTGATTAATCATTTCCTTGAATAAAGGGTCTGCTAGGAGAATGTGTTGTCATAAATAATAATATAAGGATGCTTGCTCTGATTTATTTGCTGGCACAAACCTCCTGTTAAAGGAGTTATTTTGTAATTAAACTTGCTGAAACATGCAGATCCTCGGAAACACCATTTGACAGAAGAATTCCAGCACTGAAAGTGTTCATGAAGGGGATGATTGGGCTAATTGCTTGGGTCAGATAAAACAGGAATTAGGCCTACCCAACTATCTTTAAGGAAGTTTGGATTTCTTATCAAGGTGCCGATGTGCTGTAAATTTTGACAATTTTCTTCCTCTGTCTTCACATAGAACAATTTCAGCATCTTATCCAAGTGGACATGTGAAAAGTTCCATAAATGCAGTTTCTCATAGTGTCACCACAGTGGTGTGTTTGAGTGGTGATATATTTTGTGTTGTATTTTATGTGGACCCCATTACTCTCTGTGACTGGCCCTGAATTGAACTCCACAGATTTACAGTTTGGTTATGAGAAACTCTGCCACAAAGGGAGAAAGGCTGGCGTGCAGGTCCAAAGCTTGCAGTCGCACCAGTTTCCGCTGCAGGCTTCATGTAGGAAACTTTATGAACCATGAAAGACTACGTTTCTGTGGCTCAGCCATAAATGCATTTCCCAGATGAAATAGTTAACCATCCCCCACCCTACCCCACTCCCTTAAAATTGTCTTTCCTCAACCCCTCTTACCCCCCAACCCCATTCAACTACATGGTGTTTCCATGTCGACTCTGATTTCCCGCCAAGCCAGAGCATGAGGTCATTTTTTTATGGCTCTGCCTCAAACCCCAAGAACCGCATTGCTTTTTTATGAATGGAATTATTTGAAAAAAAAGGAAAGTGAGAAGTGCGAGCAGGGGAAAAAGAAGACATGTCTGTTCTCCTTCTACCACTGCCATCCTCTCTACCTCCCACCCGCACACTCTTTGCCCCAGGGATATCGGATGGACGCAGACAGACACTAACCAAGCAACTAACTGTTGCGAGTGCCTCCACTCCTCTCTACAAGAAGTCAAAACGGGACACTGTGCCTCTCAAGGCTAATTCATTTATCGCAGACTTGGCGTCATGGGATAGAGAGAGCATGGGAGTAGTGACCCTGAGCTCAACTCTTTCTCTCTCTCTCTCTGTCTCTCTTCTCTCTTTCATTCCACTCCTTTCCCTTTCTGTGTTGCACTATCATGCGAGTTGTACAGGGCCCCTTTTATCACCTCCCAACCAACTGTTATCTGCACCCTACACAAAGGTGTCAATTGTGAGAGCCTAAGATATACTGGACACATTTCCAATATGAGGGTGATTCCGAAGCAAGGTTAACACAGCTATATGGATAACATCTACATGTACACATACAGTTTTGTAAGATGGTACTTGGCACTGGCAATGAAGTTGCAAGGCTTAAAAAAGTTAACAGCATTTTGTGAGTTCTTCAAGGCCAATGTAATACCATAGATAAATGTTGTATTATTAGTAGTGCTGTCAATCGATAAAAAAATCAAATTAATCACAGTGGATTATTTAAGTTAATCATGATTAATCACAATTAGTCGCACATTTAAAGTTTCAGAATTTGCCTTTATTTTTTGTGAAGAAAAAATGTCACACATGCCCCTGGTTAACGTAGGCTTTAACAAAGTGGTGCTCCTCGGGTTTCCTTCACACCCAACTTGAGAGTGTAGTTGCCACAGGTTGTCTGTGACAAGGGTGTCTAACCTTTTTCCGGCTTGTGAGCTACTTTTGAAATGACAGGGCTGAAAAGATCGACCACATGATCTATTAATCATCCCCTTGCCTCACTCGCATTTCAGGCACGCAAATTTTGCACACTTCCCCTTGCTTCAAATCTACTGTGGTTTGGCCTTATCCTTGTAGGCCCTACTCTCATTCAATGTGTCTATCAGCTCTTTTTTTTGCCATATTATGAAGCATCTGCAACCGTCATTATGCTTCTTGTATTTTGCAAATAATGTCAAGGAGAAACTCTTTCATCAAAATCTTAACAAGAACATGAGACTAGTCAACTGTAGGCTACTTTGCCATCTCACTTCAGTGCGCAGCAGAGTTGCAATCAACCTTCAGATAAACACTAACAGCTGTCTTTGAACCTGTCTTGCATATTAAACTTTTGCATAGTGACTTCCTGCTACCTTAGAAGAGAAAAGAGACCAACGACTCCATTTACCGCAAATACGGAAGTAGATTGCAGCAGCTGCAGACTTTCTGTGCATACCACGTATGTCAATTGTGTGTCAAAACTAAAGTGAGAAGAGCACTGGCAGGATGTGTGACGTGTCTGCATGGTTAAAAATGGTAAAAATAAATAACTCGCTAAAATATTTACATTAATCAGCACTAATTATTAGATTAATCATGGTGTTTTCACCATGGGCAGGTCTTGGTAGTTCAGCACACTGAATATCCTTACTGGAGCAGTGCAGACAGCTCAGTCACTGACAGCTGCTGTCTCCTGACCAAGTGACGTCACATGCACGTTTGCAACGGCTAAGTTCATTAAGTTATCACTGTGTAAACACACTAAGCTGGAGGTAAACGCACACTACACACTTCCCTCTAAGCTTGCAGATACACACAGGTCCAAGGGTTAGCATGCATACACATCTATCTCCCCCATGCGCACAGGTTTGTGTGTGTGTGTGTGTGTGTGTTTGTAAGATAGTGGCACAGTGACTCAGGGCACGCGATGTGTGACCTAGTAAGGGTGTCATTCAGCAAGTCAAAGCCATTCATGTCATCATGATCCCTGATTTATGTCAGGCTTGCCTTTTGCAGACACAAGGATGAGGATTTGCTGCAATACAGTAATATGTATAGACATTCAACAGACATGATCTGTACAGTTACTACTAGTCATCCCATTAATTCCACAGAGTGAAGAGTGAAAAATAGTAATGCAATGCATTGAATGTCTTCCTTGTGTATCTGAACATAGAGAATGCATATCTTTTTGCTAAACCCATTCACTGCTCTGTATCTATTTGTTAAATTCCTTCACTAACTTGAAGACCAAGAAATAAATCATGGTAATGGCACATGCTGAAAAAATGTGCTCAAGCATGTGTACACATGCCAAGGCAAAACTGTGGGTGCATTGACAGACCAGCACAAAAATGAATCAGAAGTGCAAGAACACAGAGTTCCTGTCTACACCCTCTACCTTCAGAACACACACACATACACAGCTGAAGGAAAAGAGATTGCAGAGTTCCTCTTTCTACACCCTACCTTCAGAACACACATTCACAAATACACACACACACACACACACACACACACACACACACACACAGATACACACACACAGCTGAAGGAAAAGAGATTGCTGAGTGGGTGGCGGCTGACTGAGGGTCATTTGCTGCAGTGTGGGGACAGTAAAAAAATCAAAAGAGACAGATGGGGAAAACACATAAAAGGAACCAGATGTCAATCAGTGGCCCAAAGTTCAGCTCCCTCTCCCCAGCATTCTAAAGGCCGCATTTGGATCATGGCTGACCGCAGAGCCTAACCTCTAATGGGCCCGCCAGGGCAGGGATCTCCTCATCAAAATCAGACTTTCCAGTTGGCACAACGTCTTTCCATGAACTCCACGTCATGAGTGGTTGCGCAATGGCTGCGTTTCTTGATTACACACACAGACATGCACAGATGTGCACATGCCCAGCATGTATAAACAGTTGGGGAGTTTCATAGCATCATAATAATTCATGCAATCATTTTTTGACGTCATATTTGAGTGTCTGTCTATGAGTCAACAGCATGACTTAACTGTTACTCACTCTTGATGATTTACTTACAGTGACAAATGTGGTCTATATGTGTACATTAACAAACCAAAACTCATACCAAAAATTCCAAAGAAAATGACAGTCTGTTAAGAACAGAAATAAGGTAATGCAGAGTTTTACAATATATGGGATTTGTTTTTTTTGTAAGAATGTCCTTTGTTCTGTCACATTCTGACCCTCATATACTGTCGCTCTCATCTATAGGGTCACAGAATAAGGAGAACAAACCAGTCATATCAGAGGTATCTTTGGAATATACATACCAGCCACATCTTCAGTGTGAATTAAAAACATGCATCTGAACTGGCATTTGTGTGGATTTGGTGGTGAGTATAATAGACAAATTGAGGAAAGTACTTGCTAACTTGACACCACAGTGCTGACAAATGCAGGACATCAGCAACTCTGTGCCCCTTTGGGCTGCACACACTAGACACTGACACCAGCTCATTCTCTACTTCTCTTGAGGTAGCACGAATCATTTTGTAGTCTTGAACTCGGAAACATTTTACTTAAAGCAATGAACACTTTCATGAGAGGCTATACAATTTTCATAATTCTTTATAATGATTGACATAACTGGATTTTAAACACTGTGAATTGTTATAACAGCATTGTGATACTCCAGGCTGGGCATACATGATGTTACAAAACACTTTAAACACTGCTGTCCTAACTATTTTTGATTATTTTTACATAAGCCTTTACAAATGTGTTTACAATACTTTATAGCTACAGACTTTAAGTAAAGTGGTCATACTGGTCAAACTGCTCAGAATCTAGTTGATAACTTTTGAACTTTTGACAATTTGAAGGAGATGCAAACTACCGGACAACTGGAAATTCAAACCAGAATAAAAGTACAAGCCACTGATAGGAGATGATGGGGAATAGAACTAAGAGGCCATCTTAGGCAATTCTAGGTAAACACTCCAAGCTCAACATTAAAGCGCCCAAGAAGTAAATCACTTGCCACATCAAAAGGAGAATGACAATTCATGCTGAGAAGAACACTGCGGTCGTTCATGGAGAAAAACATTTCTTTTGATTTCTCCTGCTCCTTTGGCGGTAAGTATAGGGTCTGCTCAGAGTCAAAGCATTTTGTCTACTAAAGTGGGGGCCCATTTGAATGCAGATACGTATCCATCCACAAACACAAATAACAGAGTGAGTGACTGTCTGGCATTTATTGAAATGTTGAGGCTTTGCTGATTTGAAGTCAGAAAACCTCAAGCGCTTCTGGCCTCACAATCTCTCCCCTGGGTTCAGCTGTGAACGCCTGCCTTGCAAAGGTCATAGCATGGCCATCCAAGCTGAGCAAGCATCCAGAAGGCCTCTCCAGTCCAGTGGTGTTCATGTACTATTCCGAAAGGACTCATAAAAGCGCACAACGGAATCTGAAAGACCTTTCTGAGGGGAAAAAATAAACACTTAACATTGCCATTCTCATGTTCAAGGACCCAGTTCAGTAAGTAGCTGGAACTTTATGTGGGTGATATGACACAAGTGGGGAAAAGGATGGGGCGTTCGTCATGGCACCAACTACCTTAAAAGTCTCTTGACCACAAAACGCAGTGTGCAGTGCACGGCGGTGCCATCTTCAGTCCAGGCGGCAGCCACGTGGGCAAAACGGGGGAGATCCATTGCCACATATCTTCTATGACTTGTCAAGTGTGTGGTGTGCCAGCGGGATGGGGTGGAGTGGAGCAGGAGCAGAAGTAGGAGCTAGAGCATTGGGCTCAGCCGTCTGGAACTCCTGAGACCAAGGCAGACGGAACGGGCCGAACGCCAAGGGCGACAGCGCGGCCGCGGTGGCGGTGAGATCACTCTCTCCGTGCACCACTTTCGCACGTCCCGAGTCAGCACATTTCTCCCTCTCCCATGGGAAGAGAGAAAGGGCCCCGAGACACAAAAGGCAGAAAGTGGGAGAAGATAAAAAGAGAGGGATCAGTGAGCTGCTGCTGATGGATGGAGGAGGAGTAAGAAGAGAGAAAGTGTAGAAGATTTTTTTATTTCACAGAATTCATAAAAACAAATATTACATAATCTGCCATTTTGAATCTTTGCATGAACTTGCAGTCTCTATTGTTTTACTGTGCCAGCCACATCAACTATGCATGTCCTAAACAAAGTGAAATAACTGAAAGCTTTGCACTGATTAATTATTGAACAGCCTGGGCAGGAATCGCCTCCAACTATTGATCTTCGACTCCAGCACCGACAGGACGGGTAACAGAACCTGTGTGCAGCTGTCTGCTTTGCAGTGCACACACAGGGTAGAAAATAGAAGGCCTTCCCTTTTTGCCCACACTCTCTCCCTTTTAACAGCCCTCACTCACCCCTCTTGGGCCTCTCAATGGTTAAGAAATGATGAAAGTAGCCTCAAACAAAAAGAGGCAGGGAAGGGGGGGACCTCTACCCTCTTTTTCCTAGAAATTCATTCCCTGGCCCCTCGCTCCCATTTTTTCTCCACTCCCTGTGCTCTCTCTCTCTCTCTCATCCACTGAAAGGGTCCGAGGTCCTCCAGGTCCTTTGAACTTCCCACCAAAAGGCCCCCAGACAGTGACGTGAGTGTGGCGGTGGCCGCGCCTGATCCCAGTGAAGCGCGAAGGGAGCTGGGATTAACCTGTCAAAGCAGCCCCTCTCCCCCTTGCTCCCGGAGCCTAACCAGCTTTGGTCTCACCGCCGCTGGCCTACATGAAGCCCGCCAAGACTCCTCACAGCGGCTGCAGCCACTAAGCTGTGCATCATGGGACGCAGCACCCATGAAAATCGAGTGGGGCTGACAGAGCAGCTCCAACAGATAGAGCAATGAGACTATAAGGAACACTGTGTGCAGATTGATATGGATGGTAACTGTTGCTCATATTCAAACATAGTGAGCTGAAGATTACCTGCACATGACACCTGATACATATGTGTACAGGACAGTCTTAGTAGTTTGTCACATTTAATCTAATTAATCTAATTAATCTCACTGAAAGTTATACTGTATAGTATATTAAAATACACAAACTTTCTTCCTACTGTCAGAAAACAACCCTGAAGGAACAACCCTAAGGAAGGCTTCCAGCTGAATAAACCCTTAATGCATACAAGGCAAGTAGGGCGATCTTAAGACATCATTCTCTGACGTAGTTTACAAATCTGAATCATTGGAAATTGGGAGGGGACAACCCAGTCTAATGTGTGCCCTGAAGCAAAGAGACGGCTTGAGACATATAAGCTTTTGTTTGTATTCCCCTGACAGTTTTGTTATTAATTGTGTGTTCATCCGCTCTTTCCGCCTCACTTGACGTATGAAGAGGTCAACAGGTCAGAGGTCCGTTTAAAAAGCTCATTTTCAAGGATAGGATTTGTATGCTTGACCATCTGCTGTTCTGCTGCTCACAGGGCCTTCATCCCCAAACGCAAGATGTCAAACATTTAAACATGAGTACATGGGGTGAAGACAACAGGCTGGGTGCGAACTGGCTTAATCCACCAAACATCCGCTGACCTATTTGTGCACCAAAATTTGCACCCATTTAACATACACTACTGAAGCTGGTGTTTCTAAAACCAGGAAACAAAAACTAGGAATGTCAAAAAACATATGACAGTGAAAAATGATCAAAACACTAATTGTGGATGCCATTTCCTTTACAACTCAAATTTCTCCAAGACAGAAATAAACATAACCTACTTCCATTGTTGTGACAAGACCATGTGGAGAGAAGAGAGGACAAAAACCTCAGTTTTCAAATTTCAAATTTCAGTTATGTAATGTCTCAATTGAAAAGTGTATTTTCATTGCCCCACTGATTTGCCAAGCAACTTTGCTGACCAGTTGGTGGCAAGACATCACATATGTGCTTGGCTGGGCTGGTTGAGCACTTTCCTGCAACATAATCGTCATGGTGATAGGAGATCTGGGACACTTGAAGTAGGTCAGGCACTCGCTGCCATTTCTAGGATGGCACACTTTTCTCCCCTAAACACAAAACACCGGAATTACTCATCACGGAAGAGGGACTGACCCACTACTGAGAAGACCTTTTTTTTTTTTTAAATCTTCTGGGAAAAAAAGCCACAGGCTAGAATCAGGGTGTATTGTTCGTTTCTTGTACGCAACTGGACTACATGTACACATTACAGGAAATTTCAGCCTTGTTGGCGACACAACTGTTCATTTTCTTCACACTGCCTTTGGCAATATCTATTTGTGAGTAGCAAGTTCAAACCAGAATCCAGACCTGCACCACTCTTATATGCACGCACACCCACACCCACACCCACACCCACACACACCCACATGCACACACACACACACACACACACACACACACACACACACACACTCACACACACTTTAGTACACTTTTTTTAGTTTAAAGAGTTTAGTTTAGTCACCAGGAGCTGAAACAAGACACCTCCTAGCAAACTGTCCAGAAGTCCCCCCCAGTCCAACACACACACACACACACACACACACATACACTTCTAACTTTCTGCAGACACACTGAAGGATGACTTGCCATCACCACTGATGATCTTTATGACAGGTTGAGAAGTTTGGAAGAGTTAGCTTGCCAAATGGTTCCATAAGGAACAGCACCCAACTCTGTGTCATGTCTTCCTTGCTGGTCTAGACTGGAGCAGACTGGTTTACTTCAGCTATTGTTGTCAAGGAGCCTCCCACACTCACAACTCGCTTGAGACACATTGATGTCTTTTGTTGTGAATGGCCCCTGCGTTGGCCCTTTGGAGGCCAGAGCTGAGCAATTTTGCACCATAAAGGTGAGCAGTGACAATTTTGAAGACAACCATTTAGTTTTGACTGTCCAAATAATTCCTTGTTGGGCCATATCCCGTAGTTCAGCATTTGATCATCATTTCAGTCATTTGACTTAACTCATGTCAGTTGCAAAACTGATTCCTCTCTCCAAGTACTTTTCGCACATTTTTCACATTCTCCATTTGCCTAAGGTCTGAAGACTACTATTTTCCCACAGTTCCTTTTAATATTAAGACACAACTGTTCATTTTCTTCACACTGCCTTTGGCAATTTCTTTGTGCGACTTGTGAGTTTGAACTAGAAGCCAGACCTGCACACACACTCTCTTTAGTCACAAAGAGCTGAATTTAGTCACCAGGAGCTGAGACAAGTCCCCCCTTCAAAACACACAAAACACACACACACACACACTTCAATCTTTCTGCACACACACTGAAGGATGACTTGGCTTCACCACTGATGATCTTTATGACAGGTTAAGAAGTTTGGAAGAGCTAGCTTGCCAAATGGTGTCCCATAAGGAACAGCCCCCAACTCTGTGTCATGTCTTCCTTGCTGGTCTAGACTGGAGCAGGCTGGTTTATTTCAGCTATTGTTGTCAAGGAGCCTCCCACACTCACAACTCGTTTGAGACACATTGATGTCTTTTGTTGTGAATGGCCCCTGCGTTGGCCCTTTGGAGGCCAGAGCTGACCAATTTTGCACCATAAAGGTGAGCATTGACATTTGTGAAGACAACCATATCTCATAGTTGAGCATTTGATCATCATTTCAGTCATTTGATTTGACTCATGTCAGTTGCGAAACTGATTCCTCCACATCTTCCATTTGCCTCCCCTAGTTTCCTTTAATATTAAGAATCCCTGTTAACACATTGGGGAAAAGGTCTTGTATGAGCCGTGTTAAGCCAACGTGAACTTCAAGCTGTTAAAAAATCACCTTCCTGAAAAATCATTTCCTGAAACAGCAGTTTGGTGTTGACATTGTCACTGATCTGTGCATCACTCTAGTCTAAGCCAGACAAAACTGAAAAAGCTTGGTCTCCACACGAACAGTCAATACTGGTTTGTTGTACATGTCCATAGCCCTTACTTATCCATCCAGCTGAGTAACCGGACATGTTAAACCTCTATTGCTGGTTACAAATAGATAACACACTTCAGATAAAAAAGAATAGTCTGTGAACCTACAGAATGCTGTTATAGTGTCAGCTCTTTAAGCAAGTGGAGAAAGCTATTGCAGTCAATTGAGCCTGTGGACTATTAGTCTTGCCTTCACTTCTCTGCATTGAGGTGATAAAGATCTGCTCCTCAGCAACCCCACAGCTGCTAATGGACAAAATAAGAAGAAATCCTCCTAAAAGAAAGCTTAGCAATGTCATGACATATGTGTGAAATGAATGAGATTGCTTGACTAGCTCTCCTATGTGATGTGGCATTGCCTTGAAGGTGTAAGTGAGGCTTGGGGAGGGGTGCAGGGAGCTGGACACACAGCAGAGTGGTGTTAAGGAAGCATAGCTCTGTTGGGGAGGGATAACGGAGCCCCTGCAGCACGAACCATGTGGGAGAGTGGAGGAGGGTGAGAGGAAGAGAACTAATTCCAAGAATTTGGGCCTCATTTGCCTCTGGTCTCCATTTCCAAGTGGCTATGGATGTAGGGGGAAGGGATCGGGGTCGGGGTCGGGGTGGGTGTGACGTGTCTAATAGCGCGGGAGAAACTGTGTGACAAACAAAACTGTTGCTTGTCAAGAAAAATACCTCTCCCACGCAGGGCCGAGAGGAAGAAAACTTATTCATGTTCCCCCCTCAACTGCTGAAACTGTGTTGAGCACAAAGGCAAAAATGGCTCAGAGACAGGCTTGCACAAGATGTATTATGTAGTCCCCGGCTCCTCCTTGCACAGATATATGATATATGTTAAACTCAGCCTACGACTCCTCCTTGCAGATATATGTTAGACTCAGCCTACGACTCCTCCTTGCAGATATATGTTAGACTCAGCCCCACTTTCACCCTCAAAGCTTTTAAGTTTTCTTCCGTCCCTGCATGCAGTATCACACAGCTGGGTGTGTGCAGGGGAAGATGGCCTCAATCTTGCTCCTTCCAGATACCATGAAAATGTTTAAAAGAAACACTAACCTTGCATGTTTAGGTGAACCATGGGTTGTTTCATGCAAACACAAATAAAGTTCTGCATTTCTTAAGAAAATAACTGCATTGTTATTTCATTTTGATAAGTGAATCTATAAATATTAATATCTAAACTGTATGTATATACATTGTGTTCCAGTTGAGTCTAATTCACATTTAGCTGGTTCTGCCAATTCCCATTCACAACTCAGTTAAAATAACAATTCAGTATAGCATATTCAGTGTAGCATGTTCAGTCTATATAGCACCATGTTACATTGTGTGGACTGGAGCAGGAATTATGGCCTGTACTTTAGGGCATGTCTTTTTCAACATTCAACTCTAAAAAGATACAGTCAAGAATGAGAAGAGACAATTTTTGATTAAAAATGCTTATATTCCAGTATAGTACACTGCACAATCTCCTGTTTAGTCTTCAGCGAAGGACATGGTGAAGGAACAGCTGAAGGTTGTACTGATATACTTACAAATAACCTTATGAGGACACAACCTGAGCAGTAGGTTACACTCTGTATACTTCAGGATTTTCACTCTCTTTCTAACAGTCACACACACACACACTCTCTTTGTGTTGCAACATTAAAGTGATATTTTGTAGAATTCCAATCCATAGCCCAGTTGTTTGAGGTCAACAAGTGCTGTGGGTAGGAAAACGAACGATTAAATTTGGTACAACATAGACTAGCGAACCCCAGCTCCCAGAAACTCACATTCAAATTCAATTTAACTGTCTATTCAGTCTATGTAGTACTACATTTTCTCCTCCTTTGTCCCACTGACAGCACTCTGTGACCTTGAAGAACAGGGCTCCAGAATATTCCTCCAGAATATTCCTTCAAAGCTAGAAGCAGGGCAACAGATGTTTTGGTAGTTCCACTCTCTGAAGTGTCCCTTCTGATGTCTATGATGTGTAAAAAAAGAACATATAAAATAGTCTTTTGGTCATGCGAAAGATGACCATTTGCTTGATGACTATTACATCATGTGTTTTCTGTTTTGTTCCATGTGACAGCAGTCATCCACTGGTGAGCTTCCCAGTGGCCACAGAGGGGGAATCAGAAGCGGCCACGGCCTCCACCGCGCCCTCTGCCTCTGCCTCTGCCTCGGGCTCCACCCCAGCCTCGTCCTCTGCCTCCCGTCTGCAAGTGTCCTGCAGATCGCCTCAGTTTCCTCCGCTCCTCGTGGTGATCCCGCTCTGCCTTCTGCTGTGAGCGCTGCTTCTCAGACTAAGGTACAGATGCAGAGAGAGAGAATGAGAAACAGAGAGAATGGGAAAGAGAGAGAAAGGGGAAAAGAGTGAGTGAGAGAATGAGAGTGAGAGAAAGAGTAGGGGGTAGTGAGAGAGAGTGAGAGTGAGAGAAGAGAGACAGTGAGAAGCGAGAGAGAGAGAGAGAACATTTCCTGTACACACAACCTGGTGGTACATATAAACAACTATATAAACAATTTTGCAAGGACACTTTCACTTGTCTATCCTGATTAATATACACCTGTCTGTGGTCAGATAGTTCTGGCCTGGTGGACCAAGAGATGCATTTCAATATCAGTCTGAAACCAACTATGGGAGATCTGAGTCTAAATGCTGGTGTGTAAAGCAATTCACACGTGTTGTGTGTTTGAGAAATTCCTGACAGAGCTCATGGAGATGGCTCAAGAAGGGTGCAGAAACCGGAAACCACAAAAAGGGGTGTGTGTGTGTGTGTGTGTGTTGGGGGGAATAACTTCCACTGCACTACCAATTTCAGCAAAGACATCTGCTTCTGCTTGTGATCATGACCAAAGGAAAGCTGTGAAACCACCCCTGAACTACAGAGCTGGAATGGCCTTGAGGAGATAACACCATCTATGTGGGAACAATATTTATGTCATACAGCAGTTTGTGAGACATCAGCATACACTTCTCCCATTCTGTAAGAGAGTGTGTGAGTGTGTGTGTGTTCTCACAAGTTTCATACAGAACACTATCTAGACCAGAAGCAATCTAAACATGATGTGTCTGAACATCCTAGAGACGGGTGGTCCCCGCAAAAAAGTCGTCTTAATCTAGTGGCTTCTATTCTTATATCCATAATTGCCCTTCCGATTTAACTGCTCCATCCATGTGTGGAGCCAGTCAATGGCAGGGGGGGACCACTGTCACCGTCACCATGTAAGGCCGGAGTGGACCTCCCAGACCGAGGAGAGCTCCGTGTCTGTGGCACTGACCTCAAACCCAGCGGAGAGTGAGGCAGAGGATACATGGGGGAGGGAGGGATTATAAAAGGGATCATCTGGATTAACACCAACATGACATTTCTGGTGACATTCCCGGCTAGTTCGGAGGAAAAAAAGAGAAAAAAAAGCCAGCCAGATGGGCAATTCCCTTCAACAGTCTCACTTCAAGAGTGAGAACACACAGAACAAGACAGCGAGAGAAAGAGAGAGTGAGAGCAAGAGAAAGAGAGTGACAGAGAGACAGAGAGAGAGAGCGACAGAGAGGTGAAAGCAAAGACTGTTGCAGCATTCTCGGTTATCAAATGGAAAGTCAGCAAAACCCCAAGCTGTCAGGTTACAAAGAGTGAGAGATAGAAAGAGAGAGATGAGAGAGAGAGAAAAAGAGAGACAGATCGAGAGAGGAGTGTGAGCTCCTGCTTTCCCACACTCGACCCAGTATGACCTCTTTCACCCACTCAGTGCTCCGTCCATCTGCACGCTCCCATGAGAGAGTGAGAGGTGGAGAGAGGAAAGGAGGTGGCCACCAGAGGATGACAGAAAACAGGAAAAGGATGAACAGACATGAAAGACAAAATGTGGCCAGAGTTTGTGTATATAGGTGTGTGTGTGTGAGCGAGAGAGGGGGGGGGAAGAGAGTCGGAGGGAAGGAGGGAGGGAGGGGGAGAGAGAGAGAGTATGTGTGTGTGTGTGTGTTTGAGAGAGAGTATGTGTGTGTGTGAGAGAGAGAGAGAGGGAAAGAGAAAGAGAGACAGAAGGAGGGAGAGTGTGTGTGTGTTTGTGTGTGTGTGAGAGAGAGAGAGAGTGAGAGAGAGAGAGAGAGAGAGAGAGTGTGTGTGTGAGAGAGAGACAGAGAAAGAGAGTGAGCGAGAGAGAAGAGTGTGTGTGTGTGTGTGTGTGTGTGTGTGTGTGTGTGTATGTGTCTTTCTGTGTCTACATTAGGCAGAGACTCCGATCTTTTGGAGCTGCAGGAGCTCATCAGAGGGACTACATATTTTCTGAAGTCTTCTCTGGTTTTGTTTTTTATCTCACTGCTGCAACTATAAACTACCTAAATGGCTCTTTTCCGGAGCAAAGACCATGATTGGTCTTTTGAAATATTTATAGATTCGCTGACTGATAATTTACAAATGTCGTACACAAACTAGACTATATTCTTACTCATGACCTTGCTTTGGTGGTGTGACCTCGCTTTTGGTGGTGTGCGGCCTTGACCAGATATATTTTGTCATTTTGCTGTGACAAACTCCTTCTGAATATCTTTGGTCTTCTGCCCCATTACTCTACTTGTGGCCATTGAAAAAATCTCATGAGCTCAGCTGCTTTCAGCCAAAAATATATAGTTTCTGCTGGCCCCTGATCAGCTGTATTGAACCGTGTTGCAACAGTAACCACTGCAACATCCTGCCAAAAATTTCTGGAACTCGTTCCCTGAAGCACAAGCTAAAAGTTTAACGAGGAACTAAAATGGATGTTGATTGTGAAATAACCAGCTAAGAAGCCAATTCTTCACAATTAACTCCTGACCGACTCATTTATTACATTTATTTCATGTCATTAATCCTCCTGATCAGTTTCATTACATTGTAAATAATAAAATATTATTATGTTGTAATAATAAAGTATTATTGTGTTTCTTTTTATTCCTGCTTAATACAGTTGATGTGGATTTTTTGAAAGCCCTTATCAATAGCATTTCTGGCTTTCTTATAAGACTTTCAGCCATAAAAACACTGCATGGCAGCTGTCCAGTCCACTCTGGCAATGACTGATCACCCTGCTGGCCGCAAGCACCTTTGCTGACTAACTTTTTGGAAATTATTTCTGCTACTGGCGTGTCTGTAAAGCTGCAAAGGTCATCCACAACGACCAACTATGGAGAGAAGAGACGGTTACATTTACATTTATGCATTTAGAAGACGCTTTGGAAATTGTACATGTTGGCTAAAGCAAGGCACTTAACCCTAAGTTGCACTAGGGAAGACTGACCCTTAAGTAATTGATAGTTGACAAATGTAAGTCGCTTTGGAGAAGAGCAACTGCTAAATGCATAAATGTAAATGACATGGTTACAATGCACTGATGCACTACCCTCAGCAGTAAGACTTCATTCCATACCTTTTTAAGTGTGAAGGTGAGTTGTTTGCTCCCGACTGCCGAGTCAGCAAGGTTGGACATCCCTGAGCTTTCATCCAACCTCAGCCGCTCCTCCAACGTGGCCCTGTTACACACACACACACACACAAACGCGCACACACAGACATACACACAAATAAATTAAGATATAATTTAATGCAATTGTAAAATACATTCTACTTTTCCATGTTCATCAAAGCTGTATGCATTAACTTCCTTTCTCGAACAATACAATGTGGTGAAATTCCATAACTCTTCAAAGTCCCATCACACTCTACCCTGACACTGGGCCTCAGTTATCTGGCTCTGATAGTTTTTCACAGTGTGCTGCAAGGCCATTACAAAAAAAGGGAACATTCCAGACTTTAAACCTTGAGTTACCACAGGCCTATCACAGAAACAGATCACTGTGTCTCTCCACCCTCAGCACCCCCCCCCCCCCCCAAACTCATCTTGAGGAAGCCCAGAGAGCTGTACAAATTCACAAGCACTGACGAATGATTTTCCGCCTACCTGGAGTTTTCCGCTAAATGTTTGCGAACACACATGGAGGGGGCTAGAGATTTACTGTTGAAATGCAATGTTTATACAAAAATCACTCAAACTTTTCAGTTCAAAGGAAACGCGTTCGTCTCTGTTTTCTGACCTGCTCAGGCCTCTGTCTGTAGTGTAGGGTGGGGCTATGTATGTGTATGTGTGTGTGTGTGTGTGTGAGTCGTATGGTGTTATACAACAGGGGCAACCCCTGCAAAAGGCTCCTATCTCCCTTCTATATTTGGGTCTCTTTCAGTCGCCCTTATCCCTTTCCCGGCTCTAGCATATGCCACCTGTCAATTAACCAATAGGATGTTTCACAAGCCTTGGCCACTCAGCATTCCAGAATCCAACAAAGGTGGCCAGATGGATACTGCAGGCAGTAGGCCAAAGGGAACGTCCAGGAAATTGAGGGTCTGGCAGACTCATGAGGCCATTAGAGTATTATCTCTAACCGATGAGCCTGTAGAACTACTGAGGAAGCAGTAGAGAGCGGGTAGGGGACAACTGGGCGTTAACCAAAAAAAAAAAGGTTCTCAAATTGCCGTATAATCTTTGGCATGGGGCAGGCAGCATTAAGAGAATGATTAAAGGTTTATCAGAGGGGAAATTGTTTAAATTGTTTGCTGTACTGGATGGGTCATGGAGGTTATCTCGGTTGGGCAAATTATTTGGAAGCAATTCACTCAAAATTCTCTGTAAAGTGGAAGCTGACATGGGCCGAGACATAAAGCCTCTGTTTCAAAGAGTTTTGTTTTCAAAATTAATTTAGTGCTATTTGAGCCTCTGTGAATTCTGATACCAAATCTACAACTGCCTGCTTGTACAATAGAGTTTGGATGTACTGTTACTATAGTAATTTCAGGACCACACTCTTACACAAACTTCTTTCAAACTCCATCTTCAACAGGTACTAAAAGTTCCTCCGCATGTCCTGTTCACCCAGATAGACCGCCAAAGCCTGCCATAGAAACTCACTTCTGAAGCTTCTGTTTTCGAGCCACGTCGCCAAAGCTGCGGAACTCTTCTCCTGCTTTGATCTGGTAGAAGCGTGGCTGGTTCTGTGGCAGGGCCTGCTCCTTGGATGAGCCCTGCTGGGAGGTTGTGGTGCTGGCGCCAGTCCGGAGGTCGGTGTCTCGGTCCTGCAGCCGGCCGTCCCGCTGCTTGTCTTTGAGCTGCCGCTTCTCGGCATGCAGGAGGCGCCGCTGCTCACGCATCTCGGCCACCCAGCGCTTGTCGTCATCATCGTCCGAGGTGTCCTCGTCCGAGCTGCCGCGGCCCTCTGGCTCCTCTTCCTCCTCCTGCTGGGCTTTCTTCTGTGGTAATAGAGAGAAAGAAAGAGTTGAAATTCCCTTCTCTTTTTCTTCATTTCTGCCAGTCTCTGTTAAGGACCCGTGAAGAATAACATACTCCTGTAACTAGGAGGAATAACATTGATTTTCACATCTACTTTTCCTATAGATTTGGCACCTTGATTAATTTAAGGTGCTATGTGGCCTTTTTGTCAAATTCTCATTTTCAAGTTATCTTAGATGCAGTCTTTGTATTCCATACAGTGTCACAACATGTGATGACTTGATGTTAAAGGTTTGGTTGCGGCATTAGTCGTTACACGTGTTAGGGTCACAGATTTGAAATGTTTCCACCTCACAATCATAGCAGACTCAGTCTGTAGGTTTGGCCTGTTGAATCTCGTTCTAATCGTAATAGATTGAAAAGGTCAGTAGCCAGCAACCTCTATGCCGTACCAGTGGGACTTGACAGACACCTCACCTCTTCCTCAGCCTCCAGCTGGGCCAGCATCTTCAGCTTCTTCTTCCTCTTCTGGCTGACCTTGGAGACGAGCGGGTTGAGAAGTCGGTACTCCTCACTCTCCTCGTCCACTTGGTAGTCAGGGTTCTCGAACATCACCTTGAAACGGTCGTCGCTGAGGATGCTCGTGGTACCCTGAGGGGGAGAGGGAGGTAAAAAGGGGGTGAATGTGGATCACGGTGGAACGTCACCCTTTCTGACATCGGGAGTCAAAGCCTGTGCTTCAATATGTGGCGTCAATATGTGGCAATATCAAACAAACATATATGCTTCTGTGTTTCTTCATGCATTATTCTTTCACCTTGGCCTTTTTCTTCTTGGACTTGAGCAGGGCCTCCTCCTCTCCCTCCTCCATCAGCTTCATGGCTAGCTCTTTGTTCACCTTTGGCAGCTTCTGTCTCAGACAGAGAGAGAGAGACTGGGTCACAATAGACGCACTAGACACTGGTGAGACAAAAGCATCCCACGATTCATCTGAACTGGCACACCTTCTCTGGGCCTTTCATGAACTCCCTGGCAACTTCAATATCAAGACAAAGAGGCCAGGTGGCCCCTGTTCCAACATTGCTATCTAATTCAGATCATTTTTTGGCAAAATGCTTAGAGATTCATACAGTACTTTTTTAATAGGTCTGCAACTAACAACTATGCATTTTCATTTAGCATTTTCGTTTGTTGTAATTACTTAAGTCATTACACATGAATTTAAAAATCATCACCTAGACGATTACTCATTAAATTAACTGCTGCAGTCATACTTTAGGCATAGGATATATACAGATAAGGAACATGAAACATAGAAGGAGAAATGGTATATTTCTCAGCAAGGAGATTGTGTTGTTGAGTTAAAAGAACCTGATGGCCACACCTTCAGTTGCACCCGCTGGGCCCGAGATTCCTCAATCTTCTGTCGAATCTTGTCCTTGCGGTACTCATCATAGGCAAATGGATTAACCATCAACTTAACCTAAAGGGAAAACATGACGCTTTCAGGTTCTTTCCCAGGCTCGTTTGATTTAGGGAGTATGCATACTGAATATAATAGCATGTTGTAGCAAGCAATGAGATGTTGGAGAACGCCGTTGTGTGAAGCATAACAGATGCTAGGTTGTAAAAAAAATAAGGGCGCTCCCTCGCATACCTTATGGTACAGACGGATGTCCATAAAGAAGCCATGCATGTAGGCTCGCAGGAGTGGAGTTCCAATCAGATGAGTGAGACCTGCAGGAATAAAGGAGAAATCCGGTGTGAATCAATCCATGACCCTGTTGTTCAAGGCTACCAAGTGCTGTCAATAGAAAAAAGAACAAGAGTTTGAAGAATTTGAAACAACATACACCAAAATAGCGAATCGTGAATCTCTCCCCCTCCCTGATCTCATCGTGAATCGTGACCCGACAGTCAGCTGGATCAGACTCACATACATAGACATAGATACCATGACATGATACTCCCACTGATATTTCCACCATACTGAACAAATGTACGACAATTAACAGGCCTTCATCAAAATCAAAATCCTCATCCTCAATTGAAATCCAAGGATCTTGACATGAATAGGATGGCAGATGACCAAGTAAATGTGTAGGAGTGATGAGGAGGCTAAGTACAAAGCTAACAAATCTAATGGGTTGTGCAGCCTGCATGCTTATGCATGTTCAATTTGGAGCAACTGCTAATTGAAATTCGAGACCATAAGTCCCTGTTCTTTTTCACTGGATCTGATGGAAGAGTAATGCCTTTCGCAGGACGGCTGTAATTAAAAAAAAACACCAAAAACCCTCTTCACAAGTTAGGTCAACCCTGAGCTTGTGTGTGTGTGTGTGTGTGTGTGTGTGTGTGTGGAACAAAACTCTCACTCCAAGCCATGGATGTGGAACCACATCCATGGCTCACACCCGTTGTGCTGGGGAGGTCAGATAATCCATTGGGAGGGAAAGTGTCTGTGTGTGTGTGCGTGAGAGAGAGGGTGCAGAAAATGAGCCTGAGAAACCACCACTCCCCAAGGGTGACTTCCTGTAATGGGGGCCTCAAGATTTACAAGACCCTTACGTAAAGGCGCCTGGCAGTGGGCCTGATGCATGTGGGAAAGGTCCTGGGTGGCCTGCTAATTACCAGCGTGCCAAAACTGAGCAGGCATTGGCGCGGACGCCCTGGATGCACCGTCGCTGTCTGAGAAACACGTGTAGTGATGGTTCAAACTGTGGGAGTGGTAGGGTAGGGGTGAGGGTTTGGAGATCGTGCCAGCTGCCTCAAAGAAATAATAATAATAATGAGAACGTGATGGGAGAGCAAACATGCAGGTCTGAGATCAAGGGCCTCTCACGCACTAGGATACCCGAGTGATGACTCACTGCCCACATCTGAGACTTAATGCACAGGTTAGGAGGTAAAGGGAGGGTCCTTTGGATCTTCCAGAGCTCAAAGGAAAAAACAGCAGAATCAGACATGGAGGGGGGAAAAAAAATGCCTTTATCAAGGTAAAGTCTGTGGGAACAAAATGGTTGCGTGCCACTGACATCTAACCGGTGACTACAAAGTTGCAAATGTGGTTTGGTTTGGTTTAGATGAACTTAAAATGGTCTCCATCTGAGAGTTTATCTGGAGTGAATAATGTGTGACCAAAACCACAATAACACTGCCAATAGTGCTTCGTAACCTCTCATGTTTCATAGGACACAAACTGATGGTGTTGCTGACACTTGCTCCCAGGCTTTTCCTGCCGTGCAACAAAGTCTTCTCTCATCACCTGCATAACCCAACAAGAACTTCTCCAGAGGCAACGAAACCTTTGGATTGCACGCTAACGCTATGACATAACGACCACTCTTGAGAACGTTTGTAGAGCAAAAGGGGAGAAAAAAAAAAAAAACGACTAAGCCAATAAACACTTTGACTTTGAACACCCGAGAGACTCATCTGGGCTTCCTTGATGCGGAAATTAAACCATTTTCATAAGAACCTGAGGAGCTCAGCGAGACTAAACAAAAAGAGAGGAATATCGCACACGTGAAACCCTCGTGACGTCACTCCAAACGTCCTGTTTAACTACGGCTTCCCCTGCAATAACTTACTGAGAGCGAGGTCAAGAGAGGCCAGTAGACTAACAGAGAGAGTTCCCTCTGTGCCTTTGTGTGTGTGTGTGTGTGTGTGTGAGTGAGGGATAGAAAGAAAGAGAGAAAAAGATAGAAAGAAAAAGAGAAAGAGAGAGATGAGTATGGACGTTGAAAGAGAGATGAGTATGGACATTCAAAAATGTGTGTGTATGGATGGATGGATGGCTGTGTGTGGGAGTCCATGTGCGTGAGAGAGAAGGCAAGACCAAATGTGTGTGTGCGTATGTGTGTCTGCCTTCCTAATACTGGTGTGATCAAAGAGGAAGGAAAAAAAAAAAAAAAAAAAAGACAGACACCACCCTCTCACTATCACACCCCTCACAATGCTCCTCCTCTGCCTACCGTTATATAATCCCAGCATTCCACAGCTGTGGTAGGGGCTCCCCTCCCTTCACCCGCACCCCCAAGCCACCAATGCCTTGGTGTCATTCGAGCTTGTCTCGTTTCTGCTTATGGCCGCATTCTTGCCCTCCCTGCTTCATCCACGCAGCCCACCTTCCTTCCTTCCTTCCTCCCTCCCTGATCTCATCTTTGGAGGTATCTCGTTCCCTTGTTCTCGACCTGCAGATACTATCACCGCAGGCCTGTTGCGGCTGCTGCTGCTGCACCGGGGCTGAATTTGAGGAGGCCGCTTAAACTGGCGGGTTTGCTTTCCTGCGCCTGGCACCACTACACACAGTAGGGCCAACAAAAGGGGTATTAGTGGACTGGCCATCATAGATTTCAGCCTCTCCTGCTGGTGTAACTAAATGTGGTGAGGTCTAATGTAACCCATTCATCAGGTGAAGCCTGGGAGCATCAGCTATGTGAGACGCCTTGCAGACAACAGACAACGCTGCCTTTACTGAATCCCAGTGTGCTACAGGATATAGTTTAAGATTCCTACTGTTGCATACATTTTGTAGACTTGACTAGACAATGTTTTTGACCATTTACAATCAAATACAATGGTTAAGATTTCACTTTAGATTTTTTAGTTGTTGCAGTAGCACTAGTATCTCACCCATTAGCATCTTGCTTAAAAGAATCACAGTATGATTTCCTATTTAAAACTTAAAACGATTTTTTGATATGACTTGGAACTATACACTCAATATTAAAGCACAGACAGTAGTTCTCCAAGGCATAGATCAAGTAGTCCAAGCAAAAATCAGCAAGTCCAAGCCACTGTTCCTTGATTATTGTGCCGGAATGAGAGTATAGTTCCATGACATATGGGTTTAAAAAACTGTCACATTTCATTTTCCATTAATCTTAGTGCACCTTATAACTACAGAAAAGTCAAGTTTTAAATAGGAAAAATATCGGAATTCTGTGGACACTTTTAAGCAAGATAATTAAAGTTAACAGATGAGAGCGGCTAGCGGCAACCAGAGGATTCAATGATATATGCTAACCTGAAGCCAAAACACTACTGATAACCAGAAGAAAAGTAAAACTCAATTGTTTAACTCTAGGGGAGGTGGAAAACTGGCCAAAACGGTTTTTACGTTGTAAAGACGTGAAACTCCCCCGAGTGGTGTTAGTTGATAGGCTGACATAAAAATAGCTTCAAAGTATGGTTTCCAACAGCTTTTTGACCATTAATTTTCGACTGTGGACCTATTTTTTTAAACCCCTCACACCTTTGTGTAAACTTCCGCTTGAGAGTTTAAAGCAGATCGGAGCAGATTGAGGCAGACTTGGGTGAGTTTCACAACTTTACAAACAGAAGTTTAATGCATTTTAGGAAAGACTGTGAGATTGCACCAATGCAGCCATTCTGTAGGTGGTGGAAACTGAAAATTCTCAGAACGGAAGCATTCATCAACATTTCAATCTTAACCATTGTATTTCATCACAAACATTATTGATGTGTAGGCTTTAAGTGTAAAAGAAAAGTGAACTTGAGAAGCGTCTGTCGCACACACTTGTTTAAAGACCTGCGGTGACCAAGTTTTTGAAGCCATTGCCCCTAAACTGTAAAATGCCTTGCCCACCCATCTGACGTTTGAGTCTTTGTGGACTATTTTTGAAAGGCAGCTAAGAACTCCAACTACCATCTGGGTGAAATGGGTGAAGTTGGGTCATCTCTGAATGTTTTTTGTGTAATGCATTTCCTTCTTTTCATAGAGTCCATCAATGTCTTGCTGTGTTTATCTACGTGTATCTTTATTTTAACTTGCCCTTTTCAAACAATTGGTGACAAGTTATATAAATACATTTTACTCACTCATTTACTTTTGGCAGTGCATTGGATTCCACCTCAAAGTACTCTCTTCTGACATTTGTGGAAAGGCTTGACCTTTCTACAGGCCAGTGATGTCTCACGACACTTCTGTATTTTCACATGAACAGTTAGTTTAAACCAGTGGTCCCCATACTTTTTACAGCCAGGTACCCCCTGAGACACTCTATGCCTTACTGTGTACCCCCTGCTCCACAGATAGATTGCTTTGTATAACAAATCATATTTCTACATATTTCACTGGAAAAAAAAAAAGAATATTGGTTCATAACTGGGTTGTATGGATAGCTTGAATGTAAGGTCTTTTTCCATGTAGTCTGTACCTGAACTTTTTTTGCAGTTGAAAACCGAGAACCCAATCACAGATTTATTTTGTCTACCCCCCTAGAATTGATCCAAGTAGCCCTGGGGGCAATAACACCCCAGTTTCACAACCACTTGCTTAAATGAACTTGAATTAAAGGAAGGAGGGAAAAAAATTTACCAAGGTTGTCAAGGTCCTTCTGGGTGACAAACTTGTAGTCATCGTAGACAGTGGTTTCCGGGTTCTCCTCCAGCTCCTCTGTGAGATTGTCCAGGAAGGAACACCAGCGTGGAGCAGGGCCGAGAGCCTAAGAAGACAAAGAGGACAGCGGTGAATGACCAACGAGAAGAGCACAGGGCAAGCATACATGCAAAAAGGTTATGGGTGAGTAAATAAAATGGGAGAGGGTCCGTAGACAGGTTTAGGGCCATTTTATTAGTTTACAAGGTACAAGGTATGCAAAGGTGTCGTGCTATGCAGGGCAAAGCACGTTCTTGAACAGCAGTTGTCTTCAGATTGTGTTCAATTGCGTCCCAATAACTAGACAAGTCGCATAGGTGGTCAATTTGGGTTTCAAAGCGGCTTATTTAACCAAAAAGTGAGGAGTTTCCATGCCTGACAGAGGGAACTTGGACTCTGTGCAGGCCCATCGCAACAGGACAATTTCTTGGGGACCCCAGCTGAAGTGGGGTCCCTGAGAACAACTAATTAGGTATCAATCCATAGCAGCAACAACTGTGTGAGCGGCCTTTTAAATTCCACTATCAGTCATGTGTGGGAACCCCCCAACCTCCCACCGCCACTAAACAAGATGGCATTATTTCCAAGTGCCAACTTTAAATAAAGCCTAGCCTAGCTATGCTTTAGGGAAAATAAAGGCAAGGCATAATAAGGATAAAAAGGAAAAAGAAAAGGTAACTGAGATCCGTTACTTTGAATAATTAAACCCAAGGATTTAATGTTTAACAGGTTAGCACTAGAAATATTAGTTGGTCAGTGAGCTACTGCTAAGAATACCAGCTTTTATACCATGCATGAACTACAATAGCGCTCCCTCTACTGTAAACAAAAACACTAAAACTGTTCTCAGCTGCTTTATGAAAAAAAAAGATTATTAGCTTTTGCCCAATTCAGGTCAATCCCCCTGCTCCTGCTTGCCTGGTGCTTCCGAATACCTTGAAACGGTCCTGCCAGTGGGGCCTCCAAATACCTTAAAACGGCCTTGCCTCTGTGTTCAAAAAAGGATTCACCATTTCAACTGGCATAACGTAAGCCTCTAGCATATTTATCGAGTACATCCACAAAACTGCATTCGTGGTAGGCTGTGGTGTATTAGATTAAGATTTCATTAATTATTAAGATGTCATTGTACTGTTAAGCCAGGCATATACAGGTAACCAGAGAATACAACTTGGGCACAGTAAAAACAGTTCTGCTCTCATTGGCCGACCTGTGACTATACTTTCAAAAATATTATCCGACATGAAACACCTGCTGTTTGGATTTTTCTGTGACCCTGAATGAATGCTGAATGGTGAATGTTGTCATGGGTAATTCCCTTCCCCATCTATGGAAAAGACACAATGTTCATATCATTGTTGACACATTCCCTATCTGGTATTCACACATGCCTCTGCAAGGCTGTTAGAGGGCACTTCTTAGAACATTTCAGCACAAACTCATGCTCACATACCAGGAAAATTAATCTGCCATGGGCAAGCATGACGATCTAAATGAAACACACACAAATACACTGCTGTGTTGTGTAAACACATCCTTTCCCAGAAAAACCTGCACAACAGCATAGGTGTAAGGAGGCGTGTCCAAGGGTATATGGCGATGAGGGCACGGGCTTAACGTGCATGCTTATTGGTGACCCATGGGTGAGTAATCGAGTCTTGTGGTTTTCCAGCTGTCACCCAGGGAGCACAAGAGCCCGAGGCAGAGAGGCTATGGGTGGGTAGCCCGCTGGACATTCAGATAAGTACTGCATCTTGCCCTCACCCTTGTTTGTCTGGGTGGTGATAACTACTATTAAAGCCGAAATCTTTGGAGGGAAAAGAAACAAGTTCAATGCCAAAAACACACAAGTACAAGACATTTAAATACTTACTGGTATGTACAATGTGTTCATTTTGGGATCTTCATTGGCAGTAAAAAGCATACCTACACACATAGACAAAGGAATATGAGTACAATGGTCAATGAGAATGACTAACAAGGTAGAGTCAGAGTTATTCTCAGTGACAAAGCAAGGGTCTTCAAAAATACTTCATCAGTGACAAAAGGCTAACCCTTAAATTCCTGACATTGTTCCTCATTCTTACCTAACATCAACTGAATAGTCATAACCAATACAATAACTCCATCATCCCAAACCTAGTCATATAAACACCATCATCCCAAACCTAGTCTTATAAAGGCTGGAGTGAACTTGAGCTATCAGACACCATCTATCACTGGTCATTCAGCTCCCTGTATACCCACTGATTTCTCTATTTAAAATTGAATAAATCTCAAATGCTACCGAGAGTCATAAACTTCACTGTTTCCAAACTTGGTGTGTTCATCAGGTTAAAACATCTGCCAGCCAATCTCGATGTGAAAGGTCAAAATTATTTAGTCCTTCAGACACTAAAGTCTCACATCCTGACTCCACATTCATTACATTAGCATACAGAGGACTGGTATTTGTACAATCAGCACAATCAGTCACTAAACTTGAATTCTCTCAAAACTGTTGATTCAGATGTACATAATACTGAGTACAATATAACAATCATGTTGCTATATGACTCAGACATCATGTGGAAATACACAGCAATAGTTACACATTTGGTCCAGTCCTGCCTTAACTATTCTAACCGATCTGATCTAACCCTCCTATCTTTTTCATGCAGAATGAACAAAATTGTATTTATGTTTCTAGTGCTGCCATCTAGTGTGTACAAGAGATTACACCAGGCACAGTGGTGATGGTTTCATACAGAAGCTGAAAGATGGTTCTAGAATGTCAAATAGCCATAATGCAGTGAGATGGGGGAAAGAGTCCATATTCCACCCCAACATCAGCTAAGGAACATTGTTGTGAAATGCGATCAAACACTAGGCCTAATACATGACAGCCTTTTTGCATAACACACAATATTTGCTATCTGAAGGCTTTTTTAAGCATGTGCTAATAGCAGCCAACCAGCCAACTCAAGTCCATATGAAACCGGATTCTCTGGTAGCTTGTCATCAAGCCTCTGAAATGACAGTTGACATCTTCAACAGTAGGTGAATTCAACTCAATTCAATTACCTGACTTCATCAAGCCAAATGCAGCCGTCTGCTGCCAGCAATGCATTTTGGTTGGAAACGCAAAATATAACCAGTGGGATGGAAATATGAAAGGGCTTTCAAACCAGAATGCATTACTGGCTGCAGGCGGTTGCGGCCTCCTTGACAGAGTCAGGTAATGTTGAATTCACCTACTGTTGAATATGTTAATAAACTGTCATTTCAGAGGCTTGGTGACAAAAGCTACCAGAGAATCCGGTTTCATATGGACTTGAGTTGGGTGGTAAAGAAGACATGCATTGAAAGGCACACACTTTCAAATAAAATCTATTAATTTTGGCAAGATTGAGAAATTTACTGATGTTTGATGATGCTACTCACCAGAATGTGGGTACATACAAACATCATTGATGTTGCTCTGAAGTTCCACGGTAGAGAATATTTTACCCTGCAAAATAATGAAAAAATAATAATTACAAAATGTTCTTCCACAGGTAACTCGAAACAAAGTTGTTGACAAACAAAGTATGTCAAGTATGCTGAAAAGCTTTGTAAAGTACAGCAAACATTTTTAATGTGTTATGGCACTAGGGCTAAAATGATTACTTGAGTAACTTGAATAATCTGATTACACAAAATGATCGAGACAAATTCGTTGCTTCGAGGCTTCATAAAATTCCTATCAACAAAGTTAATTTTACATAAAGATGCTTTTACATGACGCAATTTTGCAATTGCACACCATAATACTGAGTACAATATAATAATCATGTTGCTATATGCCTCAGACATCATGTGGTAATACACAGCAATAGTTACACATTTGGCCCAGTCCTGCCTTAACAATTTTGATGTGATCTAACCCTCCTAAATTTTTCATACAGAATGAAAACTGTATTTATATTACTAGTGCTGCCATCTAGTGTGTACAAGAGATATTACACCAAAATTAATGTTTTTTAAAAAATTCACTGTAAACTGAAATGCAGGTTGACCTAATAAAAATATATAGGTGTGAAAATGCATCCATTTGCCCACATATCTATGGGAACTCATGTCAAGGGTGGGAGACACTGGTGTTTGAGAGTTCCTCTTACCGTGTCCTTATGCCACATCTTGATGATCTTTGAGTCAGCGGAGATGACCAAGTCCAGCTGTTCGTGGAAGTTGAGGGAGTGGATGGGAAGACTATAGTAGTGGTCCTTCACGAGCAGCGGTTGTGATGACCGCAAGTCGTACAGCAGGACCTGAGATTTTGCCAAAACAGGTGGTCTCCACAGCTAGCCAGTTGTTTTAATTGACTTTAATCCTGGCATTCTGGCATTTTTACACTCAAAAATAAAATATTAAAAATCAGCATTTCTAGCCTTAAGGCCACAGCCACTGCCTGTTTAAGTGAGTGATCTGTAATACATTCACTTACCTGACCAGTGCTCGTCCCCACTGCCATTCCAAGGGCCCCATTGAATTTGAGTGCAGTTACCGATGGCAAGCCATCAACTCTGTAACACACACACAAATGTTTTTAGATAAGTAGATATATACAGATATACAGATACAGATAGCTAGCTGGACAAATAGACAGACAGTCAGACAAACAGTCAGGATGTGACGCAAGGACTATACTGAAAGCAAGTGGCATGAAAAAAACTCCAGGAATCTGAGTACTTACTCTGTGCTGTCCGTCACACTGCTAAGGGCACAGTCTAAAATGGCCACACGATTCCTGGCACGCGGATCCCAGCATTCAACCTTGCCCTGCAAAACACACTAATTAAGCACACTGCCCTCTGACTAGTCTAAGTCTAACTAGAGGATTTGACATAGTTAAAGTCTTCAGTTCCACCTACCTCTATTGTCCCTGTTGCAAACAGCTGATGAACAGGGTTGATGTCACATACATTGTGTTCTCTGTAGGCAAGACACACAATCCCACACTTGGTCACTTGGTGATAGAGAAAATTCATTCAACATGTCTGACTAACAAGACTAGAGTTCAGACTAGTCAATTCCAACTGACAGAGATAAGACTAGTCAATTCCAACAGATATGATTATAAACTAGTACTGTCAATGTTAACGTGTGAGTAATGTAAGGGGTTAAAAATCATGTGGTTGGTCACCCCTGGGCACCCTGTCACAGACAATGATGTCAAGTGTGAAGGAAACGGAGGAGCAGCACACTGCTGAAGCCTGCACTAACCAGGGGCATGTGACATTCTTTCTTCACAAAAAAAAATCAAGATGAATTTAAATTTTCTATTGTGATTAATTTGATATTTTTTTTAACCGATTGACAGCACTATAATAAACTTTTGACGTGTATAACTATGTAAACTTCAGATGAGCATTATGCGGAAGAAGATCCACTCAGGTTGCCTTAATTTCCTTCGGGATCAATAAAGTAACTCTACACTCAGTTCCAAAGCATTAGTCAGAGTGGTACTAGTACGCCACCTAGTGGGAGGATACTCACACTGCACTGGTCTCAAGAGAGTTGAGGAAACGGCCTTGCTCCAAATTCAGCCTGTATACTTCAGAACTGGGAGAGCAGGGCAAAACAAAGTGGACTTAATCACGCAGTACATCACAAAACAGCAGGCAATCCATCCGAATATCATAGGCATCTTACTTGATGCAGCTCACACTTGTTATGAGACCTTACCTGGCTCCCACAAAATACAGGTCACAGGAGGGATAATGATAGGAGAAGTCTCGTCCAAACTTCGGAATTCGTGTTTTGTAGTAAAAGCCGTGTTGAGAGTGGAACTCAACATAGCGATCGATATGGAGAAACACCAGCTGCAACCAACCGCACCACATTGCAAATGAGCGTGCAAACACAAAACACAATAAGGTCTAAGCACCATGTATTAGAACAAAACATCTTACCTTGGAATAGTCATCAGAAAGGATGTCAAAGGTAACAACTGAAAAAGACCATAACAAGTTCCTCTTTAAAAAATAATAGCCTAATGAATAACACCAACAAATAAATTAATAACACTTGGCGTAAGTATTATGACAAATTATTATGGTGAAATTACTGTGGGTCTGGTTTAAAACTAAAGTGAAGTGACAAACCCAAAGTGACAAACACTGCAGAGTTCCACAGTTAGGTTGCCCATTTATCAGGCAGTGATGCTACCATCTAAGTTTATAAAGGTAGTGGTCCAAAAAAATTCTGTTAAATCCTGCACATAACTTCATAATGCCACCTAACAGGCCCAACAGAAATCTTGTGTGCAGTCTTAAATAGGTCTGTCTGTAATATCAAAAACTGTGCACAGCAAAAAGTTTAAGTATGCCCAAAACGCAAGATATTTTTATGACCTCTCACTAGTGCATCATCATCATCATAGTCTAGTCTGTTAAACCCATGAAATACCAAACCAGTGGGCAGATGTCTGATATTATGGGGCCAGTTGATGAGTGTGTGTGGCCAAAATCAGAGTGGTGTGGCAGGAGCATCTCCAACATCTTTTCTGCAGCCAATTCAAGATGTCTAACGCAACATTTTTTGACGAAATGGGCTCTGTGCTCAGCAGATGTAAAGTCCCATATGGACTTTTGTTCAGGATGGTCACTTTTTCCAGTAATTAGCTTTTTACATTTGTGAACAATTGTGTAATGAGGATGTAGGTACAAGCTGACAACGAAATTAACCATAAACTGGCAAAGAACATGGAGAGCTTATTAGTTAGACTTACTTTGGATAGTAAAGTAGTATAACTACACTATAAGCCTAATTTAAATCCAGCCTACCATATAAGGCTATTTAAAAATAGGTTCACCGGAAAAGAATGACCATCCTGAACAAAAGTCCTTCTGGGACTTTTCGTCTGCTGTGCACAGAGCCCATTACAACAACAGTTTTACCAAGGATAACTGAATACCGATCAAGACATAACAACATAACATGTTACAATGGGAGCAAAAGTAACCATTTCCAGTCTGCAAAAGTGGGAGTGTCACATAATGTCACAATATAAACTTTTCAATTATCTTCTGTATCAGCGTATGAGGGTTTCCCCTCCCCCTTGTGAAAACAGAACACGGAACTTAACAAACATTTGTGCCTCTCGTTCCACTTTTACCCTCTCTGGTTTTACTGAGACTGGAGCTTAGCAGATGTTACAGTACACATTGATACCCAAAGGTCCTAAGGTATTAGATAGTAGGTCAGTCCTTTGTTAGAGCTGACCCCATACACCCAGTTTCAATGCTGTTCCATGCATTATGTATCATGTATCATTATGGAATGTACAGTACCTCAATGCTATTGCTTACCATCAGAGTCCAAGCACCTCTCAAATTTCAGAGATAACTGATAAGTGTCATAGCAGCGTATTCTGGGTTTGTAGGTGCCTGAAAAATCAACATGGAAACAAATGAGAAGTTACCCCTTCTTCTTTCACAACAAGAAGACATAAGACCATTGGTTCTCAAACAGCATGATTTGATCAATCACATTGTGCTTATTACTCCCACAATTGCGGTTATGAGGGGTCCTTGAGAAAATTTCCACTCCATGAGGGGTCCCTGGCCCAATACAGTTTGAGAACCCCTGCATAAGGCTTCATTATTTTTGTAAAGGTCATAAATATGTTCTACATCTTACCTGCAGCTAAAATGTACTGCCCATCACGTGACACTTTCAGTGAGGTACACACTGTAGGCATCTCAAAGTCCTGAATGAGTTCAATCCTACGCTGGATATCTAAGGTAAAACACAATTTTCAGTAAATCAACACAACATAAAACCAATCACAGAAAAACTGATAGCTCTCAGTCAGACATCATACTATACTATATGTACAGTCGACTCACATCTTAAGACTGACAACATAGATTAGAATGGTATACATTAGATGATTAATAAAGTAAGTTTAGTTTAGTACCATTATTGCGTATACCGCTTAATGAAGCTAAAGAGATTGGGGTGCTTCCATCTACCACTCACCAATATCTTTCTTTTGCAGAGCCCTTTTCTTCCGGTCTGACAACCACTGGAGGAAGGAAATATCAATAAGACTTAGATCTGCACAAAGCCATTGTAACTGCTTTACAATTAACAAAACAACACAAAACAACCGAAAGACATGGACGCTAGCCAATCCAGCTAACAACTGGTGAATGTAGGTTAATATATTGATGTTTTGAATTCATTTCTGCTGTGGGAGATGTGGTTTGATTGACAGCGCTTATTTAAAACTATAATAGTTGTTCTGACAAACCTCATTTAAACGCACGATCTATGACAATAACATATTACATTAGATACATAGCGCTGGGCAGGCTAAAACGTGTTAGCCTCCTGCTGAACAGCATCTTACCTCTGGTAGTGATTTGCCATGGCTCAGATTGTAGATTTTCACGTTGTTTACAGTGGATACTTGCATGGCTATATTTATCAGACTCTAACTTAAATCATACTTTAGTATCTAACTGTTGTAAATAACTTTATGTGGTAAGAAACTACAGCAACTTCTCTCATGCTTTCCACGTTGAGTCAACAACAGGACGTGATGTGCACTACAGTAGCGGTCCGTGTGAAACGGCTGTGGCCCTTACAGTTCCGCAACTTCACAAGCACGAACGAAACGAAAGTAACCCTATGGCCCCCACTGAACTTGAGAGAGTATTTGATTATTCCTTTTAGGTCAGTAGTAGACCCCTGTTTGTAATTATTTACATAAGCTATATTTGCCCATTACTCTGGCTACTGGTGAAAAGCTGATTTTATATTATAAATATAATATTATAGATCAGTGGTTGTGAAACTGGGGTACGAGTACCCCTGGGGGTGCTTGGATCAATTCTAGGGCGTAGACAAAATAAATCTGTGATTGTGTTCTGGGCTCTAAACAGCATAAAATTTTGGTACAGACTCCACATGGAAAAAGAACTTACACTCATTCTATCCATACAACCCAGTTATGTAACAATACTCACATTTTTTGGAGTGAAGTATGCAAAAACATTAATTGTTATACAAAGCAATCTGTCTGTGGTGCAGGGGGAACTCAGTAAGACACAGACGTACTGAGGGGGGTATGTGGCAGTGTGGCTTACTGAGGGGGGTATGTGGCAGTTCAAAGTTTGGGAACCATTGGTCTAGATGGTCGTTGTAGGACGTCCCACTCATGCAAGTCTACGTCAGCTTGCTTGGGCCACAGGTACATTTTGTGTTGTTTTATTTTTGTTATTTTGACTACAACATGTATGCCTATGGGCTATGCCCTGAGGTGTTTCGCTGTACTTGCAAGCATGCTCCTGTGTTTCCTCTCCTTTGAGTGTGTTAACCTGTGAATTTGTGGTAACTCCCTGCCACTCAACAAGTTCCTCTACCTGTTGAATTTGCTGTGTAGGGGTGACATTATCCATGCTGGACAAAGATTTTGAGGGTCCTTTGCCCATGCTACTGATGCTGTGGACTCTAGCTCCGTGCCAACTATAGAGCTAGCTTTCCTCACCAGTCTGTCCAGTCGACCAGAGTCCCTCTTCTTCATGCTGCTTCCCAAGGACACCACAACATAGAAAAGAACTCTAGCTGTGACAAACATGTGGTAAAACATCAGCAGCAGTTTACTTTGTGTAATAGTGTGCCTTAAATGGGTGCTTAAGTTGTTTGGTTATGTCTTTATTGGTATATGGCAAGGACTATTCCTTTTCCTACTTTTGTCAGTTGGGGCAGGGAAGCACTAGAGGGGTTGTGAGGGCTTATTCCTAGTATATAGCATTCAGGCTTGGTGAATGTGCTGGTCATACAAGCCTGTGTGATGTGCTGCGAAGTTCTATTTGTGTGTAGTGAGTACTATCCTTGCCACTTTTGCTTGGTACGTGTGCTGGTTTGGGTGGTGGGTGGGTGAGTTGGTGTACAGTGTACTGTGACTGTCACCTTCTGGTTGAGTGTATTGTATATTAAAACTGATTACAGCACTTAAGTGATACTTGCTGCCTGAGTGTGGTGCATAGTTAACTTAAAAACAGTGTTCTACTGGTGTAATACATTTGCTGTCTGAGTGTGGTGTAGCACAGTCACTTAGCAGTGTAGTATATGATCACACTGCACTCATGTCTTCCTTGGATTATAGGAGAGATGTGTTTTGCAACATGCAGTTTTTATTATCCTTTTTGTGAGTAATCTGATACATTACTACTGACAAGCGGTGTTTAAAGTGAGATTTGACAGCTGGGGGTCCTCTTCAATTTTGTGTTGGCGTGTTTGTTTTCAAAATACTTATTCTGTTCAGATACGATAGTGTCACTTGCACTTTCACACTCAGAACACCCTAACTTCTTGTTAGAGATATAGATAAATGGCTATGACTTTTTTTTAAATATTCATTATGTGAGATACTCCAACAATCTGGCAAATTCTGTTCTGAATGCTACTGCTTGGTTGGTCTGTGCTGCTAGGCCAGGCTGGGCAGGGCTGCTGATGCTGGGCTGTGCTGGGTTTGGTAGTGGTGCTGATGCTGGACTGAGCTGGGCTGGGCTGCTGAAATGTAGCTGGGATGCGACTTTTGATGCTGCTCTGGGCTATGCCCTTGGCTTTCGTTCCCCTAACAATGGTGAAAATATACAATTTGGAAAGTCATACTTAAGAGTCCCTTCAACTTAAATCAGGATTTATGACTAAAATAATAAATGACAGCCTGGTCAGACTGGAACTGTCCATTCACATGGTCACTAAAGACACAACACAATAAGACAATATAATAAATAAACAATAAACAAGAATAAAATGAAGACAATAAAATACACTGAAATATTTATAGTCAAATGAAAACATATAACCACACGTCCATTAGGCTATTTACTGGTTTAAATAGGCTATCAGTCATGACCAGTAAATAGAAGTCATGAAGACAATAAAATTAGCCTGCCAACTTTTTTTTCCAGTTAGCAAACCAGTATTGATGGACATTTCTTTCTGACGTTTGTTATTGACCAGCAATTGGACAGAAAGCTAGAGCAGTCCAGCCTTGTCATTTCTTTTTAACATTAACATTTATGCATTTAGCAGATGCTTTTATCCAAGCGACTTCCATTTGTGAACTATCAATTGTTCAAGGCCAGTCTTCCCTAGAGCAACTTAGGGTTAAGTGCCTTACTCAAGGGCACAGCGGGGGCAGCTGGAATTTAAGTTGTGCTTGTTGCAACGTTTATATTTCAGAGTTTGACATTACTTCACCTTTAATTTTTAACTCCACTCCAACATCCAGTTGGCTTTGGCTAGAATTGCAAAATGCTATCTGCATGCGTGAAGCAGCAGCATCAACTGTGACCATAGATCTAGCACTGAAAACATAACATCAGGAGGTGACCAGCTGAAGATAGACAGATAGCCGCTATTTGTGTAGGCGGGGCCGGGAGATACGTTTTGATTTGATCAACAAGGACAACTTCTCCTCACTATAAATGAGAGAGAGAGAGAGGAAAAAAAAGAGAGAGGAAGACAGTCTGGTTGAAATTTGACTATACACCATAGACTGTATATAAAACATGTACATGTAATTTGTTAAGAGTGGCGCGATTGTTGATATGAATGAATCTATGTAGGATATTTATTTGTTTATCTGAGGTGCCGGTATGCAGTACCGGTGCGTTCCGGCCCACTTTAACCCCTGATAAAAAATCACAGTCTTGCCTGGTATGCCTTTAAAAACATTAGATTAATTTTAGAGTAATTTAAATTATGGCACAAGAGACTTTTGTTTCAGCTGCTTACGCACAAAATCTTTTCATGTCCCACAAAGTGACACTACCACTCTATACTAAATCTATAAAACCATAAACTAATTCTCAACCTTTGACTCAGGTTTCTTTTTTACAGCACATCACAGTTTTACCAAACACACACTCTAACTGGAAGAAACTTGTCTTCTTGCCGACAACATGTGTCATTTCAAATTTTGTGGAAAAAAATATGTTCTGCTTTTCTTCTTATTCCTTACCAACCAAGGCCACCACCTTTTTTGCATTTCCTCACCAAAATACATTTTTGTCTGCACAAAATATTCTCTGACTGGCACAAAATAATGTTCTACTACTTTACATACATAGTATATAAGGTATAAGTAAATAACACTTCTATATTTGTAATTTCTGTCTACACACACCACCAGAAACAGAAAATTAAATGTAATTCATTTTATTAGTCTCACAGTTGTAGATCCAGTGTCACTTATGTAGTTTACAACATCTTCATGTCACCAGAACACACCATGGGAAAAGAAGAAAAGGATAGTGATTCAGATAATAATGACAAAATGGCATTCAGTAAAGGAGTAAGCAGCATCTCAGAGCGGCGAGAAGAGTTCATCTCGTTATTATTCAGTAGAACCAAATAACATTATCATCATCGACAGAAAAAAAGGGTAGGCCTATGTGAAAAAAGGTTATATACCTCATCAGTTCTGACACAGAGCTTCTGCCTTCACTGTGGATCATGCCATTCCATCCAGCTGACTGCACAAAAGAAAATGTAACATTACAGTATACATATCATAAAAGAAGTAAATAAGGATGACAATATTTTCTGCATCTATTCTTCATCTATTTCTGCACTTGTGGCTAAAAGGACACTTCACTCCTAAAACATTTGGTCGTGACTGTGATTCAGTCTTGGTGTCAGTAAAACACATGAATTTATTGAAATGGCCTAAATCAGTCAGAATGAGTGTGAGTTAAAGCCAATTGAAATAACACTTTTCAACCTGTGCTGATACAGTCTTACTGAAATGATGAGATGATCACCTGTGCCATGACCAAAATGTGACTTTGTGTGTAAAAAAGTCCAAATGACTTTTTGTGTCATTTGAAAATAACCACTGGTAGGCTAATATAATAAAAACTACACAGTAATCTAGAAACAATGTAGGCCTATATCAGCATCAAAAAATCTTAGGGCAGCTAAATTTATGAAACACTCTTACTCTGAGCTCACCTGTGTTGTTGTTTGGTCACTTAATTTGGCTGTTGCAAGTCTATTTTCACTCTTTCATCACACTAAATCACAGAAGCGTTGTAGGACTACAATTACTTATGTATGCATGTGCAACTTCTATGCTCCCAACCTTATGGCATTATAATAGAGCTCCGAAGTGACATAATCAAACCGTTATCCTAAGAACACCTTTTAGCTTACCCAGCAGAAAGGCAGGTGTTTATTGTGGACTTACAAAAATGAAAACATCCTATATAGTGTTAGGGAAGTTACTCAAAAAAGTGACCAGTTACTTTGCTTTAGAAACTGCTTTGAATTGTGAATGGATTATGTTTGTCGTTACTCTTTTTAAAACGGTAACTTAACAACTTTTACTACACTTTTCCCTTCTCATCCAGATAACCCGGGGGAAGCACAAACTTTATAGTTTTCATTCAGGGTTTCTACCCACGTTCTGGAGCAGATAAAGTACTATTTTTCACTATTAGGCGTTTAAAACGTTGGATGCGTTGATACCAACAAGTGCACGCCTCAACCAAACCTCTCAAATAAGCCCACCATTAAACCCTCAACTGTCCTAAAGAAATGTCACATAGGTTACATTATGACCGTAATCAGTAGGCAATCTATCACTACCGGCGACAACTCTGACTTACCCCAAAGTTTTGCAAGTTGCTGAGGAAAAAAACTCTCTCATAATTATCCTCATTACGGACGTCAGTATGGAATTTCTTGGATTGTTATTTAGCAAGCATGTAGAGGTCACTCACTAGTTATTTCGTTGCCGTAAAATGTAACGGAATAACAGTAACGCGTTCCTTTGTAACATGTTTTCCCCAACGCTGCATATATAAATAATCGTATATGAGTGTAAAACCTTTCTTACTCATCAACGTTTGGGAGCGAAAGCACCTGTTCCTTTTATCTAGTTCCTTAATCTGCAGGGTTTATGTTTTTATAGCCTACGTGTTCAGATGGACATGCCCCGACATGCTATGAAATAGAGCTGAGTCATTCCACAAGCACAGCCCAAGCCCAAACCCTCAATTGTCTTATAGAAATGTCACATAGATTACATTATGACCATAATCAGTTGGCTATCTAACACTATCGGCGACAACTCTGACTTACCCCAAACTCCAGCAAACTAAAAACACCTCTGCCATTTCTATCTCTGCCATTTCTTTAAGATTTCTGTCTTAAGTCTGTGGTTAGTTGTACAAGAAGTAGATGAATATGTTTTGTAGTTCAGTAGCAAGCAGCAGTGTAAAGAAGAAAGAAGAAAACGAAGAGAAACTAGTTTAGTCAATATCTGGGGGCATTTTGACACCATAAATATGTTGCATATTATTGTCATTATTACTACATTATCTTACCAATAGAGAAGGGCATGAAGGCCTCAGGCTTTTCAAACTCTCCCTGCTCATTTAGAAAGCTGGAAGGGTTGAATTCTGTGACAGCACAGAGGTCAACTTTGGAATAATCAAAGTGCCCTGTGAGAGAGGGGATCAAGGTAATGTCATTGACCAGACAAGTGTACCACTTGACAAGGACCATTACTAGGACATTTAAATGATTGAATGCCAGGAACTGGCCCTGACTGAAACATACTTCAAAATGTTCTAGCTAATTTTATATATATATATACATAGAGAGAGAGAGAGAGATTTATGGGTTTTTAGTTGGTTTTCTTGCCTTAGGGATGTGATACCCCCTCAGTTCTGTGTCTGTAGTTGTGCAGTGGAACACACTGAGAGGAACAGTGTTGGCGACGCGCTGTGATTCATGGATAACAGCTTGTGTGTAAGGCATTTGATGCCTGTCTTTAAAACAGGCCTGATGTTTCCCTTCCAGGACCTCTACAATCTCTTGATAACACCTCTCTAAGTGTAGCACAAAAACAGTTCGCAGCGATCAAACACATTGATGCCTTTTGTTGTATGCCTATATCAAAGCATGACAAGCAAAATGGAGGTCCAGAATATACATAATGAGCTGTGGCTCTTCAAACGAAGACTTATCATCTCCTCTCTATAGACGTGAGTGAAAACAGAGCCAAATGAGAACAAATACAGATAATGCAGGGAAAATGTGTTGTTTTCATTTGAGGGACACATAGAAACCTTAAACAGTTCATTCAGGTAACAGTCGATGAAATCCCTTGGCTGCCCTGGAACTCGAGTCTTCTTGTGTTGATTGATCAAGTTTAAACTCATTTTCTGTGCCTTGTTTTTTTTTTTTGTTTATCTGAGGTGCCGGTATGCAGTACCGGTGCGTTTCGGCCCACTTTAACCCCTGATAAAAAATCACAGTCTTGCCTGGTATGCCTTTAAAAACATTAGATTAATTTTAGAGTAATTTAAATTATGGCACAAGAGACTTTTGTTTCAGCTGCTTACGCACAAAATCTTTTCATGTCCCATAAAGTGACACTACCACTCTATACTAAATCTATAAAACCATAAACTAATTCTCAACCTTTGACTCAGGTTTCTTTTTTACAGCACATCACAGTTTTACCAAACACACACTCTAACTGGAAGAAACTTGTCTTCTTGCCGACAACGTGTCATTTCAAATTTTGTGGAAAAAAATATGTTCTGCTTTTCTTCTTATTCCTTACCAACCAAGGCCACCACCTTTTCTGCATTTCCTCACCAAAATACATTTTTGTCTGCACAAAATATTCTCTGACTGACACAAAATAATGTTCTACTACTTTACATACATAGTATATAAGGTATAAGTAAATAACACTTCTATATTTGTAATTTCTGTCTACACACACCACCAGATACAGAAAATTAAATGTAATTCATTTTATTAGTCTCACAGTTGTAGATCCAGTGTCACTTATGTAGTTTACAGCATCTTCATGTCACCAGAACACACCATGGGAAAAGAAGAAAAGGATAGTGATTCAGATAATAATGACAAAATGGCATTCAGTAAAGGAGTAAGCAGCATCTCAGAGCGGCGAGAAGAGTTCATCTCATTATTATTCAGTAGAACCAAATAACATTATCATCATCGACAGAAAAAAAGGGTAGGCCTATGTGAAAAAAGGTTATATACCTCATCAGTTCTGACACAGAGCTTCTGCCTTCACTGTGTATCATGCCATTCCATCCAGCTGACTGCACAAAAGAAAATGTAACATTACAGTATACATATCATAAAAGAAGTAAATAAGGATGACAATATTTTCTGCATCTATTCTTCATCTATTTCTGCACTTGTGGCTAAAAGGACACTTCACTCCTAAAACATTTGGTCGTGACTGTGATTCAGTCTTGGTGTCAGTAAAACACATGAATTTATTGAAATGGCCTAAATCAGTCAGAATGAGTGTGAGTTAAAGCCAATTGAAATAACACTTTTCAACCTGTGCTGATACAGTCTTACTGAAATGATGAGATGATCACCTGTGCCATGACCAAAATGTGACTTTGTGTGTAAAAAAGTCCAAATGACTTTTTGTGTCATTTGAAAATAACCACTGGTAGGCTAATATAATAAAAACTACACAGTAATCTAGAAACAATGTAGGCCTATATCAGCATCAAAAAATCTTAAGCAGCTAAATTTATGAAACACTCTTACTCTGAGCTCACCTGTGTTGTTGTTTGGTCACTTAATTTGGCTGTTGCAGGTCTATTTTCACCCTTTCATCACACTAAATCACAGAGGCATTGTAGGACTACAATTACTTATGTATGCATGTGCAACTTCTATGCTCCCAACCTTATGGCATTATAATAGAGCTCCGAAGTGACATAATCAAACCGTTATCCTAAGAACACCTTTTAGCTTACCCAGCAGAAAGGCAGGTGTTTATTGTGGACTTACAAAAATGAAAACATCCTATATAGTGTTAGGGAAGTTACTCAAAAAAGTGACCAGCTACTTTACTTTAGAAACTGCTTTGAATTGTGAATGGATTATGTTTGTCTTTACTCTTTTTAAAACGGTAACTTAACAACTTTTACTACACTTTTCCCCTTCTCATCCAGATAACCTAGGGGAAGCACAAACTTTATAGTTTTCATTCAGGGTTTCTACCCACGTTCTGGAGCAGATAAAGTACTATTTTTCACTATTAGGCGTTTATAACGTTGGATGCGTTGATACCAACAAGTGCACGCCTCAACCAAACCTCTCAAATAAGCCCACCATTAAACCCTCAACTGTCCTAAAGAAATGTCACATAGGTTACATTATGACCGTAATCAGTAGGCAATCTATCACTACCGGCGACAACTCTGATTTACCCCGAAGTTTTGCAAGTTGCTGAGGAAAAAAACTCTTTCTCATAATTATCCTCATTACGGACGTCAGTATGGAATTTCTTGGATTGTTATTTAGCAAGCATGTAGAGGTCACTCACTAGTTATTTCGTTGCCGTAAAATGTAACGGAATAACAGTAACGCGTTCCTTTGTAACATGTTTTCCCCAACGCTGCATATATAAATAATCGTATATGAGTGTAAAACCTTTCTTACCCATCAAAGTTTGGGAGCGAAAACACCTGTTCCTTTTATCTAGTTCCTTAATCTGCAGGGTTTATATGTTTTTATAGCCTACGTGTTCAGATGGACATGCCCCGACATGCTATGAAATAGAGCTGAGTCATTCCACAAGCACAGCCCAAGTTTAACCCTTCTGTCTCTGTATGTGTACTTTAGTAGGGCTGCATAGATATATTTTTTTAATACATTAGCGGAACTAGCGAAAGTGGTCATATTGGTTGTCAGTTTTTTCTCCCCTTTTTTTCCACTTTTGTTTCTCACCATTTTCCATTAACGATTGCCGGGACACTGACACGTTTCACCCAACAACATGACATTTTTGTGAGATGTCGTGTTACATGTTACAGAGGAGTATCGACCCAGCCCATGGGCCCATACACTCCTTTGTAGCATAGTGCCACCTAGTGATATGGGTAAATGCAAAAATTGGGAATTTGAATTGCCAATATCTTGGGCCGAGAAGGCGGGAACTGCACAAAATTTGTCATGTATGATCAGCACAATGACCCCTGAAAGCTCAGCAAGTACCATAAAGTTTGGCCTATAGGGGGTGCTGTAATTGTACAAAATGTAATTTTGCCTATTATATATGGAACGCTAATGTTTTCAACCATTTTTTTTGTCTTGAAATCCACTGACCCATATCTTGCATATCTTGGCTTCTAATTGCTCAAATTAGGAAAAAAAAGTTGACATGCAAACTCTAAACAGCTTTCTTTTCATATGCACCAAATTTTTTAACATTTCGTCACAGGGGGCGATATGTCTCGTTGAAGCTAGTTGCCTAATAACGTTGTTAGTTGTTTTTGTTAAATAACTCCTCAAAGTTTGCCCATGACAACGATTTTGTGTTAGTATGCCGGTGTTACAGAGGCGTATCGACCCAGCCCAGAAACACTCACTTGAACCATAACCTAGTAAATGCAAAAATTGGGATTTTGAGTTTCCAGTATCTTGGACCGAGAAGGTGGGAACTGCACAAAAGATGTCATGCACGATCAGCACGAAAACCTCTAAAAGCACAGCACATACCAGTACAGAGCAAATCACTCTTACATGCTACACAAACACACAGAATGACATTCATTCAAAACCCACGTCTATTCCCACTTCTAGCAAATCATTTCCACACAAATTCTCACCTCACAAGACTGACCTACTACAAACTCATCATACCAACGGTTCCCACATTTCAATACACTGCGGTGGCCATACCATGTACCACTATGCAGTTTATTTAGTTTATTTATACATTGCGCTGTGTGCAATCTCACTTTGAAGACTACTGTAGTGGTTAGGGAAAATGTTACTTATTATAAGTATGTTACTTGCTACACTTAGGATAGGTAAGAACAACAACACCTTACAACAGTGGTTCTCAACAGGTGGGGCGCGAACCCCTGGGGGGTCGCGGAGACTCTCCCATGGGGGCGCGAGAAGGCTACAAGGGAAAACAAATCCGAGGCTATTAGTAAATGCAAGCAGATGCAACACATTCGCCCATGTCAAAATGCAGGTGTTTGGACTACTATAACAAACAAACAAATCAACAGTTTCGTAAAATCTAGCATACCGTACGTAGTATTTTGAGCGAACATAACGCAACGTCATATATTACCGTCCGCATCCGCACTAATATGGCGCGGAGGAGACGGGGCCCAACTGCAATGAACCAGTTTTGGGGGGCCCCAGCTTGCAAAAGGTTGAGAACCCCTGCCTTACAATACTCTGTATTGTCTTGTCTGCTGAAAACAATCTTCTAAATAACATAAACATAAAGTTTGAAAATGACACATTAAGACTCTTTTTTGGATTCTTTTTTATTGTGGTTCGGCAAGCCTATACAGTCTTCCTCAGACTTACAGTCATGTTGTAAGGTTTGGGTGACAAGGTCACCCCAAAAACGGGTCTGAAGTCTGGCTCCCCTGCATCTTCAGGCCAGTCAAACTTGAAGCGACGCAACAGAGAGACCATGGTCAAGAAGAGTTCCATACGAGCCAGACCCTCACCAAGACACATGCGGGGCCCTGTCAGCAATCAGATTGCAGAGGTTAAATGAGACATGGCATCAATTTCTGGAAAACAGAAATTGATGCAACAAACGAAACAAAATATTTGAGAGATTTGGTGATATCTGAGTCTTCAGATTCTTCAAATTCAAATGCTTGCAGTGTATAGTTTAGCATCAGTGCTATGTATTTGCTAGTTCAACGGGATCACTGGTATCACTGGCCAATCAGAGGGAGGAGCTCATCAGAAGAAACTGAACAGAGAGATTATTTCATTAGATGTTCAGGTCTAAAGACGTGACAACCAAATATAAACTGTCATTACAGGAAGATGGGTATTTAATAATACCTCACGCGTCAACCAAACCTCGCCAATAAGCCCACCATTAAGCCCTCAATTTTCCTATAGAAATGTCACATAGGTTACATTATGACCATAATCAGTTGGCTATCTAACACTATCGGCGACAACTCTGACTTACCCCAAACTCCAGCAAACTAAAAACACCTCTGCCATTTCTATCTCTGCCATTTCTTTAAGATTTCTGTCTTAAGTCAGTGGCTAGTTGTACAAGAAGTAGATGAATATGTTTTGTAGTTCAGTAGCAAGCAGCAGTGTAAAGAAGAAGGAAGAAAACGAAGAGAAACTAGTTTAGTCAATATCTGGGGGCATTTTGACACCATAAATATGTTGCATATTATTGTCATTATTACTACATTATCTTACCAATAGAGAAGGGCATGAAGGCCTCAGGCTTTTCAAACTCTCCCTGCTCATTTAGAAAGTTGGAAGGGTTGAATTCATGGGGAAACTTCCACTGTCCCTCTTCGGACAGCACAGAGGTCAAGTTTGGAATAATCAAAGTGCCCTGTGAGAGAGGGGATCAAGGTAATGTTATTGACCAGACAAGTGTACCACTTGACAAGGACCATTACTAGGACATTTAAATGATTGAAATCAGGGCCGGCTCTAGCCTTTTTGCTGCCACAGGCCAGATTTGAATTTTGCCCCTTCTAGAAATACAAGTGAAAAGCTGAAGAAAAATATGAAAAAAATGCACCGCAATGAAATTTGGCACCCTAGGCAAGTGGCATAGATCGCCTATGCCAGGAACTGAAACATACTTCAAAATGTTCTAGCTAATTTTATATATATATATATATATATATATATATATATATATATATATATATATATATATAGAGAGAGAGAGAGAGAGAGAGAGAGAGAGATTTATGGGTTTTTAGTTGGTTTTCTTGCCTTAGGGATGTGATACCCCCTCAGTTCTGTGTCTGTAGTTGTGCAGTGGAACACACTGAGAGGAACAGTGTTGGCGACGCGCTGTGATTCATGGATAACAGCTTGTGTGTAAGGCATTTGATGCCTGTCTTCAAAACAGGCCTGATCTTTCCCTTCCAGGACCTCTACAATCTCTTGATAACACCTCTCTAAGTGTAGCACAAAAACAGTTCACAGCGATCAAACACATTGATGCCTTTTGTTGTATGCCTATATCAAAGCATGACATTGGCAAAATATATATTTTTTAGAACAAACCCTGAATATCTGGATGTGTAGAGAGATAAAGGAAAGCAGTGAGAAGTGTGTTGGAGGTGGTGTCCGTTCCAGCAAAATGGAGGTCCAGAATATACATAATGAGCTGTGGCTCTTCAAACGAAGACTTATCATCTCCTCTCTATAGACGTGAGTGAAAACAGAGCCAAATGAGAACAAATACAGATAATGCAGGGAAAATGTGTTGTTTTCATTTGAGGGACACATAGAAACCTTATCCAGTTCATTCAGGTAACAGTCGATGAAATCCCGTGGCTGCCCTGGAACTCGAGTCTTCTTGTGTTGATTGATCAAGTTTAAACTCATTTTCTGTGCCTTTTCAACATTCTCAAAAGCTCTTTGGAAAGGCAGAGGTAGGCCCCTCACCACAGGAAAAGTGTCATAAATCTGCAGAAGAAATCATTCAATTAATTTAAATCTAAGTCATACAACATAGTACATGTTGTGTGAGCATAAAAGTAAAAACTAGTAGTGGGGTCAACATTGAAACAAGACAGCACAAAATGGTTTCTGATAACCTTACCATGGCCCAGGGTCCATTGGCAATTTTTGCGTTCTCTGTGTAGAGCTTGATAAAGATCTTTAGAACCTCATCATCATACTCGTAACGGGTTCCAAAGAGAACAGTGCAGATTATATTGGATGCAGCATTGTGGAACATAGTCTGCGGGCTCATGGATTCTCCTGTAGAAAGATTTGTAGAAAGATCAAATGTTGCTAATTAGAACACAATTGAAATATGATAAATATACTAAAATCAGACGTCTGCAAGTAAATGTAACTCATACCAACACATTGGTCCAATTTAGCGATAACGTAAGAAAGTTCTCCCAGAATTCTCTCCTCCATTGTCTGCTTCCCTAAACCAAAGTTCCTCAGGGTCATCAGAGCAAAGCGCCTGTGTTCCCTCCAGATGGGACCATAGTCCGCCAGAATGACACCTTTAGAGTTTACAATTATATATAAGCAAACTGTTTAATCAACAATGCGAAAATTAAACTAATATTAAAATGATAATATAGTCTACATGTGTCACAGCATCTTGTTGCATCGCTGACAGTATGTTCATTTAGTAGACACATTTAGGTACAGGCATGAAAGGAGAAATCTAGAGTGAATCAATCGGTAGCCCTGTTGTGATCCATTTAGTCTCTTTTATCGGCTTGGTTTAAGCCTGTAGTCACTTATCTCAGCAAAGTCAGAGTTACTATTGTGGTGTACCTCTTTTATGGTGTTTACCTTTGCCCTTTGTAGCATGGTTCACCATAAGGCCTTTAGGTCGCCCAGCAAACTCTACTGCTTTTGTCACTAAAGCTTCTTTCATCACTTCCACTCCATTCAGGACAACTGCTGGCCTTGACCCAATGAACAGACTGTAAACCTTACCATATTTGTCTGATAGCTACTGGCATGAAAAACAAGAAGGATATGTAGAAGAGTGTTTGTGAGGGGAAGCATGGCATGCAATGTGTATTCATACCCTGCATAGACCTACACATGCAGGACTCATGAAGATGATTATTGCACTAAATGTACAAATATTCAGTAAACAGACCCCCCCCACTTCAAGTGTATTTTGTTTATTTCATATTTGCATGTTTTAGGGGATCAAATTAACCCTCACGTTTATTAGAAAAGAGACAAAATGCTACCATTCATAGATTTACTTATAGAACCACTAAGCCTAAACACAAAAAATACCTTTAAAGCACACACACTCACACACATACACACAAACTCATTCAGACTCTACACAGACTTTATATAAAGAATGTGGTGGTTACCACCATTGTGCATCCAAAACACTTGATATTGAACTATGTATTGTGGCTCACATAGAATCATAATTCCATTAGCCACATTTTGACCAACTGGGTGCTGTATTAGGTTAAATCATGACAGATAGGGGTGTAAATATCAGTTCTTCCTTAGTGTTACTTTAAATATTATGATTGTTTATAAACTTCTTCACAATCTAAAGTTGTCCTATGAAATGTCCTATGAAACCTCTCCGAAAACAAGTTCATAACAAGACACTGAAAATGAATAATTTACCCTTTGTAGGTCATCCAGGGGGTTGAGCAGGTTGACATTCAGCAAATTCCCAAAGAGAGGCAGGGGACAGGGGCCAGGCGGGAACTTCTTTGGCCTTCGACTCTTCACCTGGAGGAAGAGCAGGCAGACACAGATCCACAGCAGAATCATGGCACCCCACATGGTAACTGTTGACCCACTAATCTAGCTTCAACTTTTATACTCAGCGATAAACAGTGGTGGCTGCCCGCCCTCCTTATGTGTTTGTGTGTGTGTGTGTTTGTCCAAGCATGTTTGTGTCTGTGAGCTGTGGCAATATTCTGGATCAACGTGAACACATAGGTCACATTTACTCAGTTTGAGTGGTCATGGAAGAATAAAGGGTCGTGTGTACGACCACACACATCCTCTTACAACCACTTGGATCACAGATGTTCAAAAGTATAATAAAGAAAGGTTATGTGCATTCTAAAACATATAGCTCCCAGTGAGTTTTTAAAAATTATTTGCAGTAATAAAATTTGAGCCTCTGGCTCATCCCCAGGCTTACATTTCTTTATATAGAATAGCTAAGGGTGGCACAATAACATGGCTATAGATAGATAGATAGATGATAGATAGATATGGCAGTCAGTATTGAGTAATGTTGTAGTGTTAACACTGCCAGGTTTCAAAAACCCCAAATGGTTGACAGTTGAGGAAATACATTCAAAATGTAGAAGCATAATCCAAAAGTAATCAAATGTAATTAGTTACATTACACTATTACATTTTAGATTGGGTAACTTTGTAATTGTAACACATTACATTTTCAAAGTAACTTTCCCATCACTGATACTGTATATCACGGGTCGGCAACGTCTGGCCCGCGGGCCATTTCTGACGAACAATTCAGAGCTTTAGAGTTTTAGAGCTTTTGACAGAGACATATTTGAAAGCTAACATGTCTTTGCACGTATTTTCTCAAAATAAACATTGTAACATTGTAAGGAGATGGCCAACGTAGTATTTCGAAATAAAAGTAGAAAGATTGTTTGGTTTATTAGTAATTTATTTATTATTATTGCTATTATTGACCCTTTTACAGTTGCAGACGACTCAATAGTTAGTCCATTAATAAAATTAAATTATCAACCTAAAAGAGAATATTGATGGGCGTGTGCACATGCCACATGGTTTACTTATTGTGATTTGCTATTTTTATAGACCTTTTTATATATTGACCATTCTCCCATGTAGACCTGGTTTTTGCTAGTAAGCTTTGAGGGTTCTTACCGCAGGGTGTTTAACTAAGCCGTAGGCCGGGCTCTGGCCTGTCACCTAGTGGCGAGAAAACAAATCTGTCCCGTGGACTAAATTACTTGACGACCCCTGCTGTATATACTCATACACTTTTTATTTACTTACTGTTGTTTGTTTCAATCCCTCATGACTAGAGGCACTTAATGTGTATGCTTCCCTCTAGTGGAGAATTAAAGGGAAGTGATTATATGCAACCCAAAATCAACTTCCCTTTGGTTACTTAAATCTTATTCAAAAGCTAAAATACACGACAAACACCCTCATACAACACTTGTGGACATACACCGACAGATGAATTTGACCTGATCATACAGGGTTGAGGAAATTCAAAGTGGAGAATTCTATTAACTCTGTTGGACTGTTTGGCAAAGAGCTATTGGAGCTCATTGGCTATGTCCATAAATCCTGGGCACCAGTCACATCAGTCTATCTTATTTATTGTAGGTGGGCTCATAGCCTTGTAGAGTCTCTGCATTGAGGTGCACTGCCCCTTATCTCTATCCAACTGCATCTAGAGAGGCAATTATAGTATGCTGCCCCTTGGACATAGAAGGCCTATCACATGTTGCCAGACCCTTAATCTGCCTAGATATGGGTTTGGTTCCCAGGCTAGGACCTAACCTAAATGTGTGCATGTGTGTGTGTGACTGTGTGTCTGATTCGTAAATGCATTTCAACTCATTACCACCCACTTCTAAGGTGTAAGAGGGCAGATGCTAGCCAATGAGAGCCCACATAGTCTATACACAGTAGAAAACAAGCAAACATGCCAGAATTGACTGTGATCGTACATTTATTTTTTAGTTATTTTTTAGACAGTGAAAGACTGAACTGAAAGAGCAGAAGGGATTCTGCAGCAATGGCTGCACTGACAGGTGGGTGCAGTGCACATAAGGGTGATGACTACATCAGGCATCATGACTATGACTCTGACCTGGTGCTATAAACACTGTCCTTCTTTCGGTGTTGTCAAACACACACATATATATTTACACACACCATCCATGGCAGATCTGTAAGAGCACACTACCGAACAGTGCTTTATTCTCATTTCAAACAAATGCAAATGTAGAAAGTGTAAGAAGTGTAAGTCACAGATAGTAAGTGAGCACCAAAGCTCAAGAGGCCTGACTACTTGGCACACACAAATGGGTAATGGTCGTAGCAGGGACGATTCACTCCAGTGCCCAGAATCTGGAGGAAAGAAAACACTGCTGACACACACACACACACACACACACACGCACACAATGACACAGCAGCATAGAAAACAAATGAAAAGTAAGAGCTTTAAGGAGAAAAGCAGCTGACAAAATGCTCTCCTTCTGATGTGGGAATCTCTAGCAGCGGGTTGATGTAATGAAGATGATGGCATAGAAGTAACTTTTTATAGCCAGTTTTTTTTATAACCAGATAATCAGGTTTGTTGGACATTTATTTTGAAAATACCACATAATGTATTGTAATGTCAACTTCCTTCACCTCAGTGCCAGTCAGAGAAATTGACAGAAGTGACAGAAATTGACAGCACTGACAGAAGAATTCACATAACTAGGTGTACCACAAATGGAAAAAAAGACATCCAGAGAGGGAAAACACTATCCACACCTAACATCAAATACAAATACTTTTTAAAGGACTAACCAGGTCCAATTTCCTCAAACGCAAGGTGAGGAGTGTCTTCTGATAGGATTACTGGGCTTTTAAGGTATGTTGAAACAAAAAACAGGGTGTGCAATTATGTGAAAGCGGCTCATACTTAGGTCAGATCTTCACAGTACTTTATTGAAAAATTCTAGAACTATATCAGTATTATCACCCGGAGAAAGGGAATGCTGATTTCTGATTGGTTGGCAGGGTGTGTGTTGAGTAAGGGAAAATGAATGGCGTGCATATATCAGTTAATATTGCATGTTCGAGGTGTTGATAAGGCATGGGTTGTTAATACAGTGTTACGACAGATTCAGAAGAAGTGAGCTTCTCTAAACAAATTAAGGCACAGTTGCAGAACAGAAGAATTGTGAGTGACTGTCAGAGCAAATGTAGGACACACAAGTTTCATGTTTCTGAGAATGTGTTTTAGTATTTAAAGGTGTCACCTTCAGCACCATTTCGGCCCCGTCCACACAACAACGTTCCCCCTTTTTTTTTTGCGGGTTGAAAAAAATCTGTGTCCACACACGAGTCGGAGCGAAAAATATCCGAGTCCTCACGACAACGGAACACTAAGTGAAAACGATGTAATACATATTCCACATCTATATGTGGTGCTGTAAACAGATACAGCCAGACCCACTGGACACACCAACACCAGGGAGCACATGCACATAGAGCACAAATACAACTCTGTTGTCCTCCATTGTTGTTTTTACTACTTGTTGTGTGCCGGGGTCTTCACTGCTCTCCTGGTCACGTGACGGTGACAGATTGGCGACGTCATCGTTTTCCAAAAGCTGCATTTTGCTTGTCCACACAACAACGAAACGACTGCGTTTTCAGATTTTTCCACTCTGGAACCTGTTTTCAAAAAACTTCATTTTAGGTCACCCAAAATGCCGGCGGCATGTGGACGCCAGGCCAAAACGCATAGAAACTTCTCCGTTTTAACAGAAAAACGTTGCCGGGCTCTTAGACTCCCTTTACCCCATGCACAGGTCCCATTTGTAGTGATATGTCCTTTATGTTTGAGCAAAGTCCAAACGTGATTCTGGATCATTTGCACAGGCTTCACATCACATGCAGGGAGTCAAGCCAAAATTGCTTATAATATTCCAGTTTCAAAAGGATCACCCATTACAGTATGGTTATAGTATGGTGAGGCACAGGCAAATGCACAGTGGTATCTTGGCAGTGGGTTGTGTGTCGAAGAGAAGTATAAGGTTTTTTTCTGAGCCATGGGATTTGGTGTCCACAACAATGTCATCAAACAGAAAGGGATGTGGATTATGGTGAGATATTGTATATTGTCATAATATAGAGAGAAACGCAACTTGAAATTGATATGGCAAACTCACAAGTTAAAGTTAAAGATTCAACGCAGCTTTTAAGCCGATAGGAGGGGGGGGGCATTATAGCATTATAAACACATTCATAAAGGCTTATAATGCTTCTTTGGCCTTTTCATACTAGGGAAACCTACCACTTTACTTATTATCTGTAATGGTGCGTCATTGATTTTCTGTGTTCATCTCACTTTACTTAAAGTATGCATTGAGTACTCTTCATTATTTGGCATGAGGAATTGGACATATAAAAGAACAATTAACAAATTGATGCTTTATAATGCTATAATGCTTTGTGACACTTAATGCTGTAAAGGCATTAACGTATATGATAACATTAAAATGTCTAGTAAGTACAGTCATTAGAATGTATAAGCAGTTATGAACACTAATGTAAGTAGTTATAAGGCTTCATGAATGCAACATAATGCTTTATGAATGTGTTTATAATACTTTATAAATACTGGGTTCAGAGAAAGTATTTCTCCTCTCACTACTGCTACTGACATGAAGGGGGCGAGAGTAGGAAATGCCTGAATGTGAGCATACTGGTTAAATATTGAGTACAGCACGAGTCATCCGCCCAGCTGGGCTTTCATTATGGGGCTCAGGATTCAGGGCCTTCTGCGTGTGACATTTAACACCATGACTGAGAGAGCGAGAGGGATCTTCTTCCCACTGACACGGCCCCTGGCATTGCCAGGAGGACCCTTGGCCAAGACCTAACCTACTTCCTCAGGCTTGCTGTCATCTCTTGTTTAGTACTAGTTCTGTGATGTGCCTTTCATTGGTTGTGAATCATATAAAGCCATGCCATGTTCCATGCCAAAAAAATTAAACTGGGCAATTAGTCCTTGAGCCAGTGGGTTGATTGGTACCATCTGAGGGCAGTAAGGCACGGACTGTAGTGATATTCAGAATGGTATACCACTCTAGTAAGATAAATGCTAGAATTATTATTATATTGCTATAAAAAGCCTATGGAGGGATACATTTTTGCATGAACAGGGTAAAAACCTTAGCTAATGGATATCCTCTCCTGTACATTAAGACAATACTTTGTGTTTTGCAAGTGGGCAAGTGGGTCTTGCAAGTGGGTCTCCCGATTGAGCTGTGGACGCTGCTGGTCCAGGGTTTGCTATAAAACTAGTGGACTAGCAAGGGCACGCAAAACCTTCCAAACATTTCCCAGACCCTTACTGCCACTGATGGAACATGCTAATGGATGTTTGACAGGAAAACAGTCAGCAATGCCATGCTGTTTATATTGTTGGTTTAATTGCCCCTCACAATTTGCACAGCACATATCCTGGATCATCGATGAGTTATTGTAAGTGGTATCCTACTTCACTGGAACTGAACAGTGCATGGGTGAAATGTTACATATGCTGCTTTCATAAACTTAAAGTTAATTTATAATACCCTCTATGAGGAATTACTGGTACCTGCACTAAACACTAAACAACATATTACTTTAGCAGCCCCCACAAGGTAAGACCTGTCTCATCTTCCTCATATGTTCAGGGACAAGACACCACATATATTGGACAGGTGTGACAGTTCCATATCAGTACTTTTTGATTTAGACTATTTCAGACACTGTCATTGTTGAGATATCAGGCATAATTTGTTATCTTCACAATTAGGGGAACGATAATGTTCAAACCATATTTAGCCTACTTCACGTCACAGTAGGTTTATGTCTAGATTTCAATTACAAGCCACTGTTTAAATTTTTTTTCCCTCTAAATGAGGTTCTTGTCATGTTCTGAGTAAAATATCTTTTGTTTGTCTTGCTTGATCTTGATGTGCTGCCTTTGACCTCGAAAAAAAGTGTTCCACTAAATTGCTGATGGTAATTTAACGTAACATCCAGTAAGGTGTTAAGGTGTTAAAAGGTGTTAAATAAAAACTATGAACCATTACTATTGCAATTCGTTTTATGTTTGCCATTTTTGGACTATATTGACTGGACAATAGTGCTAACATGTAGTGAAAACATTGGCATGAAAACACTATTTGATGACCAGCTGTGACTCCCTCAAAACAGACCTCAGTATAAAAACAAAGAACCCAGTGCAAGAAATTCTAACACAGCCTCAGCAGCAGCAGCACAAGTAACTTGAAAGGCAACCCGAGAGAAGGGGGGGGAGGACGATAGTTGCAGACATCTTACTACTCGGTGATGCAACAATGCTTCTCCTTTATCGCTTTTGTGACGGACTGGTTTGATTTACCAAAATGACATACGGGTCATTCTAGTTTTTCTGGAATTCGTTTTCTCAGCATGGAATGACCTACTTTAGTATAGGGTAAGAGCATACATCTATTTGTCATTGTAAAACACAGATTAAGATGAGCGCGGGATGCATGAAACCTTCAGATAATGTGCAGCAATAGACTTACTGCAAAATGTTTTAAAAGATCTCTCAGGAACAACCACTTCCATTGGTTAAACTGTTTCGTGGAAAACGTTTGGTCAACTGACACGAACTGACCGCAAGTTGCCGGTGTATTGTTCCTCTCATTACTTTGTAATTGTCCCTTGATGAACCGTGTTCGGACCTCAGCGCTTTTTTCGCGCGCTCACACGCGCGCATTGCGATAAGTGGAAAAAACACCAGTGGATAACAAATTATTAAGCATGCCTCCAATCTCGTAAACTAGAAGTAATAACATATGATTTGCCAGGATCTTAAAAGACCGTTGAAGACAACCGGAAACCTAACTCAACTGTCAAATGTCAAGGCTTAAAATTTAAAAGGCAGCGGCGGGCACCTGTTGTGTTTCAGATATATCAGTCTACTGGATGTACAAAAGTTTAACAGTGGTGACATTTCCCATTTCCAACAAGGGAGGGAGGAAGGCTGCTGGGGCCGCCAGTTTTGCCGAAGTTATGACGGAATTCTGGCTTGTGTCTGTCCCCCTGGACAAGAACAGTTCGCAGTCAGTGGAGAAGTTGAAACGCGCTGCAGTCAAAGCCAGCCTAGCCTCAAGCTTCAGATTCCCTATACCAGATCTTAAGGTAAGGATGGGTTATAGTCATGCTTAAGTGTTTTAAGTTGTACTCAAAGACTGTTGTTGCTTAAAATGGTAAATAAGGCCATGGCAACATGAGATGAGGATACTCAAGATTAAACTAACCAAAACAACCTTTGGGAGAAAACTATTTTTGTCCCGTGTATGACATAGTAAGCAAAAGGTGAACATACAGCAGTGTAATCCAAAGTATACAGGAGCATACAGGATTTCTTGTGGTCAAGAGAGTCAAGTTTCCCCAGCTAATGAAGTGGTTGTCTCATATTGCGTCTCTAAAGGACTACTAAGTTATGCTAAAAGTTTTGCCAATTCTCTGAACCTCACTTGGTGTCCGTAACCTGTATTGTGAGTGCTGAAAGCAGTGTAGTGAGTGGAGAAGCTTGCACTTTGCACTGCATTGGAATGACAACAGACCTACTCAAGCCATTTCCTATATTCCCTATTGCTCCTGGAATCTAATTTAACAGATTTGGTGGCATACCATCAATACTTGAACTTCCGAATTGTCATCACTATACTTACACCAGTGGCTATTTTTACTCATAAATGGTTAGGGTTTTTTCCCTTGGAGGCAGAAGAATGCTGATTTCAGGACAAGTGCCATGTGCAAGACATATTCTGAATATCTTGCTTGCTTACTCCTGCTTTTCAGGATCATGTGGTTGAATGTTGCCCCTAGTGTCTCTATTACCTGACTACTATAGGTTCTGTGTGATCTCAAATAAATATTACTGAGAGAAAACTAGTACTTTCTGGTAACAAGTATTTTCTATTAAAAAAAGTACACAGATAAAAAAATATCTGTATGCGTGAAGCAGAGCCTAGGTTTGAAATGTTTTTACTCTGTAAAGGTGGGCACACTGGACACCTTGTTGGCTCTGTCTGATGACCTTTCCAGACTTGATACATATGCAGAGAGGTAAGTAAGAAAAAAAACAAAATAAAAAACAAATTCTTGATATTATAATTAGTCTTTAAGGTAATATTGTCATTGATGGAATGATTATGTTTGACAACAAAAGCAGTTTTTACACACACACACATAAAATATAAAATTACTAAAGTAAAGTGAACACTGCAGTTGAAGACATAACTCAAGTTCCAGTGCTGTATATTTTCATTGTGTCCATAGCAATGTGGGAAGATACATGGTAACAGAATGAGTAACTCTGTTGACTAAGCATGAAGGATGGCTGACATGTCCACCAGTTAGACTCATTAATTTAGACATGATCTAGACAGGAATCTAAGCCAGCGAATGTGTGGTCTCTGGATAGCTGCTTGCCCCATTGTGCAAATGTGGAGTTCCCTCGAAAGACAGCTGACTGGGTAAATTCTCCTTCAGCTACTGTACCACAGTTAGCTGCAACGGGGACACTCAATCTACTGGTCTCCAGTTTCAAGTGTGGTGACACAATGTTCCATCTTCCGCCATGGCTGCAAGGCCTGGGACATTTCCATAGGCCACCTATTCGTTTTTTTCCTTTGATGGAAAACAGAAATGTTTCTTTTGGTGTTTTTTTTTTGTTGCTAAGTGTTATTGTCATTATCAGGTAGGCCCAATTAGTTCTGTGATTACTATTGTAAAGCTAAAGTTAACTGTTGCCACTTTAACCTAAAGCAACATAGACTTGTAATTGGTTTTGGAAATTGGACCTGGGTCGACTGATTGTTAGTAGGTGGTGTTATTATCCCAGTCCACCATCCCATATAAGCATAAGTTCACTCACACTGCTAGCACACATTTTAACAGGATTAGGCAAAGTATATGTATGGCAGACTAGTCTCAGTCATAAAGGGAGAAATCTGTGTGTGATTCAATCCATCGCCTTGTTGTTTGAGGCCATTGAGTACTGACTAAGAAAAAAAAAGAGAAAATTTGATAACAACATAGACTGAATAGCAAACCGACAGCTAACATTAACTGAATGGGGCATAGGAAAATAAAAGTGACTTTCTATGCCCCATTCAGTTAGTGTTAACTGCAGGTTCACTTTTTGGTGTATGTCTCATTCTTTTTCATACCAACAACACTCTGTGACCTCGAACACTAGGGCTTTGGATTGATTCACACCGGGTTTCTCTTTTTAAAACAGCCAGGAGATGCAGCTTAAGAGTGTGTTTATTTATTTTTGACTTAGTTATTACTCTTTTTACATACCCAGAATGTATTCTTTGTTTAGGAGTTGAGCGCATCCACTTTTCTCTCTTAAAAAATGGACTAACTCATTCGTATCACTGCTTCAGTGTGATGCGGAGAACCTCCCAGTGCATGGCGGAGGTTATGGAGCAGTCCGATAAGCTCCTGGAGAACGCCCTCGCGAATGGAGGTGAGTTTCTACATGAGGCAGGACCCACAGGAATGTCATTAGCTAAGAGCATAGATGCACTGCATTGAGCAGGCTCTGACGTTTGAGAGCACCTTAGTCAAGGCAACCTATCCTATTACATTTAAGTTGCTGTTTTACAAGGTTAGGTCAAATTGATCTTGATCAAGGCTTTACCTGTCTGTGCTGTGACAGACGTTGCTATGTTTTGTTGTTTTGTAACACTTGTAACACAGACAGTGCAGTGTAATGATATTTGTAGGTGTCTGCTGAATCAAACTATTTGCATTTGTTTTCAAACAACTTCCACATGCTTTTTATCATTTATGACAGACCTGTGATGGTTCATTAGTTCTTTATTTAGATCACATGGACCAGTTTCCTGTCCTGCCACACAGAGAAATTCACAACATTGTATCCATCATTTAGTAAATGTGTATTGCATCATTTAGTCTGTGGTCTTTGTTTCAGTTTAGTTTCAGGCGTTCAGCGTTTCCATTCAGAACTACATGTGTATGGGTCACTACTTTTGGAGTACTTTTTTAGAATTTTGGTGTGCATTAAAGCAAGTCAAAATATGAACATGGCATTAATTTGCCCTTTCTGATAAATCTACATTCCTTGCTTGTTTCTAATACTAACCCATAACTAATGCTCATCCACTTAGAATATAGGGATCCACCCAAAGTGTCACGGCGGCAAGCCTACTTCCAGACCTTGCTGGGTATATTGGAGTGAAAAGAGTGTGTGTGCGCTTCCTAAAGTTGTTTCAATGCATGTTAACACACAGAGAAATGCAGTGTGCTTGCATGCTGTGTACGTCTGTGCATGGGATTTGACATTGTTTTGTTTCTGTTGGTGTGCCATAAAGAAATTTGGTTTTCTGTGCATTTGTGTATTTGTTTATCTTTACACTTTATTACTTTGTTTTTCAGTGGATCTGGCCAGTTATGTGACGCGTTTCCAGTGGGACAGGGCCAAGTATCCCACTGCTGTCACCCTCAAAAATCTCACAGAAATCATCTCCAGGGTAAAACCTTATTTAGCCTAGTCTTTTACTGGTTCAACCAATGGCAGGAGAATGCATCTACAGCAGATTTGACCAAATATTCAGCTCTGAAATAATATTATTAATAATCAATAATAATAAGTAATATACAATATATAATGATATATGAAATATAATTAATGATATTTCAGAGTTGTGTACTGTATATAATATTGTCAGTGAGACAATCTGTTGTGTTGCTATATAGTGTTTGTATAGGAGTGATTTTGTATGTCATAACCGTCTGGCTGTGGATGGTGAATGTGTGCTGTTTTGTGTGTGTCAGCAAGTGTCTCAGGTAGAAGCAGAGCTGAAGACCCGAAATGCCGCCTACTGTAATGTGAAAGCCAGTCTGCAAGGCCTTGAACGTAAAGCAGAGTAAGTTTTACAACCCATTTCACTTACTTTTTTGTTTGTGGACTGTCTGACTGACAAAAAAGCTTTCCTTAGCTTGATAAAACAAACATATACCCGCTAATACTAAAGCATGTATTGCTGACACATTGATGAATTCTTGAATGTTTTGTTTCACATAGAGGGAGCTTACAGACTCGTGTTCTAACTGATATTGTGAAGAAAGAGGACCTGGTTTTGAATTCTGAATATCTTACCACTTTATTGGTGGTTGTGGCCAAGTCAGTAAAAACACTCATTCTGTCTTTGTTCATTTCTAATTGTCTTATTTAGAGGAGAAATCAATCCATAGGCCTGTTGTTCAAGGTCACTGAGTGTTGTCAGTGGGAAAAAGAACAGCAGAAACTAAACTGAATGGGGCATAGAAACTCACTTTCAGTTTCATTTGCCTATGCCCTATTTAGTTAACGTTAGCTGCTGGTACGCAATTTGGTCCATGTTGTATGATGTATTTTCTCATTCTTTTTCCTACTAACAGCATTTGGTGACCTTGAACAACAGGGCTATGGATTGATTCACTGGATTTTTCCTTTAAGTTAAATTGTACCCTTATGTATATGTCTTTGGATTTCTTCAGGGCTAGCTATGGCCTGTGGGAGCAAACCTATGAATCCATGTCTGAGTTTGTTGTTCCTCGCTCAAGTCGGTGAGTTAATTATATTCTTTGTCAGTTGTTTTAATGGAACGCACATTGGGAATCATTTGCCTGTTCTTAAGAAGAAATTTGTTCAGCAGCTTTCAAGAAGATTTTGCATTCACTAATTAGCATAATTTTATCTTAATCTTGTATTTGTTCGAAGAGAAAATGTATGTAAACTTTTTTGAAAAGTAACCTGATTGTGAAAAATGATTTGTTCCTTGCATTATTATCAATTCTGCAGTTGAAAATACAGGACATAATATACCTTAATAACAAATTTAAGAAAATTCTTAAGAAAATATTGGTGAATGAGGCCAAGTACCCTTGTGAATGTCTGATGCACTGGTTCGATCTCATGTAAACCAATGAAATAGTCCTGTATTCATGACTATAATTATGCTGGAGGCACTGTTGTCACACAGAGAAGGGCACCTTGCTCAGGGTAGTCCAAAGGCTGAGCCAGGGGCCAGTGTTAAGTTACTGGCGGAAAGGAAGAGTGTGTCTGACCGCAGTCTGCTGCTGGTTGCAGTCTCAGTTGCGAGTCTTAATTCCTCCCTTCACCACAAAACTGGGCTATCAAGGATCAAGGTCTATAAGCTGTGGTCTACATTACAATTGGCCTACATGAGGGAAGAAATATGATGCCATTATCATTTGTTAATACTGCAGATATTACTGACGTAATGCACTGACCCTGACCTAACACTGTATTTTAATTCCTCTGAAAACAGTTTAGTTTCTTTTGTTACTGTATGGTTTTTAAAAGTTGAAAAATTTTGAAAAGTTTCCCCAATGATTTTATTCACATTTATCCACATACAAATGTCATTAATAGTAATAAGGCTGGAAAGGTGATGCTATGAGCCTTGAAAAGGCTAGAAATGTGATGCTATGAGCCTTGAAACACCACATTTCTTTTTGTTTCAGAAAAATACTGGAGGAACAAGAGGGGGGTATATTCACAGTCACCCTGTTCAAGAAAGCTGTGTGTGAATTTAAAGCGAATGCCAAAAAGAACAAGTGAGTCATTTGTATGCCATGCTCAAATAGTCCAAAAATGATTCCCTATCCCCTTCTTACCACTAGCCCTTGAACTTGATGTAAAACGATTCGAAGTCAAGGAAATATGAGAGAAAATTTAGATTTAAATAAATGAGTACTGTGGAGAATCCATTACTCGTCTCAAACGATTGTTTGTTTTTTACTTCTTATTTTGGGCTTTTCACTTTGAATCAGACAGGATAGGAGAGAGTGACAGGAAATGAATGGGAGAGAGGGAGAAAGGTTGGAATTAAACTTGAGTGCCTGGCACCTTGACCAACTGCACCACAGCAATTATTGTTACCTATGCAAGGCTGGATGTTTTTGACATGCATTTGTAAATGTTGTTGCTGGAAGGAATTAGTGTTGGTAGCTCCTCCTTTCCTTGCAGATTGTCACAAAAGAAGGTAAGAGAGAAGGTACTGAAGCATTCTGACTACTGGAATAGCTCTCATCATGGCTACCACCTAGATACTTCTTTATCATTTCACCCAGTTAGGAACCTTCCTGAGCCACAGCCATATTGTCTCTTTCTCTCGCTCTCTCCCAGTCAGCTTTCCGATCAGATGCTTGATATTTGATATCACTGATGGTGGCTGATTTAAAAACTCACAGCGTTGCCATGGTACCTACAGGTTCACAGTGAGAGAATTCAGTCTGGAGGAGGCAGAGCGGCAGAAACAAGAAATGGGTCGCCTCACTGTGGACAAGAAGGAGCAGTATGTAAGTCATACTAGAAGAAGAAAGAAGAAAGAAAATCTTATTCAGACATTTACATAGCTGTTCCTAATTCCAGAAAAGAAGGAAGCTTGAACTCTGTGGCAAGTGCTGTTTGCCTTTAAACACAGAAACTTTTATTTTGGTGTAGAACAAGACAAAGTAGGTGAACATTTATACAATAAACTGTTGAAAAATGTATGTATGTATGTCCTGTAGGGTACCTTTGTGCGCTGGCTCAAGGTGAACTTCAGTGAAGTCTTTGTGGCCTGGATCCATCTCAAGGCTCTCAGGGTGTTTGTTGAATCTGTCCTCAGGTGAAGACTGTTAATCCTTAAGCAAGTCGGCAAAAACTCTACTCAAGTTTTATAAGTTGTACTTGTAAACTTTGTTTGGCCAGTTTATTGTCTATTAGCTAGTTTTAAACCTCAACTCTCAATGTGTTAATGTGTTAAAACTATGCTGGGATATAAAACAGTAGGCATAAGGAGAAATTTGTGGCTTGTTTTTGGACAGGTATGGTCTACCAGTCAGTTTCCAGGTGATTCTGCTTCAGCCAGACAGGAAGAGTGTGAAGAAACTCAGAGAGCTGCTCAGCTCCCTGTTCACCCACCTGGACCCTGCAGCTGCAGCCAGCAAACCTGATGTGAGTGGCCAGATAGACATTACTGAACCTGCTCATAAATACATGACTGAATCCTATTGTCCCTTAAGCCCTGACCCCTCAAAAAATTAAAGGAAGACCCAGCATAAATCAACCCATATCCATGTCGCTCTAACTCACAGAGTGCTGTCGTAAGGAAGAGGAACGAGAACATTGACGATGCAACAAGGACTGAATCACAAAGCGGTAGCTAACTCTTAACTAATGAGGGCAAAGAAACTCAGTTTCAGCTTTCTGTGACCCTTTCAGTTAATGTTAGCTGCCAGTTTACAAATTCACTCTATGTTGTACTGAATTTTCTCTTTCCTCTTCTTACTGACAGTATATGCATTGTACTCAAGCAACAAGGATATGGGTTGATTTACGCCAGCCTTTAACTGATTTAATTGACTTATTCATGCCAGATAGGTCTTTGAGGGTCCAGGGCTTAGGTTGAGGGAGGACATTGGGGTTCTGACACTGTTTAAGACAGAGAATGTCTAACATTGTACTTTGTCTCCCCCTACTGGTTAGCTTGGCCTTGACATCCCAGGAGTGAGTACACCCCAGCAGGAGTACTACTCCTACATCTGCTATTCTATTAACATCAACTTAGTTGACCCAAGCTAGCAGCTGACGATGGAAAGCACCACCACTTTCACCATGGACAAAAAACTCATAAAAGGGTCTCCTAAAGTTGCTCACACGCACAGTAACTTTGAGTTCAGTGTTTTTTGTTTTTTTAAAACCAGCAAAATGTTACTGATTGCTGGCATGATGTCACCCTGAACCAAAATTCTCAGTGGCTAGGAACATTGAGTACACATGAACTCAAATAAAGAGTGTCCAGAGTACAATAACAGTGACTGGTCACTGTAGTTTAGCCTTAACTTTTATACATGCCGACAAGCAAGTTACTTCATGGGAAAGAAGTAAAGGCTACACAAATAAGGAATGCATTACAAAGGATCTTCCTTTAAACACTGGTAAATATTTGTGTTCAATAAATTCCAACTTTACACAATCCCCCTTCATTTCAATGGCCATGTTTGAGAGACATGGTAAAATACATGTTGATCATCTAGCACATTTTAATGGGATTTCCTGGATAGAGGCCTGCCATATACTATGAATACTTCCTTCATATATGTAAACAGTATGACTGGCTTGACAGCAGGTGCCCATTAATCTATCAGACAGCATGGTCTTTCTACATGACTCATATCACTGTTCTTGCACATGTTCTTGCTTTGTTATGGTTCAATATTACTGTATATAGAACTGTCAAGTTGTCATTTTTAAAAATGTGACCATGTGTGCAATGTGATGTACACGTGTGCACAGTTATAAAATTCACTCTCAAGCATTATTTCTGAATTATATTTTGTAAAAAAAATATATAAGTAAATAAAAATAAAAGTGAAATAAAAAGAAATGTCTTCTTTTGCATAGGTTTACTTTCTGTTGTTCATAGCCATACCTTTGTTTCTTGCATTGGTGCATTTACACCGCTGAATCTCTGTTACAGTAAGGCTACAGCAAAACCATGAAACAGTTTTTCTCTAGAAGCACGTTGATAAAAATGGAAATTTGATACAGTAACTGTCGTTGAAGAGGCATTGGATAAAACATCTGGCAAGTCAGCACTTGCAAATGATTGTTGATGCTTGTGGGAAAAAAAAGCCCTGGTACCATAAATTGAAAATAAACAAAGAACGTGCACCTGCTCACACAGCACTATTTCAGCCAATCAGAAACAGGTGGCTAAAGGGAGAGGTTTGTTTGCCATAAAGTTCAAATATCAACAATCTCTCTCCAATATCACAGCCCCATTTTTAACTAGTGCACAAAAAAGTTGTTTTATTTGGCAAGTTTTCAATTGATGTATGAATGTTAAGCTTTGTTTAGGTTTACCTGTGAGGTTATCGCAGGTTTAGTCACTAGTAATTATTGTGCTATTAATTGACACATTGATTTCACTGCATTTTATACACTGATTTAACTACATGCATAAGTTTCCTTGTATCTTTGTACCAATAACAAATCTATTACAGCTGCAGCTCCTCAAGGTACTGCTGTATCTTCTCTAGCATGTTAAAATGCCAGGCGATGTTTGCAAGGCACTACTGAACTTGTCTGTGTCCTGTGACTGAACTCAAGTGTGAATTATAGTGGTGGAGATGAGCAGTAGCAAGTAGATCAGTAGTTCGGCCTCTATGGTTGCTGCCAACCATCAACGTCAGTAGAATCAATTTATTGTAAAAGTGCATAATTTATCAGACCAGGTGAACAGGATGATTAAACCAAATTCTCCAATGAATCTACAGTTTCTTGATGCCCTCGTGTTGAATTTCAGATTCTGTGATTTTTCTTCTCTTTTACATTTTAACATAATGGCGTCAACTGCGTCGACAAATGTATTTCTGCACTGTCCGTTTGTAATGTAAACATTTCCAACAACCAAATGTTAGGGGAAATGTGCGTCTGTGTGGTCAGGTTGCTCTGAATGCAAATTAGCCACATCCAAATCATGTCAAGTCTAATCAGCAAGGGAAAACTGAAAACAAGGTTCCAACTGTTTCAACCAGCTGTTGGTATTTATTAACTTCCTTGCCTGTGATGAAATATGCAACGACACATTACAAAAAATACACCTTAAAAAGGCAAAAAACAAACTCTTTACCACATTATCATACAAGATACAGAATGGGTTTTTCAAGCTGTATCACACATATTCTGTCTGTGTCTGCTAGATACAGACTACCAATAAATATGGGCAATTATGACTAGAATGGAATTAAGGCATTTATATTTCTCTAAACAGGCGCACAAATCGTGGTCCCTCGTCTCTTCTTAGGTTCCTAGGTGATATTCCTCAAAATGTACAGACGAGATCCCCCTAATGCTCTCATAATAGTGTACGATATATCTCTCAACTACTATTTGTGGAATGTCATCAGGCCCCTCTTCCATAGGAGAAGGGTATGGGTTAGGGGGAAGTGTGCTGTGAGACATCACATCTGTAACTCATAGCTCATCCTTCTCAAGGTCATCAAGGTCCACATCACTGAGGTCAATGTCATCCTCCTCAGGAAGCTGTAGGAGATTGAATATCTGTTAAGCTCATACATAACAAAGAGACATACAAGCTGCCTTTGTCATGATGGAGTAATTCAACACCAAATGCACAGGAAAGTTAACTTTTTTTAAACAAGGGATATACATGGTAGGCCAGTCAGGCAGACGGATTGAAGATTTACTTATTTTAACAGGGAAACTAAAACTTTTAATACACAAATTAACTAAATTCCCAACTTGCTTCTACCACTCTGATTAACGTTAATGATTAACTGTGCACAGACTGGGCATTGGATTATTTGATAGTCTCTGAGTACACGTAGATAGATAGTCACTGAGTAAACGTAACTAGTCTCTTTCAAGTTATGCTACACTGTAAAAAGAAAAAGTACTGGTGAAATGGTGAAAAGTATTGGGAAATTTGTTCCCTTAAACAACTTAAGGAACATAACTAGTCTCTTTCAAGTTGTGGTAAACAACTGTAAAGAGACTAGTTATGTTTACTTAACTCAATTGAACCAACAAGTTTTCACCAATTTTTCAAGTAAGCTGTACTTGGAAGAGACTAGCTACATTTACTTCATTTATATGAAGCAACATTTTACACACATTTTTCACATAAACTGGACTTTTTAATTTTTTTACAGTCTTACTTGTTTTTTTTCAGTGTATCTTCACTGTCCTGTCACAATAAAGGCACAAAAAAGCCAAAAAGCTAAAGCTATAGCATTGCAATACAAGTTAATGATGTTTGTGCCTCACCACTCCGTCTTTGCCATCCCAGGGCTCTACTTTGTGGATCTTTGGTAGAGCTCCTCCTCCAACTGAAGCTGTGGAGCCCCGGCCAACAGACAGATCCCTGCAATTAAAAACAAAACAAACACAGTGAGCGGATTCAGCAACCAAAAAAAAATCCCCAATAACATTTACCTTTGGCAAACCGGTTCAAAAAAAAAAATAAAGACTTGAGTATCAACATGTGTATTGGCAGTGAGTAACAGGCTAAAACAGTGCTGACAACATGCGTCATCCCTGCTAACAGTAATAAAGAGAGACATCTTCCATTATGTCTCAGTACTTAACAGTAGACATACAGGTTTAACACTTCACTGAGTGGACTCAACTACAACTGGTTACAAAGGAACGTGTTCCATTTTAAGAGAGCAGCCAAAACAACAAGTGAGCTTAGAATCACCTGAGGAACTCGTGAATGCCCGTCTCGCTGAAAGAGCCCTTCAGAAGGGCGAACTTCATTTTGCGGGCATTAATGGCAGCCATAGCTGGGTAGCCAAAACCGCCAATGCCAAGGGAGGACTCCATATCCATCTGAGCTCCTGCCTCTGTCCACAACCACCTAGCGTGGAAGAGAACCCCCAGTAAAAGAAGGGAAACAAAAGTAAATGTACAAGGTTAAAGAGGGATGAAAGAAAATAAATCCATCAATGAACCACCAAGACAGAGAATCTGATGGCATAAAGCCAAATGAAGATACTAACCCCCATGACTTTTGCTTGTACTTATCAGCCATCTTCATCATCACCTCCAGGTAGCCATTTCTTCCTGAAGCACCTAAGGAGAGACAGACATTTAGGTCCTTTACCTCAGGCCCAAGAACCTTATTTCCCTTTATTTGCACTTAAAATGTATCTCCATTTTTTTCTGTAACAGTTACAGTATAGTTACAGTATCATGCTCCAGCTGGGGATTTTACCTGTATCCAGGATGTGTGGCAGGACAGCAATGATGCACAGCTGACCATCCTCGCAGGTCTTTTTCAGGACTTCCTCGTCAAGAATCTAATGGGCATATTGGAGTAGAATTTCCCAAATGAACGTGTGTGCTGCAGACCAAAAATACACCTGTGGACACACTTCCCAGGAACTCTGTGTTGTACTGTATGTCGTAGGACTGCAAATTGTATTTTGTATACATCCAGCTTACTCTGTCCTACAAACACTATTTCCGAATCCATACAGCAAACTTCAAAATACGACTACTAGCTACTTATTAAGATAATCTAAAAAAAAAAAAAAAAAAAAAAAAAAAAAATGTGTGTTTCCTGTTCATCATTAAAAGGTGTGTTTCTAGCAAAGTCTCTTTATGTGACAATCTCTGGTAACAGACTGCAAAGTGGTAATTGATTTTATCTCTTAAGATTTGAAAACTTGCTGTCAAGTCACACAAGACAAAATTTTCATGTGACAAAGACTGCCTATACAGTCTGTATACACATGCACACTAAGAACACTTAGTGACCGTAATTTGAACGATCTAGACACTAAATGGACAAGACCTTAGGCATGATTTCCTCAAATCACCTACTGTATTTTATTTGCCAACCTCTAGCGCACTGCCTCTTAAAATCCCTACACATCCAGTTAAAATGATCAGAAATGTTTGTACTATAACAATGTTACTTGTATGGAACTCGGTCAATGTTGCCATTATAATCAATGTGTACCTCGAGCAGTTCTGGAGGGGGTGCATTGGCAGAGTACAGGTCCAAGGCTCTAGCAACAATGTCTGACCGGGAGCGTCCCCCATCATAATCCATGGGCTGCTCTCCTTTGACAAAGACCTTTATGGTTGGATACCCACGGACCTGATGACAAATGAAGAAAGGGCATGAGGAAACAAGAGAAATCAAGAGATGGGTCATGGAGAAATGGCCATCTTCAAATAAGAACAAAACAAATGATGTGCTCGAGTTTATCTTCCTCAATGATATATGCTAACCTGAAGCTAAAAACACTACTGTCAGACTGAGACAACAGCTGGATGAACTGAAGAAAGGTAAAATTCATTTGTTTAACTATAGGGGAGGTGGAAAATGAGTAAACTGGCTAAAACAGTGGTGTATCCCTTTAAGACTTTTTCAGGCCTTAAATTCAGATTTTTACATTTTAGACTTTTTAAGAGTAAACCTTGTGAGATGATGCAACTCACCCCATAACGACTGGCCAGGCCTTGATGTACAGTGGCGTCCACGGCTCCCAGCTTCACATTACCCTTGGTCTGCTCTCTGACCTCTGTGGCAGCTGCTGCCCATTCTGGCTCAAGCCTGCAGGAGTGGAGAGGTTAATGTCAGAGACAAAGAAAACAAATCCACCCTTTACTCATACAAGATGTATCCATACTGTGGTAATCTGATAAAGGTGCAGTAAGTCCCAAAGTACACTACTATTTATATGTTCTACCCAGAGTGTGGAGACATTATCACCAGTAATCACATAGTCACCAGCACCTTTGTGTATGTGCCAAAATTTTGTGACTGCATGGCCATCCTGTATTGGCCTCCTTTGTGCATGGAGGTTTTTAAGGTTCAGCTCAGGTTAGGAGAAAACAAGAACAATACACCTAACCATTTTACCAGAAAAGTGCACAATTTCTGGAATGCAAAACTACAGGAACTGCCTCACGAAACGAGAAGTTTGTTTATCACACTTCAGCAATTTTCATGAAATACTGACTGTGTTTTCAGGACACAGCCTGTGCAGCTGAGAAATGTACCCTTTGAAGATTTTACACCACTGTATGATTGTACAACAGGACCATAGCTGTAGAAGCATATTCAGCCCTTAGCTGACATGATAGGAATATATATATATAGATACTTCATTTATTCCATAGGAAATTCAGGAATCCCGTATGACATTCAGGAATGCCATAAAACAGACACCAAAGTAGAAAAAAAAAAATAATGTCATGTCCCAATCATGACTTCCAGTCATCAGCTCATAGGACAAATTAATGCAAAACTACAACTATTGCAGATGCAGACACTTACAGTAACTACTGCTGCAAGCCTAAGGCAGTGGTGACTATCCCTAGACTGCTATTTAATCGGAGCAGAATAGGTGATGTGCTCTTAGGAAGAAATTACCTCTTGCAGTGGCCACACCAAGGAGCAAAGAACTCCACCAGCCAGGACTCCTCTCCGTTCAGCACCAGCCGGTCAAAGTTGTCTTCAGTCAGCTCAACTACATCTTTTTTGCTTCCGCCACCACTGCTACCACCACCCTAAAAAAAAAAAAAAAAAAAAAGAGTAAAACAACAGTCAGACAAGCTAATGGAATATTGCTGATGACGCATCACTCACATTCTATACAGCAGGTGAAAAAAAGGTATTGAAGACAGATTTGTGCTTTTGTATTCGTTTTTTTTTTTTATCCGTCCTATGTGTGCATATATGAACTTGAATCTGTTTTATATACTGAGTTGAATTGAATTAAATGAGTAGAATCATTATGACATTTTGATTCCAGAGAGCTGAACATACCTGTCTGCCTTGACCTGAGCTTCCTGATTTCCCACTCATACGGTCCTTAACCATGGACCGCAGGGCTGTGAGGGCTCCTTCCACAATGGCCTGACTCGTGCGACCACCTTTGACCAAGTGGGGAATGATGGAGAAATGTGTAGGGTCAAAATAAGACTTGGCATATTAGAAACAACCCATTGGTCTGCTATGTGTGCTCTTTAGTTTGATAAAAGTACTAAGTTGGGTTAATTACCTTGATAATCTTCTGGCTTGTTCTTATTGGTACCGAAGATCTTAATAGTAGGGAAACCCTGGATGCCATATTGGCCGCCAAGTGACTGATGTTGGTCAGCATCCACAGCACCCACCTTCACAACACCCTACGTAGTACAGTATTGTTTTAGTACACTTAATGTCAGTAGCATTTAATTGTAGATACTTTTGAACAACTGGGTCCTGCTCATAGATAGCAAAATTTGGGACTTTCACTTTGCCCAGGATATAGCATAATGAAACAAACACATAAAACTATTGAGAATACCTTCAGGGCTGTAGCAGCTTTCTTCCAATCAGCAGTGAGACTTTGGCAGTGACCACACCTGTTGAGACAAACATGTAAAACTTTGACTTGACCATAGCTTTCAGTCCTGTATGAATCACGGGAAGGTCTATTTAATGAGTGTGTACAACATATTTAATCCTATCTGCAGGAAGTATTACAATATGATTGTAGAGGATAAACACGTCAAAGAGCAAGTTGGCAACGCATGGAATGGCAGGTCACTGACTAAAACTACACTAGTGAACACACACTCACCAAGGGGCATAAAACTCAACAAGCCAGAGGCTGTCGCTCTGAAGAACTTTATTATGGAAGTTAGAGGGGTTTAGCTCCACCACATCGTCACTGGACGAATAGAAGGCATGAGCCGTCAGAAACACAGAGCATGCCAATAGACCTGTGGACGAGATGTTGAGAGAAGATAATTAATTCGAACTAACTTGAATTAACCAAGTGAGGTTGCTCACCAGCTTCCCACTATTGTTAGTAACAGAGTTGCTAGCATTGATTCAACCAAAAGTTTAGCATCGGCTAATGCTAAAGCCCATTCATTTGAGTTCGCCTAAAGAACCAACGTACTTCAGACCACATTACATTATATTTTCATAATGTAGCATTTCAGTGTTAGGTTAAACTGAACACCAGTCAAAGTTAACTTCAATGAACACTACAAATTGGAAAATCTGTACATGTCTGCAGATGCACAACATTAATGCTCATTAACGCTGCTTGGCAGTAAATACAGACCGCATAGGAATTGTAATCAAAACAGTCAAAGTTTACAACATTTCACTCCAAACATAATAACGTTAGATTAAAGGAACACTCAGGTTAACGTTAGCCTAACCTAGCAGTTAACGTAAACGTTAACCAGAGCTAGGTAGACTTACTAAAACCATGCAGCCACTGTAACATTTAGGATTATCCATACCGTATAACGTCTTCATAGCGAATGGTCAATGTTTTTCGAAGATTATGTTAGAAGTCTTTCATCCCAAATTGCGCTGAATGCTTGCAGCGGAGTTCACGGGTGGTGGTAAGAAGTGTTGAACTTACCGTGTCTTGCGCTGATTGGTTGTCTTTCGCCTTTCTCGTAGGCACCCAATCAGGAGAAGACGAGTAGTTGCCTTCTTCATCAACAAGAACATCGTCTCTGATAGAAAGCAAATAATATCAGGAAAAGGCTGCCAGTTTACCACTAGTACACCTCCAGATAGATAGATAGATAGATGTTGTTGAGTCAATTATTATTAATAAATATGTTACACAGCATGTGCGAATGGATTAGACAATAAAACTGACAAATGACATCAAAAATGACATATGCGTTTCACGTGGCTTCTACCAAAATCCATAACTTGACAATAAATTAAATGTAGGCCTATGTAGCCCATGTGAACAAATGCATCTACAGTATTTTCTTGAAGCCATAAGTGCCACCAGTGAAGAATCACAGAGGAAAAGAGTTTACTTGACTCTGACCTAAGACTGATGTTGCTTTATCTGTTTAGGCATATTAGTCTACAGAGAGCATCTTTCCTGACAACATACTACTGTCTCTGCTAAAGGGAACCGAATGCCCAATTTTTATCTTGTTTCTCAGTGGTTGGACCCCACATCAGTCACCATGCTCACAGTTGAAAACCCATCAGATAAGTCAACCTGCAGAGGGAAAAAGGCGAAGCTTGTCAGCCACACACAGACACACACACACACACACACACACACACACACACAGAGGCATATAAAAGGATAAGCACACAGGAACTGCTGAAAGCAGACGCATTCATGCTCACCAGAGCAGGTCCTTCAGAACACACATCTATCACTGGTGGACATCAGCCTATTGTGATTTGGCGCACAGGTGAGAATCTTGTTTTTTACCTTTTTATCTGGTATTTATTCATTTGCATTTCTTTTCTAGTATTAGAAATTTCATTACTGAAATGTATACTTGTGAGTAGGCTATATATGACAGTAAACTTGAATATAGGATAATATTGGATAACATATGATAATGTAACCAAATAGGTAGGCTAGGTAAACATTTCATTGTAATGACAGTGATAAACATCTCAGTGAATATAAGGTGTATACATTGCATTTGTGTCTGTACAGTATAGCCTACTTCAAATGAGAAGAACAGTATAGTATAGTAGGAGATGCTGTTGCTGTTATCTACTTATCAAACTTTGATCTTTTGAAACATCAAGTAGGACACTCTTGAATATGCTGTTGCATTGCTCATCTCATTTGAAATCTGCAGACTAAAACAAAAGACAGAAAATTAACAAAGAACCTGGCCCACATGTTTTGAAAATGTGATGCAAATGTAATTAATGCCCTTTTACTCATGAGAATGGCAGTACATGTTACTAAAATATAACATCTGGTTTCTATTCCTGACTTGCAGATGGATTCCCTTGAAGGAAATGAAACGAATTACAATCGTAGTGCTTTTTATGAAACAAATTACGATGATAGTGCTTATAATGACATGGATTACGATTATGATGTTACTGAGCCTTGTGATTTTAACAGTAACCACAACATGGAGATCACCATACAGACATATATTTACTCTCTCATCTTTGTCTTGGGGCTATTGGGCAACATCATGGTGATTGTTACGTATGCGTTTTACAAGAAAGCCAAGTCCATGACTGACTTTTACCTGCTAAATGTGGCGTTTGCTGACATCATTTTTGTACTAGCCCTCCCACTGATCATCTACAATGAACATAACAACTGGGAAATGGGAACGGTGGCCTGCAAACTTCTAAGAGGAGCCTACAGCGTCAATCTCTACAGCAGCATGCTTCTCCTAGCCTGCATCAGTGGCGATCGCTATGTGGCCATCGTCCAGGCCAGGAGGTCTTTCGGTGTCCGCTCACGCACTCTAGTGTACAGTCAGATCATCTGCATCAGCATCTGGCTCGTGGCGGTGATCCTGTCCATTCCAACTGTCATCTTCTACCAACGTTATGAGGAGAACATCTCTGGAAAGGAAGCCACTGCTGAGTGCAACTTAAAATTTGACCACAACCACCACAATGACACAAGCACAGCGCAGCTGATGAAGGTTCTGCTGCCCAGCATACAGGTGTCTGTTGGTTTTTTCCTCCCTCTGCTGGTCATGGGCTTCTCCTACTCTAGCATCCTGGTCACTCTTCTCCAGACTCAGAACTTCCGGAGGCACAAGGCGGTGCGTGTGGTGCTGGCCGTGGTTTTTGTGTTTGTCGCCTGCCACCTGCCCTACAACGTGGCCCTGCTCTACCACACGGTCCGACTGTTCAAGCAGAGAGAGTGTGATCAGGAGCAGGTGGCACTGGTGGTCATCACGGTGACTAGAAGCTTGGCTTACCTCCACTGCTGCATCAATCCCATCCTGTACGCCTTCATCGGGGTGAAGTTCAGGAACCATTTCCAGAAGATTCTGTTGGATTTATGGTGCCAAGGAAAAAAGTATATTTACACAAGCCGTTCTTCGAAACAAACATCTGAACTCTACGTGACAGCACCCTGCAAGGAGCTCAACAATGAACACCAGTCATCATTTACTATGTGAGACAACCTTAGAGTCTCTATTAGTATTTTTTACAACTACAGATTAGAATTGAACATGTATCCCTCAGATGCAGCTAAAAGAGTTAGCAAGAGTGTAAAATTGAGTGCAAGCAGCTTGTATCATTGAAGCTTGTTTTTGTGTTAATAGACATTATATCACATCTTTTTAGAATTTGAAGAGCTTTCTGTGATGTGTTTTCTGCTCTGTCAGTAATGAAAAGTCATGTCAAAGTCAGCTTTTGTGATAATGTATCCAAAAATGGACCTCTGGCACTGAAGTATTCTGCAGATGCCTGGTTAAATGTGTGCTTTTTAAATGTTTATATATATATATATATATTGTGTTGTTCTCAACATAAGGTCATGGAGATCATTCTTGCACTAGCTGCAGAATTATACACACCTGAATTTGCATGAAGCCCTTGTCGTAAACATGTGTAACTTGTCTCCAAAAGTTTCTATTCAGGAAAGAACATGCCAGATTTGCATGTGTGTAAATAATTAACCTGATTATCAGTGAAATCTCTGATGTTTTCTTAGTATATAAATCCTATTTTGTTTGGATATCCATCTGTTTTTTTAAGTAATTTTTTTCACATCAAACATTTTGTAAACCAGTATTTTGTTTTTACATACCTGTACATGCTATGGACATACTATTATGGTTGGTTTTGTAAAAATGCAATCTCCTAAAGGTGCACCTCCTAAGCAAAATAGGTTTTTATACATTACAACATTACAATACACCTAAATTTCCTTCAGTCCCCCTGTTTGCAGTTCCATGAACAACTTATCAATGAAATGTCAATCAGTGTCACTAAATTTGTGATCTGAAAGCCAAAGAGGAAGGATTGTTTTTAGAGCACAGAAATGTTAAGCTTTAAAACGTTATTTTAGTTTGCGCCATCATAATTTGCCAACTAACATTATAGAAAACTTACCTTTGTAATATTCTAGCTAAAAGAAGAATGAGTTATAGCTGAGACATGCCGTCATAATTCAGTTTACGTAGCAGATGATATTTCAAATTACATTTTAAATGACACAATTAAACTGACACGATTATCAAAACAGATAGAGAGCTGCAATAGGGATATTCTACATATATAAGGAAACCAAATGCTAAATGGACTGCATTTATATAGCATTTTTCTACTCCTTCAAGCACTCAAAGCACTTTACAGTGTATGCCTCACATTTACACACCAATGATGGAGGCTGCCATTCAAGGTGCCAACCTGCCACCGGGAGCAATTTGGGGTTCAGTATCTTGCTCAAGGACTTCAATGGGGTCAGGCAGAGTAGGGCTTGAACGGCCCCTCTATAACCTGCGCCACTGCACCAAATGTCTGCACCAAATGCTATGTTGCTTGATGAGTATCTACTGAGTATCACATTCAAGAACTCTATAGTGAACATCGACATGTTTTGGAAACTGTCCTTTGATGCACGGCATAACAACATATTCATTGTCAGCCTCTGAGTCTCTGCACGAAGTTAACCTCAAACATTTCATTTCTGTTCCTTGTTCCTGGTAGGGGTGGGAGATTGTATTCAGGTTAGTTCATGTGCAGACAGCACAGCTTTTGGCATCAGAATAGACACAGGACTAAACAGGCACAGACACTCACAGTGAATACAAGTTTATGGAAAAAACTCATTACGGCAGAAACAATCATGCTTGGAAATTTAACCAAGAGGAATGAATGCTCAAATTTTATGTAATCATCATTCACATCATACCATACCATGGCATTGTGTTGGCATTATGGATGTTATGCATTATGACAGTTTTGTGTGGATTTGCCATAATGCATTGCATTCAGCTTGTTGGAAGATCAGGAATCCCCTTTTAATCATTATACTGTAAAAGAGAAGCACCTGCAACTTCCTAAAATGGTGACTGAAAAAAAAACAACAACAACAGAAACAACAATATGATGAGATAAACAAACAAATAAACATAGGGAGAAAAAAACTCTGAACTGAACCAGAGATGTTCAGAGTCTCGAGGATGTTTGAGGCAAACTCATTGCACTCCTCTGCAGGCTTATATAAGCCATACCACATTTGTCTTAAATGACAGCTTCTGGAATTGAAACTTGATTTTTGCTTCACCTCTTTCTAGCAACGGAAAACAACATATTCTTGTTATGTTTGCATCATTGCCAAGCACCTCTTTTGCACTCCGTTTGTCCTCAATATGCATAGGTGTGAACATTGAGATCAAAAGACACCTTGAGGTGAAGTGCAGAAAGTGACAAAATTGTTGAATGATTTGCAAGAATGTTGCAACTTTGTAACAAATCATAACTTACATGACTAACTTATAGGGATGTTTTAACCTGATCTGTGAGCAATTAGGCTGACTAATAAATATCATTTACTATTAGTTTTAGTCAGCAATGTCTGCATAAATGCCATAGCCAAACAGCTGCAGACAATACACAAACTGTGTTGGTAAAAACACAAAACACATTATGTGTTTTTAGGCCTACATACTTTTGGTACAGCCTATGTATTTTTGACATTTGGCATTAGAAAGTACACAAACCGACATGCTTTTCTGCACGACAAATGGCCATGATGCACTGAATCTACAAATGGACATTATGTGGGTGGAAATGTAACAATGCACAAGAGAACAAAAAAGAAAAAGGTTCACCTCCTACATAGATAACATCTACACAGTTGCCGAAAAAGTAGAACACCAATTTGATGGTGCTCTATAAACAAACTCGAACATCTTTGAGTTTTGAGAGATGGCGTTCCCCTGCAGAGCCTCTTTGTTTCTCTTCTGTTATTAAAGCTGATATAATCAACCACTGACACTGACTCAGAAGCCGTAGCAGTTGATAAGACATTTGATAAACAATCTTAGCTGTAGCTCCTCAGTGTTCACCAAATACACAACAATTTTGAAATTACTAAAGCAAATTAGGGTGTGTGCACACATATACGCACATGCACACACACACACACACACACACACACACACACACACACACACACACACACACACACAGTGTATTTTAGATATAGGAATTTAGACCGTGAATTTAATGAAATGTTATTCACAGATTCATGCAGATGAATCTGTGAATAACAGTTGTTGTAACAGTTGTTTTACTCAAATACAGAACTTCACCAGAAACAATAGACATTGTCTGTGTTGTAAATCTGCATTAAGTTACACTTCCTCTGCAGGTTGACAGGTTGGCTACTATCTGCTCTCCAGGGAACAGAGTGCTTGCACTCTTACTAAGAAGTTTCCTCTTTCTAATAAAATTACATGAATGCTTCTACCACATAGTGTCAGGAAAGAAATAAGAAACACATAGTGTGTATGCAAAATACAAAACACCTCACAAGTAGCAAAAGCATGCCACATTCTAATTCTAAGAAAGCAAACAAACAACTGCTGCAGTGTCTGTATAGGCTGCAAACTGGTCGCTCAGTTCTCTGCAGGTAGGTCTTTGACACACAGATGTGGGACCATACAGTTAAAATCATGCATTGTTTATTGAAGGTGCAATGATAGTCAAAAACAATGAAAGTGTAAATTGCATGCTTGGATTGCAGGAAACAAATGTATTGTGTTTATCAGTGCACTACCCCCATTACAGTGCTCATTTTAGGACATCCTCAGGTCTCAGCCATAAGGCATCAGGTCACAGGCAAAATGGCATCGGTGTAGCCTAAAAGTCACTCAGTCTCAGAAAAACCTCTGCATCTTCAGACAAAATGGCATCAGGTCTCAGGTGAAACAGCATTGGAGAAGCCTAAACGTCACTCTGAAAAACCTGTCATCTTCAGACAAAAACACATCAGGTTTTAGACCGGTTTCGGCCTTGACCTAAAAGTCATCAGTCTCAGAAACCTCTCTGTCAAGTTTATGAAATTGCAGTCAATTCTCAGGGTCAGTGTCAGACCAAACAGCCTTATGTCTCAGAAAAAAACCTCCATCAGCAGAAACTGCTTCAGCTTCAAGCAAAACAGTCTCGGACTCAGACAAAACGGCGTCAGACAAAACGACATCAATCTCACACGAAACTTTGTCAGAAAAAAAAATTGTCATACAGTACCCAGAGGAGGGAGCTGTTGATGGTCATTAGGCTAACTGTCAAAAATGACAACTTAGCCTATACCAGAGACACTTTGCCTATACCAATTTTCAAGTGTGAATGAATTAAAAGTTCTATAAAACAGAGTAGCCAGATGACAGTGCTGAATTCCAATGTCCCTTCTAAGTCTTGACCCCTCAAAGACTTAACTGCCATGAATAAATCAGGAAGCCAAGTCATGCCAGTTAAGTCTTTGGTTCAGGGTTTGAGTTTGAGTTTGGGATGATTAGGATTTAGGGTTAGGATGGTCGAGGTTATAGCTACGAGCTAACTACAGAATGAACCCTGAACTGGCTAGGAACACGGAGAGCTTATTAGTTAGGCTTACTTTGGACAGTAAACCTCTAACTACACTAACTAATACTTACATATCAATCCAGCCCACTGTACTTCACAAAAATAGACGTTCACCGGAAAAGAGTGACAATCTTAAAATTAATGTTCTGGGACATTCTGGGACTGCAGGATGCAGGAAATTACATCTATTTTTCAAAAATGTTTTGGGCCAGGACTGCCAAGCTCCCTTCAATAGCTGTGCACATTACAAATGCTTACAATACCCTTGTATTGGTTGATCTACAAATGCTCAAGCAGCTTATATTGTTATGTTGTATAGGTTATTAGCCTACATCATCAATGTGTTGTCCACACAACATATGTTCTGCAATACTACTTTAAGACAATGTAATGCCAATCCTGTTTGCACCCATTTATTATTATTATTTTTTTTACTCCCAAGAAAGCCAAATTAGGTGTGACTAGGATCTCTGGTTTCCATGTTTTGACAGGTACTGACTGCATTTGGTTTCTTTCTGCTCGATCTGCCAAGCTATATATTACACTGGCCAGTGGCATTGGCTACAGAGGCCATGTGGAAAACCATGTTCAGCTCACACAAGAAGAGCTTTTTAAATGTTGTGTTTTGTAGTTCACATCCCGACACATTCTGCTGACACACTAACTGTGGGTTATTCTCTTCCCCTCCTTTACAATGGGGGTGACTGTGAGATTGATAGTTGTTTGGGTTAAATATTTTGAAAACTGTTACCAGATACAGAGCAGGATATGTTGCAAGAAGCAGAGATTCTGAAGGTAGAACTGCTTGATTAGCCATGTGGCAGAGTCACTTTTTATCCTGGAGATCTCACAAAGAAAGAATCTTTTTTGATCTGGAAATCTTTTTTTTGAAGGGCCTACACATACATATCTCTGTGAAACCTCATAGATGGCCTTATGAACATGTAATGCCGTGGGAAGGCCTTACGAAAGCTTAATTCAGTACTTCATATATGCCACTTCAAATTGATTTCATTGTATTAAATACTGACATTTTGAAAATTATATACTATACAGATTTAAAAGTTCACTCCACAGTACTCTAGAGTGTAACATGTCTTTATTCCCATTTTCTACCACTAGATGGCCCCATTTAGCAATACTTTACACAATGTTCAAGCCTCCTTCTGGCTGGGAGGTCTTTCATTTGGAACTTCCATAAATTACAATTTGTAGCCATTGTCATCCAAGATTCACTATAATTTCTCTCAAACTGACATCAGACCTCAAAGAGAAGACACCTCTCATCTCACTATCGTGTCTAAAGATCAGCCATTATTTCATAATTTTTCATGTAGTTAGTTAAGATAAATTAAATTGGATTAAAATGGAGTTCAAGTATTTTTCTAATTACTCCACTGAAACAATATCAGAAATGACTATGCAGCTGTTTGTTCTTGGCACTGCTGTAGATGATTAGATCTGAGAACATTTGAGAACAAGTGGAGACTGATTTTGCAGCACACCCAAGCAGGCTGGCCATGGTGTGCTTTGCAAACACCCAGTCCAGGCCTGTTAGACCAGGGCAGCTGTGACATGTCAGACAGATAGATTACTGTGACCAACAACCTGTTAGGCATAATCAATTATATCTCAGTCGCACAGCTGTTGCACGTACGTTTTTGTTTTGTTTCTGAGGTTTTAACACTTCTGTGAATGTTTCCTTTCCCCAACAGTTCCAACTTTCCCTTTCTCCTGCCTCTCCTATCTCCTGTTTTTCCCTCTGGCCCAATCCGTCCAGCCCTGCCCCTCCCCCACCCCCACCCCATCTCCCTACACTCCCCCATGCCCGGGTCATGGTGTTGAATTAGGCAGAACATCTGTTTTCCATTGCCTTTATCGGCTGGGGCGAGTCTTTCGGTCATAATGACATAATGCGCCACGGTTGGTCACCCAATCAGCTGGTCCTCTGGACAGGTAGATTATACCTCTTGACTCGAGGACACACCCTCTCTTGAATATTGTGTTTAGTCATACTGCAACTTTTCACTCCTTTTGAAAAAAAAGTCCCTTAGGGCGACTGCTGTCCCATCATGATGTACTGCAACTTCTGCTTTCACTAAAATCATATACTGTAAAGATGTCAAGTATGTACAGCCTAGTCATGCAACCACAGTTACATTCAGATGAAGCGTTGGGGTTACTCAGGGCATTTGTGTGTAATCAAACTGCCTCTTCCCATTCTTTCACACACTACCTTATACCTTGCTGCAAGGTAGTTTACATTATTTACTGGTATTCTAATGCATTATGAAGCAACATCCAATCTGAATAAGGAACGTGACCACTTTTGCTTTGGCAAAAAATAATTTGTATTTGTTATTTGTCTTTAATGTGCATTGTATCTTTTACCTTCACATCTGTTATGACAGAAAGCATTTTTCACATGTACAGTAAGTACAAGTCATTTGTCATTTGTTAGTCATTTATAAGCATGCAGATCTTAACATTCATATGACACTCAAACTTTCAAAAACTCTGAATGTAAGACAAGCCCCGAGCCTGGCTGTGATTGCAAGGCACTCTGTGCTCTGTACCCCACTACCCTTCCTTCCTCATGCCAGTGTGTGCACTCCTACTCGGCTCCAGAGCTGGACATATGCATTCCCTCCCTGTTCCTTCCCCCTGATGGGTTGAAACACTCGCTGGTATGACCGCGAAGAGGCATTTCTCTGGAGGAGGGAGTCCTAACACCCTGCTGTGCACACAGGCACTGGAGTATGGGGCCACGGGACGGGGGCAAAAGTGGGGGTGCGGGTCTTGTTCTCTACACCTACCCAATAGGCCCACCAGATGGACCAGATACTTGCTTGCGCTGTGTGGCCTAACTTGGCCACGCTTTTTGTGCGTGTGTCTGTGTGTGTGTCTGTGTGTGTGCGTGTGTGCATGTGTGCATACACATTTGTTTGTGTGTTTCTGTGTGTGTGTGTGTGTATGCATACACATTTGTGTGTGTGTGTTTCAGGGATGGTGAGCAGTGTCATCTGTCCATTTGCACAGGAGCACATCCTGCATTGCTCTCTCATGTGGAACTGTGGACTTGAGTTGATGGCTGGCTCCCAGATCTTGCAGCAGGACCATGCACTGTGCACACAAACAGTAATGCAAAGTTTTGACAGATAGACTCCTGTCAAGCCGCCAGTGCCTTCTTCCATTGACAGCGCACACCCAAATTAATGAGACTCTGGCAGCTCTGGACCAAAGTCAACCCCACAATTGGCTTCACACAAATGAATCTCCCTGAAGCCTCAGACAGTTTTTTCTTAAAACCTCTCTTTCCGACTTTCTATAATTCTTTAAAAACACCACGCCTTAGCTTTGCATGTCCTGTCGCCAGCTCTGCTATAAATATTGGCAACCACAACTGCCACTACTAAAGCTTACATAAATTGATGTGGTCAAATAAGACTTTGATGAGGCTGGGGAGTCTAATGTAACACTTCCTTGTAGGTGGGGGAGGCAGCAGAGAGGCCAGCCACCTGAGAGTCCGGAGGGGAGATGCAGTTTGACCTCTGGGCTGTGTGTGTGTGTGTGTGTTTGGGGGGGGTCGGGGGGTTGTCAGGGGGTGACTATTCCAGTACTCCCTCTGGCCACTATAAATCAGCTGGCAAGTCAAGCACCATGATGTCATGTCCTAATGGTTGTTTTTCCAAGCCTGCAAAACTCATCCTTACATGTAAAGCCATAAAGAAAGTGGGAAGAGGGAGGCTATTCGGATGGTGGGGTTCTCTCTTAATAGTCATTATCTTTTTAGACCTAACAACAACAAAATTTTGTGTGAGTGAACCTGACCCCCACCTCTTTATTAAATTATCTGTTTAGCGGCTAGAGGAAGGAAACGAAGAACATTCTGTGTGTTAAGTGAGAGGAGATTCGAGGCATGCTGAAACAGCATTAATCTCACACACACACACACACACGTGCACGCACACACTCAAACACCCTTAGAGAGGTCTGTAGAGCAATGGTACGGATTAATGAGTTGTACTCAAATTGTTTTTAAGAGGACTACGGGCAGAGGTGTGGCATCTTTAAGGTATTCCTTCCGTCTGGAGCAACGAGCCAGACACTGCAGCCTCCTCTGCAAGGGTTTGAGAATGGACTGGTGCTGGAAGGCACACCAAGTGTGAAAAATCAAAAAGAGGCTCCCCCCAAGCAAGGCTCAGCAGGCTTAGTTGGGACAGCATGTTTCGAAAGGACAGAGTGAGGAAGAGGAGAAGGAGAGAGTAAAAATGTAATGTGAGGCAGCTGCACTGGGACTAGTGCCTCCTAGTGGTGTGCAGAAGAAGACAGCAGCACGTTTGTTTTATGTGCTGCCTTGGCCACGGAGGCCATTTTCAGAACACTTAATGTTTATTAAGGGCCTTGGCAATCCAGACATTATTACTGGCTCATGCTATTCCCTGTCGAGTGTCCAAGGAATGCAGAGCTGTCTGTCATTACTCAAATGAGATTAGTTTCTTTTTTTAAATGGTAACAATTACTTTATGGGTTGTGTGCACCTTGACACCCCACCCTCACCACACACACACACACACCTTTCGTTTTTCCAGAACATGCATGCTCTATCAGCCCCCTGCTCCCATTCCTCTCTCCTATGTTTAAAGGGCTGCATCCGTCCAACAGCTTTTGGAGAAAATCTCTCTTGATTTCCTGGGCTCATTTATTAACGGTCAAAAAATTTGAGGATATATTATCTTCCAGCAGTGACAGTTTATTATTAGAAGAGAAAAAAATGAAAGGTTGTGCTGGTAAACCTGAATAAATATTAGGAAATTTATATCACCATATTTGTTAGTCTTTGACCATTTGTAATGCCTTACAATTCTTTAAGTTAAATAAAATCCTTACAGTTGAGGTAAAACCTTGAACCACTGCCAAAATAAGCTGCCTCAAACTTCACCTCTACAAAAGCCGCCAACTTTAAATCCCTTCCATATATATCTCTACAATGAGCCTGACTGAATCAAGGCAGTAAAATAAACATCTACAAAGGAACCACTGAGCTTGTATGTTTAAATCCTGGACCTGCGGCCTCGTTAGGGTAACTGCTTGTGATTGGTCCAACCATTGAAAGCAGCACAAGTGTTCGGACATGACTAGTCTGGGTGCAATAAAATCGGAATTCAGCATGTCTGGATGGCGAGCTCCTGCCATGTGCAGCACTTCAATGAGGACGGAGTCATGAATAATGTCAGCAGTAAAATAGAGGTACATTGCAGGACATTGCTGTCTGTATCTGCCTTAGACTTCCTAACTGTTCTTTCCACACCAGTGCCTCAGTCTCTCCTTCACCAGGATGCAACACTGATTAAGAACAGCTAAGAACCAGATGTGTGCATGTAGAGTGCATGTACAAACTACACACACACACTACATGGAAGACAGGCCTACTGAATTTTGCACAATAAACTGTGATTAAGTGTGAATGTTTTGATGTATGGGTAGAGTGGATGTCCACAGAGAATACACTAGTTTATTCTGTTACGTCTGCAATTCATAATAACCAAAAAAGCGCTGCACACTCTGGCTCCATATGATGATTTTACTGTATTTTAATGTATTTTGAGGAGGAGTGTGAGGTGCTTTTTAATTTTTATATTTTATTCACCAAGAACCTTTGGTGAACATTACATTTCTGTTTCAACACGTCTACTGTACTTATCCCAATGTTCAGTACTTATAGAGGCAGTGGTCATCTGTAAGTTTGTAGACTACTGAAGGGACTCCTCAGGGAGACTTCTTTGTGAAAATCACTGTGCAGACAGTCTGACAACCCCTTGATTGGATATTAGAACACACACTTGTGCTTGCTGATGACAATTGCTTTCAAAGTTGCTTTCTAAGTTTGCATCCTCCCGTTCCAAGATGATACGCCTCACAGAAACACATGCTGGGAGCAGAGCAAAAGGGGAAAAAAGCCTAAATGGAGAACACGCCATGCTTATTATCCAAATGGAATTCCAGGAGGCGCTGACCAGTGAGCCAGCAGAGCCAGGCACTGCTGTGTGGCGGTTGGGACGACCTAAGCTGTCTGTGCTCGTCCGCAGCCAACCACAAATGCTGTACTTCCTCTCTTACGTAACACTGCCTTCACAGTCAACACAGCATCCCTGACAGGAGACGAAGTTCGGCCTTCCAGCAGCCGAGGAGAAGAATGCGTGAATAACCGCACAGTGTGACGGCAATGACGGCTATGACGTCTGGAACAGGACCTTGGTTTGGTTGTTAGGCAGTTAGCAGAAATCACCTATCTTCAGACACCATAGACTGCAAGGCAGATAAGAGATCAAATGGGAGACATGATGACCCCAAAATCTGGTGAGCTGCCCTGTCATCAGAAAGTTAAAGGAGAAATCCGGTGTGAATCATTAAATAGCCCTGTGGTTCAAAGTAACTGAATACTGTCTATAGGAAAACAAACCAGAAAATCTGATGCAATGTAGACTGCATAATGAACTGATAACTAATGTTAAGTGAATGGGGCATAGTGAAATGAAAATGAAAGTAGTTTCTGTGCCCCAACTGTTCACTATTTGGTGTGTGTTTTTTTTTCTTTTTCTTTTACCTACTGACAGCAGCTGGTGATCTTTAACAACAGGGCTTTGGATTTACACCAGATTTTTCCTTTAACAGAAATCACCACTCTCTGGACACCAAGGACTGCAATTCAGGTAAAAGAGATTGAATGGGAGGATACAAGTGCTCCCTGAAGGCAGAGTGGGGCTGAGGTTTGCTCCCCTTTCCTGGGCCACGACTTTGTGCTGGGGGAGCGGTCTGAAGGCCTTGGTAGCATGGAGATCCCACATTGTCCCCCAGTAATGCTTTTTCCTGACTAGAGGCCTTTTCATCCGGCGCGCCACTGGAAAACTCGTTTCCGCATCCAATTTCCACCCCAGCCTGTTTGGCCGTAAGACATGGACGGCTCAATTCCACCACTGGGAGGGTGGGAATCCGGCAGCTGAGCTCCAGAACCAAATGAAAAGAAAGCCCAGAATGAATGAAGGACTTTACAGTGAGAGACATCTTTGACTTTGTCATTATGTTTATTTAAGCATTCACCTTCACCCTTTTGTGTGTGATACACACTGCTCCACATGTAAGCTAACTCAGACCGGGGGCAGTTGAAACTATCAAAGGATCAGATGCCTGAGAGAGGGAAGATAAGGAAAATAGGGTTGGGGGGTCTGTTCCTTTTGTGAGAATGGTAAAATCGCAGCTTTTGTCTATTGTTTGTCTACTGTATGTTTGCAAACAAAAACATCACTGCACCTGCACATACCAAACATAAAAAGACTTTGTTCCGTGCCCACCCAGGAAGGGGGACTTCCTGACAGCAACAGGTGCCTCGTGCTCTGTTGATTGAGCAATGCAACCAGGCAGCTTTGCTGATATCTGCATTTTGTACTGTATGCATTTTCACAGCTTTCTCTAACCAAAAAGTATTTACATTAAAGGAACAATCACAAATTCAACTAGACAATAAAGACTTCAAAAACTTTCAATCTTGTGTAAAATTTCAATGATTTTTCATGTCTTGCGTAAATTTTTGTAGAGGACGAAAGATACAATTTTCGCAGTAAACATTCATAGCATTCTCAGAATCTTAATCTAAAACATAAGTTTGAAGATCATCAGTTCCATTGAGATGATTCACAGCATTTGAGGGAAGTGTGTGCTTTTACAAGTGGCCTTGTGGTACCGGTTTCTGGATCTCTTCCTTTCTATGCAGTCACTATGATTCCCAAGAGGAAATTGACCTACGTTGGTTTCTCTTTAAAGTTGGGAGAGACAGAAATGTGTGGTATGAATTATGTGGTATGCTCTGCATGTGGAATGAAAATGTCCCTTTAAACCCTTACCGTCACACCAAGGTCTCATTTCTTTAACTGAGGGTTTTGTTTGTGCCGTTGAAGCCAAAATGTTTAGGTCTTGACAAAGACAAGATCTTGGTTTCAATGAGGTCAAGTCAAGTGCTGCTGGATTGGACTGAGGAGATAAAATTGCTTGCAGCTCATTCTGTCCTTAATGGAACTTCTGCAGCTGACTCAAGTGATGATGACTCAGTGTTTCCCAAGTGGCTGTGGTTGAAATTTAACGGTACGTAAGAATTGGTAATGAATCTAACAATAAATCAAAACATTTTGTGAGATCATAAGGCAATACATTTTGTGAGCGTACCTACTAAATGTAAAACAGCTGATGAAGTGACAGACAATGGGTCTTTTATTTAAAATGTGGCCTATTTTTTATTATTATTGTTGTTAGGCATACATTACAGTGCAAATGATTCTTTGGCAAACATACAATACAAAATGTCAGATAGGTATCCACTTTGACCACTTACTGGGTAAAAGCATGATCAGACTTACAGAGCAGTGCATTCCATTGAAAGTGGGCAGAGAGTTCTGGTCAAAGAGTAGACAACAAATAATATAATAATAATAATAATAATAGTAAATTAAAAAAAAGAAATAAAATTCTGTGTGGGAATGAACAGTGGCAAAGGGTGTGGAGAAGGCTAGATGAGAGAGCGAGCTCCTCTGATGTGAGGTGAAGAGAGAACTCGTCTGAAAAGATGGAGGATGCTCAAAGGTGAGTTGGCTGGAACGTCACAGGCTAAAACGTGAGGAGATAGCAAACATGATGGAGAAGTTTGAGTTGGATGGAGATGGAGATGGAGATGGAGATGGAGTGAGTGAGCAGTCTACGGGGCGGCAGCAGTGACTTGGTTCCAGCTCCGTAAACCAGTCAACCATGGGCCCCCTTGGGTTGATTTTGTTGTTCTTGTTGTCACGGCAGGTCTACAGGATGTTATGCAGCAGACCATTGTCTTGCCGTGGCAAATGAACACAGATGCTCCCATGTGAGGAAGCCACTGATCTCCCCTCCCACGGCATCCTCTGAGAGGCCATGGAAACAGACCCATCAATGTCCCACAGACACAATAAGTACGAGAAAAAAACACACACCAAAACCCAACTCTGTCACCTACAGGTTCTCACGGTAAAAAGAATCACACTGACAGCCTTGAGGCAGAAAAATGGACAAACTAGTTCTAATGGAAAAATAGCACTGTATGGTGAATGAGGACACTGGATAACATTCATTTAATATCATCTAAAATAAGGGGACATATTTTTGACACAATTCAATTATGGGACAGAACCCTTTCATCAATTCCCAAGCTTTCATACTGTGACAACAGTATCCAACCAGCAAAACTACTCAAAGTTTGACTTTTTGTATACATGGTTGAAGTGGTGCTAACAGCTTGTGTATGTGCCTTGATCATAGAAAATGCCTTGTGACTTCACACTTGCATTGTTTGGGGTGATGACTCACCACTGCAAGCGCTTAAAGGAAATGTGAGCCAATGAGAGTTGGCTGACATCTTGTCTTAATCTACCTCTCTCTCTAGTCCCTCCTTTCACTGCCCCCTCTCTTTCTCTCTCTCTCTCCCACTCTCTTCTCTCTCTGCCTCTCCTCCATATGGCTTTCATTACAGTGGAATTGGGGGTGGGGGATGGAAGGGGGGTCATGGAGGTGCAGAATGAGGACGGCACTCAGCAGAGTGACATCAGCTCTCGCACATCCAGCGCTAAGGCTGCGGACAAGAGCCAGGCGTCTCCATGCTTCGCACGAGTGGCCAGATTCTGCCAGTGACCGTACGATTGTGACTGCTGGGCATGGAAGCACGTTAAGAGAGCCAGAGAGGGAGAGAGAGAGAGAGAGAGAGAGAGAGAAAGACAGCTGGACAGAGGCAGGGAGCAGGAGATCGAGAGCACCTCCTAAGTCCCCCTCATAAAACCCCCTTTTAAAACCCACCACACCCTGCATAATCTGCCTTGCTGCGATCACACTGGCTGGAAACAAAAGCTGTGTTGTGGGGGTAGATCACGGCTGGGGGCTGGGGGAGTTTGAAGGGGGTAGTAGAAGCGAGGGCGTGGAGGTACCTTCATGGAAACCACAACGACTGTACTCAGGCTTTTGATGAGGGGCCACAAGGGCTTTCATACAACGAGGTGACGATGAGCGTCTCTCTCTTCCACAGTGAGGAAACGGAGAAGAGGAGAGCCAGCGAGGTGAAGAGGTCAGACTTGTGGCGCGATGAGGTACCGGACAGCTGGGGTCCTTCAACATTGGGTGTCAAGTGTTTGTGTGTGGAGAAAGCAGCCATTGTTGACCCAAATTAAAAATACTGAACACTTCAAATACTGCATCGGTAGATAACGGTGAGACAGCCTCTGGGAACAGCCAGGGAGAAAAAGAAGTGTTTCAAAGAATAAAATAAGATAAAATAAGAGCAGAAGCCACATCTTGCAAGCAGAAGAGGCAAAAGAAGATAGAGAGTAGGTCAACTCATAGGGGACATACAACAACCTCTCCAACATGATCTACCACCCCTCTTTCCAAGTTCTGAAAAAAACTAAACTGGTTGTGTGACTTTGGGGAGAGAAAAAAAGTGAGTGCGTGAGAGTGAGACAGAGAGAGAAAGAGAGAGAGAGCGAGAATAAGAGAGAGTCAACACCATATGTTAGTTAACCAACAGTTGGGAAGTTATGCACATTCGGTAATCAGTAGACTTTTTTTGCATTACATTTTTTTTTTAAAAAAAAAAGGTATTCACATTATCTTCATACAGAAGCAGATGATACGTAAGGGGAAATATACATTTATATGTATAAATTTATATATATATATATATATATATATTTGTATGTTCATTATAAGATATAAAGCACCATAAACATTACGTAAAAGGCACATAATGAGAGTGTATATGATGAATTGCATACTGTTTTTGCATACATTTTTTTTTCAGACTGATGCAAATAGCTAAATCATTTCAAGAAAATAACGGGTGATTGTGAAGGAAGAAAAAAAAAACACAAACAATAGCACCAGTTAGTTTGTTGCATCTCTGACCTGAGAACGCGTTTTTTTGTGAGACGACATGGCCGACGGTGGTCGATCTACTTCCCTTTCCGTGCACTCCCATGATGCACTGCCCTCCTCTTACGCTGTCCTGGTGGGCTTGGGGGGGAGGTCAGTGCTCTGGACCACACCCATAGGCTCATGGGGGGTCCCTGTTTTTTATGACCAAGAGGGAGGAAGGGTGGAGTCCCACATCCATCCTTGATGAGGCAGAGGTCTCTGCCATGACGGCACTTCAGGAAGCCAGTGGACTTGACCATACCCAGGTAAGGCAATTGACCTTGGGGGTGGGGGGGGGGTTTGACAATCAAAGTTAATATCCAACATTAAAAAAAATTGAGATATAATCTCAAGAAAAAAAAAAGATACAAAAAATAAAAACAAAAACTAGGAAATTGGTTGCTGGTGGTCACAGCGCACTGCCAAGACTCTTAGTCCATGTCTTTTTCTCTCCGCTGGGTTGCGTGTGGGGGTGCAGCGCGGGGGTCCTGAGGTTACGCGTGGCGCTCGCCACCACGGCTCGATGGCTGGTTCAGGCAGACTGGGCAGCAGGCTCCTTTCAGTGTTACAGGCTTTGGACAGTCCACTGGGGGACAGCGCTCCACAAAACACGTCACCTGGGCATCCTGAGAGAGAGGGGGACAGAGACAGAGAGAGATTTCCTCACAGAGCCCAGCCAGTAGCATTTAGTATATACATGAAGAGAGTACCTAAACACTTCTAAAGAAAGCTCTTTCATTTTCATTGAAACACCATGAGCAGAGCAGTGCAGAGCCAGAACAGCGCACATGACGTCATTGCCCAAACACTCTCTGTGAGCCTCTCCCAGACTGTGAAAAACAGGCATGACCACAAGCCAGATCCATCACCTGGCAGAGGTCAATACAACTCAAAATCAATTACAAATGTTTGTTGTGGGTTCAAACACAGAAAATGGGACACATGTTAGTTGCTTTGGAAAGTTGCGGTGAGGGAAACTAGCATGTTTTACACAGAGATCCCTGTATATCTTCATTAAGAAAATCCTTGTAAAGCCAACATAATACTGCAGTGTGGTTTTAGACAGGAAACTGGACCTTAGATACCGTTTCTAATAAAACACTAACACAACACTTAACGCAACTTAAAGTCTAACTTCCAACTTCAGGGAGGCTCATAATTTAATGACTTTGACACTGGAATAAATATGGCAACAACCCTGACAGCCCTGAGATTATACAGGGTGGTGAGAATAATGTTACATCACCCTGAACAGGCTGTATTAAGGGACTAAAGCCAAAGCTAAGAGCTAATGTCAATGCTAACTACAGTGCTGAAATTGGCTGAAAAAGGTTAACCTGGAAACCGAATATACCTACTCTCTCAGGCCTAAAGGCAGCCAGTAACACAGTGCCAAAGGGGCATATGCCAGGAAAGCAAAGAGCGTGTGCCAGTTGCGGAACGGTCACTCTGGTGGCTTGACACGCAGCGGGCACACAGCCCACCGGAGCCCCCTGTGTGGCCCGCAGAAACGTGATCGCTCCGCTGAGAGCCTTTATCAGCACAGCCACAGGAGGAGTCGCCAAGGCTTGTGAATCCGGACCGGCAGCATGGACAACAATGGGGCAGGCTGGCCAATCATTGGGAACCACTATCAGATAAACCCACTGCTGAAAACATGGACCACTGCCCCTGTGCTACTCTGGAGAATGAGCTTACAGTCTCAAACACATCCAAATCACAATATCTGAGACACAAAGAACTGAGCATTGTATGCTAGTTCAATAGCTGTACCAAAAAAAAAAAACATTGGCCTTCCCTATGATTCATTATTTCTTGAACATGCATACACACTATGCACACACAGTTGCACACAGATGTACTGGTGTGATTGTTGTGAGAACAGTAATCTTTGTCAGAGACGTACTTTGCATTCGCATGTGGTGCAGGGGTCCCTCTTCCAGCGTGTTCCGTCTCGGCGCTCCTGGTCCTCTGAATCAGTGCAGTCTGTCTTACTCAGGCGTGTTTCAAGTTTTTTAATCTGTCAGAGGAGAGGAGAAAGCGAAGAGAGGAAAGGAAATGAGCGGGTACAGGCAATTCAACGCAAACCATCACATCCACAACGGCAACAAAATGCCATGGTACTTGAATGATGCAAATGATTATGTGAAAAGTTTCATAAAATCTGTTCTACAACCAAGAAGAGTGATCATTATTCACATCATACCATACCATGGCATTGTGTTGGCATTATGGACGTGACAATTTTGTGTGGAGTTACCCGTATACAGTCAGAAGATAGACAAAAAAGTTTGTCTAGCTGACTGGAACAGACACACTTTGTTACAGGTGAGGAAACACAATAGCCTAGAAATCTAGACATACCCTAGTGGTAGCAAATGGTTTTGAAATAAACCCTACGGCCTCAGTAGCCCAAGTTTGGTTGAACCAATAACATCGCTCTATCCTTGTAGAGTTGCCTAGACATACCCTTGCAGTCTAGCAGGCTACCTGTTGCATGCAGAGGCAGTCAGAAAGACTGATTGAGTCTGGTCTATCAGTCATAGACAGACAACAAATTTTTAGATTATAATCTGGCTTGTCAGACTAGAAACACAAAAGAAACAAATGAAAATTTCTAAGCCAATTTCTGCTGACCTGCGATGACTGCAACAACTTTAGTGACCTACAACAGTTGGCTTGCTGATCAAATGTACATACCTGAAATAAATAACCAGCAAAGACCTAAGAAATAAGGACAGAAACGAGCTGCCGTGTTCCAGGAGACCTCTGTTAAGAATGCATGTTGTTATGGTCTATGAAATGAAATGAAATGTGACACTCTGTATTTCAAGTCTTTATGACAAACAAACTGGAGGCCATTCATCATAAATAAATATCCTTTTCTATCTCAAACTGTAAGTAAGTGCTTTCCTGATCAGCCTTCCAGCAGGACATGCTTTTCTTTCTTTTTTCTTCTCCTGATGACAGGAATCATGAGAGGTAACTCAACCATGTCAGATTTATTTGACTATCCACTTACAGCAAATATCCCCCAAGCATTGGTTGGGTCCCACATTGCTGTGGGCTCCGGCTCTGATGCGAGAGCCTTTCCCACTAAATCATCCTTAAGCTTGCCGGCTTAATCAGACCCATGCCTCCTTAATGGAGGGCTAGCCTACAGCGCTGTTTGACTCGCAAACCCACAGAAACGTGCACAGTGTTATCTGATACCTTGTTTGGATATCCTGTCTGACTCTTGGGGTCAAACAGTGCCGTGGCCGTTCTGTGACGGCATTTAGACTTTGGCTCAGTGGCTGTGCCAGTGGTTGAAGATAAAGCTTTGGGATGTATGTAGTCAGTGGGACAAGGTCACATATTTTTGTATAATGCTGATGTCAATGGACTGTTTACCTATTATTTATATATTATATTATATTTATAGTTTTTATAGAGAATTAAAACAGCTAACTATATGCACAGTGCAAATGCGAAGCACTAGCCAACATTCTTTAAGCTTTTTGATATGAGGAAAATTATTGCAGCAGATGTAGTGAATAAAATATGAGCTGATGCGGTATTCATGTAACAATATAGGGATACATCACAAAATTCTGACTTCATCCAAAATGAATGGTTTGAAAATCCATTGAAAGTGCTGAAGGCTATCACATAGATTTGGTTTGGCTTTAGTCTGTTGTAGATCCACTGATTGAAAATCTAAGAATGCAGGCGTGAGTGTGGTTATACAGCACGAGTGTAAGGAGAGATACCTCGCAAACATGGGTGGAGGGGATAAGAGAGAACATCAACAAAAGGAGAAAAAAGCAGAGATTAATCTGCTGATCTGCACCTGTTTTCGCAAACTTGTGATGGTCTTCTGCATATCCATGACAAAGTCTTGGAAGTCGTTCAGTGAGGGTTCAGTGCTGGCTTTAATCGGGAGGGAGACGTTCGCCGGCACAGAAGGGGCTTCATGTGCGATGCTACAGACACCAAACATACAGTCTGATCCACTTCACACTCTTCAGCTAAAAATGTCTCATTATATGATGAATAAATGGCAGTGAAATATATTCCCAATGTCTGTTAAAGTTGTTTATGAGATAGAAATAGACTTGTATGAGATAGAAATAGACTTATCAATGATCAGAGGTAATAGCGACAGATTGACTAATTACCTCTCATTAGGACTGGCATCCTCGGGGCTGGTGTCCTTGGGACTTCCTGAAACAGATTTGTCCTCTGCATAGCTGTGTTTCAGTGACCTTCGACCCCGGAAGTGGAAAGACAGAGCATTGAACTGACCCTTGGTCCTGCAGTCTGTGGAACCAAATGGAATACAGTTAGATATATGAAGTGTACCTTGACTTTTCCACAATTTGATGATGAGAAAAACACTCATTAAATGTATAAACAATCATTACAGGTATAAACACACACACACACACACTCCCACACAAATACACACACACAAACACATGCAAACACACCAACAGACGACCACACGCGCACACACACGCGCACATGCACATCTTCAGTTTTTTTACCCCATTCTCATTCATCAGATGCCTAAGGCATCAGGCTTTCCTCCCACTTCAAAAGACCAGACCTAACGTCAGCTTGCACAGTCTGACTCCTGCCTGCCCATCATTACCACCACTGAGCCCAGATCAGATCTGGTGACAGCAGATAAGATAACACAACTGCTATTATCTACTCAGCAGGAAGTTAAGACTGGCTTGTCTGGGCAGGACCAGGCCATAAAAGTTGTTATATAACATGAAAGAGGGCTGTCTCCTATATGGGGAACAAATGAACGTCTATGGTATGAGTATTCTTAAAGAAGTATAGGAATAACCAAGGATAAAGAGTCTAACAGCTGAAACAAATTTGAAGCAACGCATAAGCTCAGCATTTTTGTGATTCTCTGGTCTTTCTGAGAGTGAAAAAAGGGGCCCTCTCTCTGTCCCTTTCATGCATGCACACACACACACATACACACAGTTTTTGATTTTGGAGGAGGCGAGAGTACATTACAGTGAATGAACTCAATCAGTGGTGACCTAGTTTGTCAGCGTGACCTTTCAAAGGCCCCTCTACAGGCAGGATATTCTAAGTTTATTAACTTGGCTTCTTTCACCTTCATTTACAATATGCACAGACACAAGGTCAGAGTGTGAAGTAAAGAAAACATCAATCTACTTTGCACTAGGGATGTTCTATAGCATGTAGTTACATGACGTTTTAATATTATTATGATGTTAAAATGACTACTTTTAAAAGATATTTTATGAATGTGAATATTTTATTTCTTTTTATAAACTACATAAATTATTTCTATAATGTCAGAATACTCCTGTGGAAAAAACTGAGCATGCTGAGTAAGAATGTCAATAAATATACTACTATAAACTTGGGATTTCTCTATTGCTTTTTAACCTGCTGACAAATAAACCCCTTTCACTGTGTTTTGTTTTCAGAGCTTCAGAGTGGACGTGCACATGGGTGTCTCCCAAACCCACTTATAACAGGCTGAAAGAGCAGAGGACAATGGCAGTCTTACTAGATGAGTGATGAGTCCTCTAAGCAAAACCTGTCAGGTGTTTTTATTTACGAAATGCAATCAAATATGGTAGACAAATCGAATGTGTAGTACTTTGTTTCACTCCATAAGTCCTTAATAAACCAACAGCACCTCGAGGGAAGAGGAAATGCAGTTCTAATAACAGTCATATAACCCTGTTATTAGACTAGATATAGACATAACTAGACATAACTAATAACTGTTTAATTAAACCCAAGACATTGCCTTTCTGTGTTTAAAACACCTCCAGCTGATGGATGTCTCTTCTTAGGCCCTAAAGTAAGACCCACTTACTCTACATCTTCTCAATAGCACACCGCTAGGAAAGGAAGCCTGTTGTTTCGTGACATAGGGTGTCGGTTCGTGAGATCGTTTTGGCATGGGCCCACCTTAGTTATTAGGAAATGCAGTCAATTACGGGGGGATTTACTTTCCCAATGTGATTTCCCCTAATTTCTAACCCGGAGGGAAAAGCCTGTGAAAGGGACATGAGGTGTGAAGCTTAAAGGGGCAGAAAGTCGACATCAAAAAGCTCTGAGGTCAAACTTCCTAGCTTCCTACTGTGACACCAAGTGGGATCATCCAAAACAGCCTGGTAAGCCGCCGGATAGAGGGAGCAGCGGCTGATGTGAGGAGTGGTGGGGGGCAGCCCAGGGAGGGGGGAGCCAGAGGCTAATTGTGTGCGATTGAATCCGTTCATCAGTCTGACACGCTCACACCACTACCCCTTCACTCGCCTGGAGGCACCCTTTGCCTCAGTTCTTAAGGCACAAGACACACAGGCAGTGTTTTCACATAAACAAGCCTAATGCTAAGCTAAGTTCTCTGTCCTTACCAGGGATGGGTCTGTACAACGTGTCCTTTTCAGCTTGTGTCATTATTTTAGCCATTATATTGTTTCATCCGATGGCAGAAACATCAAAACTGCAACTAATGTCAACAATGACAATGTCTAGAAATTCACTTGCAATAGGGGCAGGGAGATGTTTTCGTTGTGGTATTCAGCAGCTGCCTATAGAACCTCTCGATTAAAGTCCAAGATACATGGACAGCCAGTTTTAGTCTTATGCAGATCTGCCAGCTAAATTCTCCTGAAGTGACAGAGGCAAGGGAGTTACTGTTTTCTGTGTGTTTCTCAGTAGTTGCCAAAACTCCACCGATGTTATAAATTAGGGTAAATTCTAATCGAAATCTCACTTTAGAGCCAGTGGGAGTTAAATTAGCAGCTAACATCATTTCTTCATACTTTACCTCACTTCATAGTTTTCATGCTTCACGCCTAATTGATTAATAGCTGTAGCTGTTTCACGGCATATGGTGTTCACAGAAGTAAATAAACTTCATCTCTGTTTGACATATGGGCTGCAAACAGGGACGGGAGAGAGAGGGGGATGGGGGGGGGGGGATTGGTGACTAACGCATCATTCCACAGACTGACTCTAGGTTTGGAAAAAAGCTTTTCCAGGAAGCTGGGGCTTAAACGGAATGCAAAACATCAGGCCTTGTCCTAAATAAAAATGAATGTTGAGATCTTTACAAATATGCAATTATAAGTGTGATCAGACAAAAATGTAATCTTTGGAAAAAAAAAAAAACATTATGTAAGAGATGAAACCTGTTCAAAGATAATAAGAACATAGCACAGAACTTTATACAGAAAAGACAATTTCCATTTTTCTGAGTATACCATTATTATATGCCAGTAATTACTGTGATTACAACCAGTTGAGTCATGTCAGATCATGCGATGGATGCGATGGATTTCACCATATAAACATCATCTTTCCGAGTAGACACAACATGGCTGGTTCAGTCTGACTAATGGACACAAATACAAACCCCACCTTCACAGCAGTCCTGCCACATACGCAGGTCGATCTTGGGCACATCTTCGCAGCCCCCGTAGCCGTGAGGGAACTCGGCCACAGTGAAGACGTCTGACTGAATGTGGGTGATGTTGTCTCCATTGTCACACAGCACCCGGGTGAGGGAGGACTGGCGCAGCTGAGTGAGCTGAGCTGGCGTGAAGACTCCTGCATTCTCATACCAGAACCTGGTTGGACATGAGAGCAACCTTATCTCAACATGCTAACTTAGAGCATTGAAAGATAAATCTTCACATTGTGTATGCAGAAGAACATAATTGCTTGGTGCTCTTACTAACTGTGAATGAGAAGCGATCATTGGCGCCCCTTTTCGAATATTATCTATGGGAACAAGGTCACTCTTGTCAAGAATGCACTTGACTTGAACTTGATACATGCCCAAACTCTGCAGATGAAATTTAGCTAGGAGCTAAATCTTTTTCAAAGCATCTTTTCCCTTTATGTGATTAATGCATTTTGTACATGGTCTCTGTAAGAAATAAATGTAATAAAATAAACAAATGAAAAAAGAAGGAAAAAATCATCACGCATGAAATACAAGGAATGCTCACCGATCACCATCTCTGAGGCGTTTAAACTGGGCAGCCAGCAGACACATGAGGGTGGGGCCCAGGCGGCTTCCAGGGACCAGGTCCTCAGCCATCAGGGCAGGAAACAGGTCAATGTTCAAGGGTGTGCCGTAGAGTCTGGGACACAAATAACCCCGGAGTAATCAGCAACACTAATAAACTGACAGGCATGACGTGAGCGCAGTGAGTCATTTGGTGAGAATACTTTGGCATAAAGATATGAGATTCCAAGGCCAGGCTGGTAATACCTGAGCTGTAAAAAAAAGGAGAAAAAAAAACACACACAAAAAAACGAAACAAACAAACAAAGGATGTCAAAAGTTCTTACCTTTGCAATTTCTCCCGCACGTTCGGGTTTCTGATCTCATTCCTGAGGTCTTCGAACGTTTGTGCCGAGGTGAGGTTGCAGAAGACTCGATAGTCGTTGTAAGGGGGAATTCCGTGATCGCGACCCCTTTGAATGTTCATGGCAGCCAGGTCCAGTGCCACGGCATGAGCCATGGAGAAAAGTCTCTCGGTCAGTTCTGTGTTCAGCAGCTGGGTGGAGACACGCATCTTGCCAGCCACTCCAAACAGGCCCCGGAGCAGTGGGTCAATGCCGCCCTCGTTGACTATGCGGAAAGGCGAGAAGAAGGCCTTGTGTAGAGAGATGTGTCCCTGGGGGATGGGCTGGAAGTGCTCGTTTAGCCTGTACAGGATGGGGTTGATGAGAGTGTGGCCAAAGCGGAAGGCCGCAGTGGCAAAGGCGTTGAGGATCCCGGAGTTCACGTTGGGGTCGTAGCCGCGGTACTCGCCCATCATTTTTATACCCACTTCACCCAGGATCTTGGGCAGCCAGTGGCTGTAGGTGATGTGCTGCATCTGGGCCCCCACGATCTTCCGTGCTTCGTGGTAGATGGTGTCGCCGTCCCAGTGCGGGTTCAGGCGCAGCAGCTCCGTGGCAATGCGGTTGTGCTCACGGAACCAGACCGTGTGCATGGCAGTCAGCCCTAGCTGCTCATTGGCCCTGTGGTCGCCCGCCAGGAAGCAAGGGATGGGGCTCTCATTCTCATCGCGCATGCACTCGGTGGGCGGCCCTGTGGCGAAGGGCAGCAAGGGTTTGCCTGAGCGCTGCACGATGCCCTGTCGAAGGAGGCCACGGTGGCTCGCCACATCGCGGATCTCCTCGGCCTCATGGTCCGAGCTGCCGTAGACGTTGGAGGCGTCAATGTAGGAGGTGAGCTGGTTGATCTGCTCACGCGGGTACACAGAGTTCATGAGCAGCGAGGTCATGCCGCTGCCGCACACGGGGCTGGAGCGCACAAAGAACATGCAGCGCGCGCCGCTACGCAGCTGTCGGGGGTCGTTGGGCGGAAACATGATGGGAAAGCAGGGTGCGTCATTGGTGCACACCTGCGAGCACAGCTGTCCGTCGGAGAAGCGCGACTGGCTGAGGGCCGCGACCGTCGAGTCCAGGTCGTGGTCCAGGAACTGGCCCCACTGCATCAGCATGTGCGTGTAGCGGTCGTCTGGCGTGATGGTCTCGGAGCCGATCATGGTGGTGGAGACCAGGCGTGGTAAAGGCAGTGGGTAGTTGTTGTGCCGCCTCTCCAAGATGCCGCGTGGCAGGTTGAAGCCGTTGTCGTAGACGGGTTTGAGGAGACGCTCAAAGGCCGTCAGAGAGGCACCCCACATGGGGTGCTGTAGGTTGTTACATGTGCCGTCATGGCTACGGTACTTCTGGTGGAAGCAGATATCGGAGCAGTTGTTGAATCGCCGGTGTGCTGTGCAGCCAGAAAGGTTGGCGATCATATCCAAGAAGCGTGGAGACACCAGGTCATTGTAACGGAAGGCTAGAAAGACAAGGAAAAACGTTTACAATAAAGTGCAGGTTCTATACATGTATTAAAAGTGCAATCATATATTATGGAGAAAGCTTACGTTTTACCATCACCAAAGTTTTGCATCAATTGCCTCACCAAATGCTGACTTAACCTCAAAAAGTCAACTCTGAAAGTCTATAAAGGATCCTTAAATAGCTATGAGGATAGCAAAGCTTTTCAGCAGGAGCCAGCAAAAGCCCTCATCAAGCTTTGAGGAATCCAGCCGCACAGGCCTGTGCACGCATAACTTCCTGCGAAGGGGTCATGTGGCTAACGCAGCAGACACTGTCCAGAAACCTTGACGACCCTACCCAGCTATGAGGCAGGCTGAGGCTGCTCATGTGGTGGATGTAGCCTGACATAACCTAGCTGGGGGAATGGGTCCAAGTAGTCGGGTGATTATCCAAACGGCTACGTTGTTTTACGCTGGCGGATGAAACCCCCCTGAGTGAGCTGTCAGGGCCTTGGGGCGACAGTGAGTGCTTTGGCTGTTGTCACAGCCAGTGCAAACAGCCAGCCCCTCTCATCTGTGTCTGAAAGCGCCACAGTATCCGCTGGGCCTTGTATTCAAACAAGGTTACTCAATATCTTTTTTGTGGCTGTTCAAAAATGTGTCTGTATGAATGTAAATACACAGGACAGAAGTCTCCAGATATGAAGCCGATGAACACCATGGTATCCTGCCAAACTCCTGAGTGCCTTAACAAGACCAAACTGACATAATTACTTCGATTATTCAGCGTAATTCATTAGCTGTGAAGTTTTATTGATAACCCACAAAAAATGCTGACTGCTGCTGTCCAATAATGCATTACTGTTCTAATCAGATGACCAGCGTTTATGGCGTTCCAGCTGTTTCTTTTACTTTTCTCAATTTTTCCAGATGGAGACCTGCCCACGAGCTAGTCACGAATTACGCCCACAGAGAACTGCAAAAACATAATGGCGCACACCTGCACAAAGACCATTTAAAATTTTATTGCTGAGGTTTACATTCTGACTTGGCCAGGCAGGCAGGCAGGCAGGCGTATTTACTGAAAATATTCAGTACAAAAACATCAACCCGAGTCATGACATCATTACAACTCTCAGGTGTTCCTTTAAACTTCACGTGGAATGTGTGCTGCTTTTGGGGGCATCCATAGGTTCACATGGCAGGACGCTCACCTGTCCCATTTGTGTCGACCAGCAGCCCTTGATTGACGTGACGCTGGATAAGGAGCAGAGTTTGCTCAAAGATCTCGCCTGCTCTCGCCTGCTCCACCGTGTATGGGTCTCGTGGGTAGCGGAAGAGGGCCAACAATTCAGCTGGGGTCCGTGGCGAACTGTAGAGAACAGCATATTAACAACATGCTTACCACATTCAAACTCATCATTGTACTTGCCAACTTGCAGATAAGCATCGTTTTATGTGCATTTTCATACTTCAAGTGTGACATTTAAGCTGTGAATTCCCAAGGCATAATTTGATTTCTACCATAGACTGGCTCTAAGTGACATTGGAATATATAACCTCAGTGGAAGCCTTGGGCCCGTATGTGTTAGTCATATGAAGAGAAAAAAGTGGAAAGAGGGAATACATTTTTCTACAACTGAAATCATGTGTCCTAACAGAAAAACTGTCTGAAAAGGTATACTTTCATTGACAAAAAATAATTTCTCCATTTTGGACAGAAGCACTCAAAGCCAGACAAGATTCCAAATGTTGCCTACCAGCAAGTCTGTCTTTGTTGACTAGAAATGTTCTCCTGCTATGATGCCATGGGTGATTACGTTAATAAATATTAATCAAATACTTTGTAAAGGAAATATACACAACGTGTGCAATGCGTGCAAGTTGATGTCAACAACAGCTGTTTTCAAAAGAAGACAACAAGCATTCTTCAGAAATATTACATTCCAACATCCTCACAAATTTGCTATTGTTTGGGTTATTATTTCAGTTATTCCTTTTCTCTTGACATCATTCTGCATTTCAGTGGAGATCACATGCCAAATTTCAATCCCGATAAGCATCATGTTTTCTCAGAAGTAAGTGTTCAATTTCCTCAAGACAAATACAGCCAACAAAGCGATACGACTGCAAACATTATGTTGTGGTATCAAAACATAGATGAAACTAGTTTCTCTTATCAAGATTATGTCAAGAACCCTCTGTGGTTCTAGCTGTTATGCCTGGAAGGGTCTGGTCACAAAACAACAATTGTGGCCATTTCCAAGTTGCCTTCATCGGTGGTGAGGTATTTAGTGTTGACGTGGTATAGCACAGGGCATTGCTGAAATGCATCTGTTCTTTTTCACAAAACTAACTTCACTGGGCAGCTTGCAAATCCAACATGCTCCTCATCTGGTAACTGACCTACTGTTGTATGTTCCTCACTAGGGAAGAGATCCATGAAAGTTTGTCAGAGATGACAAGAAGGAAAGAAAGACAGAGCTAAAAACAAGTGTGTGTGTGTAATAGGGGAAGAGTGTGTCAGTGAGGAGAAAGAAAGCAAGAAAAAAAAAGAAACATGACAGTGATCTGCTGGCCTTAATCTCTTCTCATGCTGTGTAAACAAGCCAAAGCGGCTGAATTAGCAATCTGCAACCATGAGACGTGTTCTCTGTGATTGTCATTAGTTGAGCAGGGGGAGCCTCGCTGCGCTTTGTTACACACACCGGAAACATTCCCCTGTATAACCCATCTGCAGTCTTCGGTGCTCACGACCTGACGTGCTTCGTCTACACGCTTGTCTACACTTTCCCAAGATTGTTCTAGGAGCAAGGATCTCAAGTGGGGGACATCCATCTTAGGAGCAAATTAAGTTGACTGTGTTTCTCTAAGGCTTCAGCAGGCAAGACGTTACCAAGCTCTGCAAGGCTGGTAAGAGTCAAAATGGAGCGGGACTGGATAAGCTGCTGTCAGTTATTTTTTCAGTGAATCATAACAAGAAGTCATAAGAGGGAGAGCAAAATATTATGGTCTGTGTCGATGAGGGTTTCCAGGCAACCTGGCACGTTGAATCCAGTCTGTGGATGGCTACTGGACAAGACCATGCTAAATGACACATGATCAGGACTCGTATTGCAACACTACTGCACCAGGTGCAGCTAAAGAGGAAATGAGCCTTGACTGCAAATGACTTTCAACTGGTCTGTGCTCTTCTTTTCTTTGGACAGTGGACATATCACAGCATAGCATCACACAATCACATCAGGTCGCACGTAAACACTAAGTGTTCTGATGAGGCGTAGTGTACAGGCATATTCACACACCATTCCTCATTGACAAAAACAACACCCTGCACATTTTTTTTTTTTTTTTTCATTTTGACTACCTTGATCGATGACACACATATAACTATTGACTCCACCACTTCAACACCACTACACATCTCTGTGGTGACTCACACCAGGGCTATTCACACAGGCTTTGGCTGGGCTTGAAGCCGGGACCTGACACGGGAAACTGGCTTTAAAGAGGTTGTGGGAATGCTGAGAAGGTGGACTTGGCTGCTCACCCATCAAACAGATGTCTCCTGGTCGAGTCGATGGCACTGTTGACGCTCCGAATGGCCTCCTCAATGGATCTGTCCACGAATGGATCCCCCTCTCTGCTTACTTGGGGCACTTTAAGAGGATAGACAAAAAGGTACAAAGACATGTACTTAATGTAAGGTATAGAAAATACAAGGGGGCAGTCTTCCAAGTTCAATGTGATTTTTTCTGCAACTTTACGACAACAGTAGGCTGTGACATAGATGGATAGATAGATAGATAGATAGTTAGACAAATAGATTGATTGATAGATACTTTCTTGATAGGTTCTTTAGTACCTAGGACATCTCCAGTATGAGTGGCCACATAAAGTAATGTCTTAAAGCCATTCTATTCATTCCATACTATATATTATTGATTACCCTATGGCTTCAAAATGTATAGCAACGACAGGCTTACCCTGGACAGTTAGCACCATACTGGCAGAGGAGTAGCCAATGGAGTTTCGGGCGACACACTCGTAGCGCCCCCCATCTGCAGGCCCAGCATCATTGACCATCAAGTATCCATCAGGGTTAATGTGGAATTTTCCACTCTCTGTTATCTGGACGCCATCCTGAGGAGGTCAAAGAGAGGACAGCAGAGTGGGGCTAATTTTTTGAATGTAAAGATAAGTAAACAAGGGCCAGGCCCAAACATGCGCTCAAACTTCCGACTGGATTTGGACACAGCAATGTGGAAACACAGGAAACATGAAAGTTCTATAAATAAACACACCGTCACATTCCCACATCAAATAGGTACTGTTTTCTGCTATTCCTGTCTTAAAGGTACAGTAACCAGTGTTAAGTGGTTTATAAACATGTAGCTCTTTTTATGACATTTACTTAATATCTTTATCTTAAGTATTTTTATGATTGCCTGGCACTTCTGTTTTCGTATCACCCTTCCAAACATTAGTCCGTAGTCATTCCCGTGAATGTGTGGAGACCTGACACTTTGTGCCAAGTTAATTTTCACCAGATCACGTGTGACCAAGATAAAAATGGAGCCAATTTGTCTGCCTTTTCTTTTTTCAACCAGGGGCAAACACTATGAGCAAAGCTACTGTTAACACCATGTGTAAATAGCTCTGTCCAGTCCCTTTCACTTTCAGCCTCCCTTCTTGTCCCTCCTCTCCTCCACCTTGGCCACTCCATAACTGATAGTCAGAGGGCTGGGTGACGATGGCCCTGGTGACCATCTGTTGAGACGCTCTTACCTTGATCCAGGTGATGACGGGCGTGGGCTCTCCCTGAGCACTGCACGGAATCTGGACATCCGTGCCAGACTCCACCGTCGCATCCCTTGGAGCATTTGTGAAAACAGGCGTTACTGATGATTTAAAAACATGTGTTAATGATTACGCAAGAGCTTGGAGCAGAATCGTTTTTTTTTTTTTTTTAAACACATGACAAACATCTCAAAGTATGACACATACACATGGCAATGTCTTAGGTTGCTAAGGCACCAGAGAGGCAGAGTTTGGACAGATGCCTAAAAAATCACTGTAGTACCTTGTATTGTATATTCCAGTACAAAAATCCCCAGTTTAAAGTAGATCTCTTACAAAATATAAATAGGAACACGTTCCACTTGGGAGTAAAAGTTGTTGTCAGCCCAGTGTGATTAATTGTAAGACCAAGGCCACAAATTCATTAAGATTTAAAACAACCTCGAGTAGTTGTGTGATCCTTGTCTAATACACATAACACTCACATATCACTTTTTCTCTCTTTTCTGACATCTGAAATCTCTCTCTCTCTCTTCGTCCAATTCTCTTACGACACTTAGTCAACGATCATTTACCTCCTCCCTATGCACAAGCTTGTGTTCATGAGGGTGTCCATTATATGGCATGAATCTGAGTGTTTGTGTTAACAACCATTACAACATGGAAAACATCTTGTCATCTTGGAATTACAGACTTCCTTGTTTTCCTGGATAGCTCTGCAAGCCTATAATTTCTCTGAAACTATGTTCGGAAGGGTGGGGGTTGGGGGGGGGGGGGGGGGGGGGTTATTCAGTTTCAAGTCAGTGACTGTGTCTCTTTTAGGGTGTATTGTTGTAGTAATTGACAGCTTTCCAGGGTGTGTAAATGACAAATTAGCTCCAGAAGGTTTGACTGGGCCCCTCCCTAACACTCAGGCTTACAACCCCTCACCCTAATGCACCTGAGGCAACCTCACTATGAACTACATTTCCACACACTAACATAGGCAACATTTACAAGGCAGTTTTATCAGGGGCTTAATGAAGCATTTCACCCAAGTTCACATGGATTGACAAAAACATGGGTAATATAAAAACTACATGCCACAGAATAAATTACTAACTTCAGACATTCATACATGGTAAATATATTCCTCATGACACATGCACATGCTTCATGAATATATATCATATATGGTTTATGGTATGGTATGGTTAAGTGCAGGATCTCTTCATATAGTTCTGTGTGTTGTACTGTGTATCCATTATACATACATGCATGCATGCTAGTTGTTCCTCAGGCTACATATAGTGGTGGAGATCTGTGTGCGGGTTACCTCTCTGCTGGATGTTGAGCTGAACAGCCGTGGTCACGGTGCCAACAGGACTGACGGCCTGGCACTCGTACTGGCCCTGGTCGTGAGGTGCCACACGGGCGATGCGCAGGGTGCCTGTGGAGAGTACCACATGCCGCCTGTCGTTTGGCAGCGGGCTTCCTGTCATGTCAGAAGAATAGTTTTTCACCATGATGTATGTGTGAACCAAGTTCTTCTATTCATCTCAGATCATTACACACACTTGTTATTATTTATTACTTTCGACAAACAGGTAATGTTTTCACTGGCGTTTGTCTGTTTGTGCAAAAAATAACTCAAAAAATACAACGTCGGTATTAGGAAAAGGAACAGATGGTTAAATTTTTGTGGTGATTTGGTGGGGAACACATCTGGAATTTGTATTGCGTCTGTGAAACCATATTGCCTTGTCTCTCCCAGTGCTGTTAGTTATCTATGTGCTACATTATTGATTATTTGCACATGTACATGTACTGTTGCTTTGTGACAGCTATAAAGTTGTGGATTCAAGTGAGTACAGAGGGTAGTAAAATGTTACTTAAGCCTGAAATCTATTAACTACCTTTGGGCAATTAAGTACAGTGACATTATATCTGGTTCAACATGTTGATGGAAAGAAACCATGGAAACAAGAGATGTGAAACTAATGACTGGATTTGGACAAAACAATGTGGAAACACAGGAATCATGAACATTATACAAATAAACACACTGTCACCTTCCCACCTCAAATAGGCATTGTTTTCTGCTACCTATTCCTGTCTTAAAGGTACAGTCACCAGTGCTAAGTGGTTTATAAACATGTAGCTCTTTTTATGACATTCACTTAATATCTCCTCAAAATCTCAATTGAGTTCTCAATTATTTGAGTACACGGTAAAAAAAAACGTCTTTTTATGACGGCCTGGCTCTGTGAACTGGAAACATTCTGAGCGGGGGCAGCCTGTTCCCACAATTACAAAACTGTGTGAGAAGTTTCTTGGCAAGTACTGAAGGGAGGGGTGAATTACACCTCTGCTTGGTTGGTTCAAATGCAAAACAAAGTTTTGTCATATAAAAAAAATACAATGAAATACAATTAAATAAGTAATATGAATTTAATAAACAAACCCATCACTGACTGCCCATTTACTGATTTACTGCATGCTGATATCAGTTATAGCATCTGCACTTATGGTAAATCTAATGATAAAACTCAGTCTGTGTTGTATGGGAACGGGCCAAAGGTGGCTTCTGGGCACTCACCTCCACGGGTCCAGGCTATGACAGGCTGCGGGTATCCACTGGCCTCACAGGGGAAGTCCACAGTGTGGCCCTCTAGCACCGACTCATCCTGAGGAGTCACTGTAAACTGTGGGATAGCTGAGAGAGAGAGACAGAGAGACAGAGAGAGAGAGAGAGAGAGAGAGAGAGGGAGAGAAATTGAGAGAGAAAGAAGAGAGAAAAGAAACACAGAGGTGTTTACTGGCTGCTTTACAACTGATGATCTTTATTTTTATTTCGCTTCTAATGTCTGCCATGGTCAAAATGCCTTAAAATAAATCTGGAAAGGAAATAAACAAAACAGCTAAAAGCTTCAAACCAAAAATCTGTCACAGAATGTGCTTTATTTTCTTTAATGACGAACTAAAACAAAGCTCTTCTTAAGAGATCTAAACAGCCGTGAGCAACACTGTTTCTCCGCCAAAGCTCATTTCTTCATATTCAAGACAACCTCTTCACCAGAGTGTGTTAAGAGAGTCTAACAAGAGGGCCTGCAAGCTCCAACTTGGTCAAGGTCACACGCCCACTTTGCACACAGAGAAAGATAGATAGGCGTGGTTGAACTGAGGATACAGGCTACCGCTGCTGCTGTTTTAGCAAATATGGTAAAAGGACTGCATTTATATAGTTCTTTTCTACTCCTACAAGCACTCAAAGTGTGTTGTAGTGTATCCCTCACATTCACCCATTCACACACAGGTAGCAGAGGTTGCCATGCAAGGTGCCAACCTGCCACCGGGAACAATTTGGGGTTTAGGATGTTGCTCAAGGATACTTCAATGGGGTCAGACAGAGTGGGAATGGCACCTCTACCACCTGCGCCACCATCGCCCCGAATACCATGGCCAAATAAGAGGGCTGAGGAGGCCACCAGCGCTGGCTCACCCTGGACTATGATGAAGGCGGTGGCATGGATGGTGTCCACCTCGTTGCTGGCGAAGCAGGTGTACTGGCCGCCGTCAGCCTGGTTGACATTCTGGATGTAGAGGCCACCAGAGGGGGTGATGTTGACGCGGTCGTCCGTGGGCAGGGCCGTGCGGTCACCGCGGGTCCAGGAGACACGGGGATGCGGCTGGCCGGTGGCGCTGCACTCCAGGGTCACGCTCTCACCCACCAGCACCTCCGTGTTCTGTGGCTGGATCACAAAGCTTGGGCGTGCTGGGATGGTGACAGAATCAGAGATAGTAACTGGGTGAATCTCAATATCCACCCTTAAAGACTTTACTGACATGAATCAGCTGCTTGATTTGGCTGATTCAAGACACTTAAGTCTTTGAGGGCTCAAGTCTTAAGATTAAGGGGAGTAATATTGAGATTCATCCAGTGAGCTGAACTGTGTGGGCGGGTGGAGGGAAATAAATAAAACAAAAACAGTCTGGGAAAAAAGAAAAAAAATCTTCAAAACACAACTAAACCTTTGAGTTGGTGCCATATTCTAGCACAACTCAGTGGGCTTTATAAGATCAAACATACATTTACATAACCCTCTTAAGGGTTAATGCAGAGTATCTGTAAACTTCACTTTGGCGTCCGTCTGCAACACAAACAGTCTGAACTAAGATGAACTTAAAAAGCTTCGTAGTTGGGGGCAGAGCCTCAGCAGCAGTCCACTCCCAGGCTTACTGCCCGTAATCAGAAGGAACAGGAAATGTCAAAGATCTGTCTTACCGCATTTTCTAAACTAGGCTGGCCTACACCTCATTCATCACTGCACAGGTTGACCCTTGGGGTCATTGAACTCAAGGGGCAGGCGTCTGTTATGTGCTACACAAACATAGGGATGTGCACTGTGTGTGTGTGGATGTGTTTGTGTCTTTGTGTGTGTATGTGTCTGTCCTGTGTAAACAGGTCTCTGGCTTATGTAATAGTAACTTCTACTGAATTTGGAACTGTCCTTGCCATGTAGAAGTGGGACTGATTAAAATACTCTTTTCACATTAAATAATATACTGTATACATGTAGGCCATGCTGCTGACTACCATGTGCACTGAGTATATGTCCAGTATGTGCAAACGGACACTATCTGTGTCTGTGTGTGTGTGTGTGTGAGTGAGAAAGAGAAGGAGAGACAGTGTGTATGTGTGTGTGTGTGTGTGTGTGTGAGTGTGTGAGTGTGAGAATGTTGTAGATTGATGAAGGGTGTGAATATTGGCAAGGGAGGGGAATGAACAACAAAGCCCTCACATGGCGTGCCATAGTAACGCAGGGTGACCTCTGATGTTTTGACCTCTCCAGCCACGTTCTTGGCCATGCACTGGTAGACACCCTGGTCGGTCTCGCGCGTGTCCTGAATCATCAGCGTGCCGTCCTCAAGCAGGTTCAAGCGCGCGTCGTCACGCATGTTCAGTGCATTGCTGCTTAAGAAATGGAAAAATCAGACACACACATACACAACACTGCCAGGCGTTCACGTGTGGAGTGTTTATTTAACACACACCACACCTAGTAGGAGGCCTTTCTGGAGTCATGCTACAAAGTGATACAATGCAGTGCCTTACACACAGCAGAAAAAAACATAAACACATTTAAGTGGACCACAAGCCACTTCCAAGTGTTTATGAAGCACTGCTTATGCTGTCTGCCATGGGCTTGCGTGCTTTAAGCTATTTTAATTAGCTTAATATACAGTTGTATAAAACATGATACATAAATAAGCTTGATTCACATCTTTCTGACACATGAAACAACTTCGCTGTTAACTCAATATAATGAAATTACTAGAAATTCATTAGCAAGTAATTTTAAAAACAACCTGCAACAGATTTTCAACAGATTAGTGAGATGAGCCAAGCATGTCCATTTGACAAAATTAAAATCAAACAATGGGTGGAGTGCCTTGATGACCCCTAGCGGAACTCTTACAGGAAGGTCATGACTTGTGAGCCCCCCGGCACTAAGGAAGCAATAAGGGAGGTGTGGGGTTGTCATTTGGCTGACTAGCTTTCAATTTGCGCCTCCCCCATCCACCCCCCCCCAACCCTCTGCATAATGGTGGAGACTAATTGCGGTGGGTAATAATGTGGATAATGGCTCACTTGTTTCTCAGCCAGATGATCTGGGGCTTGGGGTTGCCCTCGGCGCGGCAGGTGAAGTACACTGTGTTCCCTGAGGTCACGTCCACATCTCGCGGCTCTGATGTGATTCTGGGGACCTCTGGAGTAGATGAGACCAGGGGCGGGGGATTTGGATGGCAGGGAAGATCAGGGATAGACAGACAGATAGATAGATAGAGAGGGAGAGAGAGAAAGAGAGGGGCGAGGGAACAAAGGGGGACAAAAGGCAATCAGCATTTACCAGACAAGGACTGGCATGAGGACTGCTACTGTAGGCAATCGCACCATAGAAGGCTGCCTCAGTTGAGAGAGCTGGTGGTCATGTAAATGCCAGCTGGAAATCACCCTCTTAACCCCCCCCCCCCCTCTGTTTTTGAATCTCTCTGTTTCTCTCTCTCTCTTTCTTCCCTGCCTCGATCCCAAGGGAATGTTTTGGCACTGTGACAGAACAAGTCATAATGTCTCGGCACCACACCAACCACACAGCGGCCACAGGCACGGTGAAAGACACCACACCCCTTCGCCTCTCTTCCAATGTGTGTGTCAAGCCTCAGGCCTTCAGAGCACCACAGAGTCGCACTGTAAAGCGTTTCAGTACATTTCCAGATATCCGCAAACACCTTATGCAGAGGCTCTGAATGGCTATCAGGCTACAAGCTAACATTTCACACAATGCTATTGTTAGCATGCTATGGACATCATAATTAATAATGGAATACTTTTAAACAAAAAATAGATACTATTGAGCCAAACACTAGGATGCTATCGGGTCTGTTAACTTTAAACATTATTGTTTCACTTCTGCAGGCCTAATGTCTTTTCCATGTGATGTTAAAGGGCCGATAGCAAGAAAAGGAAGAGGTTGTTGAACAGGGAGCGGTTAAAAATACAAATGATTCCTACGAGAGCCCTCTGTTTACACACGCACTCTAGTGAGACCATGTTGGTTAAGCCAACAGATGAGCTAGGAGGGATATAAATCACCTCCTGCTTCTACAAATATAAGACAGATCTGTGTGTCAACCCTCTTACACACGCATGCATGCATACACGTGCACATGCACGCACACACACACGCGCGCGCACACACACACACACACACACAATCTATAATACAATGCATAAAGACTATAGACCAAACTGAGTGACGCAATACTAGGCTATACTTCTTTGTCTGGAGACTTGATAATTATCACTTCTTCACGAACATTTCACTCTGATAGCATCGCAGCCACCCTTCCTGACTCAAATACCACTTTTATAAAGGAAGTACAATACAAAAGTGAACAACAGACTTGCTCAAACAGCAGCCAAGATCTCCCACACACACATGCAAAAAAACAGTTGTTGTGTCACTGTTGATTTGGCTGAAGCGGCACCCCTCTCAGCAGCGGTGGTACAGGCCATGACAACAGCAGTGGGGTTGAGCCACACAGACAGGGGGGTAGCTGCGGCCACAGCCTACTCCCTCATCTCCACCTCTCCCTACCACAACCCAACGTCTGGGCTCTTTCAACATGGCAGTCCATTTCAGCTGATGGTGCCCATCTTTAAATGTGGGCCCAACAAGAGAAGGGTAAGGGTTTGTGGGGTAGCATGCTGAGGTGGCATCTGGTATATTGAGTCAATCTGACAGCTGGCTGGCCAAGCTGGTTTAGTGGGTCATTCCATGCAAAATGGACTTTTTGTCACATTCATGTAGCCAATAGCCAAGAAATCTAGACGGATCATATTGAATTCTTGATTCGGGAAATCTCCATATCTGTGGCTCTGATCTCTCAGGCTATGATGCCAATGAAATGCCACATGATTTTGAGGATTTGCTGCAGAACAAATCAGCTGTAGAGTTTACATGGATAAAAATGACAAAACATTTATGTAACTCTCGTGTTCTCAACTGCTCATGTTCGGTCACATATGCAGTGCTGGAACTGCCCTGGTGTTCTTGCTGAGAAGGAGAGCAGAGAAGGATGGTGTTTTTTTATGGTGGCAATCGGAAGGGGCGTGCATCTATCGTGCCAGTGCTGGAATCGTGGAGGGGGTTGGGTTTGGGGTAAGTCTGTCTGCAAGCACGGGCAGGTCGGGCCAGAAAAGTGAGAAGTGACTGCTGTGGGTTTATGGTGCTTTGAAAAAGTTTTATCGCTGCAGAGGGCAGATGGAGGCTTTTCTTATTTAACAAAGGGAGTATTTATGGTGTATGTGTGTGCGTGTGTGAGTGAGTGTGTGTGCGCGCACGCGTATGTGTGTATGTATGTACAAAGTCCATGCTTATGAGAGATTACAGAGAATTACTTGAACGTAACATGAAAGACTGAGCTGCATCTAATGGCTCTTTATGTGAGGTGCTTGGTGAGGTGGGGAGAGAGAAAAAAAAAATGAAACAAAAACAGGACCTTTCATGGGCAGCAAACTTTATCTGAACATGTGCTAAAATCACACAGCACCCACAGGTTTACGGCATTGCATCTGGGTTGTGTTTCGCTAACATGAGGAAGCCTAGAGCCTCACACCCCCAGCCCTCCCCAGTGCCTCAAGGAGAGGCATTCTTTCAGCAGATGGGCCTGTGCACTGTGGAGTTAGCTGCCTTCACATCTGACCCTCTTTGGAGTCCCTGCTGGTAAAGACTTCAGCCGGACTGGAACTGAAGTCCCACTTGAGTTATGTGACCTACAAACCGAAAGCTTTCTACGTTGATCTAACAAAGCACGAGTATGAAATGCTTGGTTGTATTGTGTACAGTTCTGCACACACCTGCAATAACACGCCATCCATGAGAGTTCATATAAGCAAAGGGTAGGTGTAAGAAATAGAATGGACAGTCTTACATAACAAACCAGACTTTTAACCTCCAGACCAGGAAAAACTGACTCTGTCTTCACATAGCCTCTGAACTCATTACAGTGAAGAGAGTTTGTCAATAGTGACGAGGCAATTCTTTATTTTGTTATCAAATGTTTGCTATTTTTACAGTCATGCGGATTACTAAATATGCATTATGGATTTGTTATGTAAATATCCAGATATGGATTTGATGCCTAGCAACTAGCAGTGCAGCTCCTAACTGGTTCAAGACCACTGCCCACATGGCTTATCGACTGACCAGGCTAAAACAACAGTCACATGCTTGCTGATCAGCAGTGATCAGATCATGTTTCACATCCTCAGGAATATATCTAGATGAAACTGGGTTGGCCCGTAAAAACAACACACCGGCATCACCATGATGAGGCCAAAGAAACAAGAAATACACTGAACTTTGCCAACTTGCTCAACATAAAGCACCAGAGTCTGAATGATTAAGTTACAAAGTCACAGGCCATGTTCTGTTCTTCACTGCATAGTTTTAGAATGTCTTTAGGAGTATTAGCCAATATGTGCGTGTGTAAGTGTGAGTTTAATGTACAATTTCTGCACATACTTCATAGATACCTACTGTTAAAGTCCTGCTTACACTAAAGCTCAATGTACTGGTGTATATGAGCATGTATAGAGATGTATAGAGACATATAAGTTTATTCATTCAGCTCAGGCTTTTAAACAAAACAATTTATAATACAAACAGGGTGTATTTGTGAATGAGATGTGTGTGTGTGTGTGTGATTACACAGTCTTACCACAGTGGAGCTCCTCAGCGGTGAGTGTGGCCACAGAGCGGCCCTGCAGTCTGCTGGGGTAGTCACAGGTGGCGGCAGCCTGGGCGTTCCCTGACTCTGCATACTGCTTAAGCAGGTCAGCCAGCCACAGCAGCTCACAATCACAGTTCAGTGTGTTTGAGTCCAGACGCCTGTGGCAGGACAGATGAACATACACACACACACACAAACACACACACGCACATGGCTTTACTGGGCAACACAGGAAGCACTGTCTGTCTACACTCAAGCAGGACACTCCACTTCACAATTCATGCATAGACTCTTCCCACAGACATAATCCCCTCGTGCCATTAACACCCAAAGGCTGTGCACATATCTCAAAAAACATGTTGAGATAGCATTAGTAGTCATAACAGTTTATGAAAGCTCAGGGTTGAGACGGCCTCCTTCTGTCAGACCTTCTTCCTGAATGGTGAGAGAGACCTCAGAAAGCTCATTCAAACGCCATCCTTAGTGCTTTAACACTAATATATACTCATAGTGCCTTAATGCTAATACACAGTCATAACCTTAACGCCGGGTTTTATTATGGCTGTAGGAAACTTGGGAGGTATTGCTAATGGGCTCGGATTTGACACAAAGTGCCATCTGCAGATAAGGGAAGAAGAGTTGTGTGAGCAGGTGTGCGAGTGTGTGTGTGTGTGTGTATGTGTGTGTGTGAGAGAGAGCATGTATGCATATGTGTGTGAGTGCGTGAGTGATTCTCATGGCTGTCTTCAACAGCGCTCCCTCAGTTCTGGCATCTCGGTGACAGAGTGCCACAGGGAAGTGTAAAACTCTCTGTAGACTCCCACAGTAAACGAGCCTCTCTGCATGGGGCTTCTATTATCATGTGGTACTACTGATGGAAAGTCCATCTTGAGTCCATCTTCCTTGGGAGTGGGCGTACAGAGGGACAGAAGAGAAACCCATTATTTCAGCCCTCAGCACGGACGGTGGAATAGTGCGACAGGCCTTTTCCAGGTGTCCTGTCACACCAATGACAGAGCAACAGCTGGATCTGACGGCTTTCCGAACGACTTCCACACTGCAGCACTCTGGCCTGAGTTCAAACAAAGCCATACAGGCAAAAAAACAGAACCAAAGGAAAAAAATGGGATTGTTTCCTCTGGAGGGAGGAGAGGAAAAATAATCACGCTGGTTAAACATTGGCTGTGCAGTGTGTCTGGGATTCGGTGCGAGAGAGAAGGGGGTGCGAAGCCAAGTCCGATGAGGGCCGCCGAGAACTTGAACGTGTGCTTCTCTGCAGACCAGCCAGTGGTCTTTTTGTGGGAGATAGGGAGGCATGACTGGCTGCTTTCATGGAAATGTGTGGTGTGTGTCCAGCTGCCTTTTGGTTTTACCCCCAGTTTTAAGTCCCCACTCGTGGATGTTAGCTCACCATGCCCCAAGCCTACCACCACTACTTTCCATACAAACACACATGCACACACACATACACACTTACAAAAGACACTCTCTCAATCTCCCCCTCACTCACTCAACTGTATCTCTTCCTCTCTCTTTCTCTCCCACACACACATACGCACACACACACACACACACATATACACACTCACTCACAAACACAGCTGGTGTCATTTCACGCACAGAAAAAAAACAAACAAAAAAACTTACAGCCTCTTCATGGACTGCAGATGGGAAAACGTTCCCGGTGCAAGCTGGGTGATTCTGTTGTTGTGCAAAAATCTACAAGAGAACACAAGCATAGAGAGGACAGGATGTCACATGTAAACAACTGGAAGATCACTTCCTTCCACATGGCAACATTGCAGAGCTATGCAGGAGGACTGTTTGATAACACTGACTTATTGTTTAACAGACGTTTCTTTTGACACCCCATAATACTATTTTTGTACTGAGTATAATGATCACACTGTACAGTATACAACACTTTTACAGTAGTGTATTGGAGTGCATAGTGTGACAAAACACAAAAGACTACTGATCGCTGGTTATAAGAGAACGGAAAGATAGACTGCAGGTGTGGCTAAACTCTAAACATTTATATGTCTTTACTAGAAATTCACTTGAAAACTAATATCAGCAAATACATTTTTACCGTAATAAAGACTTGCAGGGAATTGATACAGATGCCCTTATAGTGGTGTTTATTTTTATCTGAGATAAGAATCTCAATCCTTTTCCTAAGCCAACCGTCATATGGAAGCTATTTCAAGCATTCATCAGTCATTGCCAACTGAATCTATTGGAAATGCAAGATAAAGATAAATAAATTGATAAAATGACAATGTCCTGATCCTGACACCGATCCAACCCCTCCCCCTCCCTTTCCCTCTTCCACTTCTTGTCTCCGGCACAGGTGGTCTCCCTCTGTCTCCCAAGGCACACAAAAGGGCTGTGGTGAATTCCACAAACAAACCGTAAACATGAGGTCTAGGAGGAAGAATTCAGATTGGCTTCCAGCATCTGACAGCTGAGGGAGGGGTTGCCAGGAGGAAGATGAGTTCAAGGAGAGAAGATGGGAGCAGATAATGGATTGCTGTACCAAACTATTACTCATGGAGCGTGTGGGTGGGTAGGGGGTTGCTTTATCGATTAGGACTGAACAGCCAAGGCGTTTACAACCACCTTCCTAGAACCAACATCCAGTTTTAGGCACACAATCCCATAAAAACTTGATCGTCAGTGGGATTATTCAATTCAAGCTCAGAAAGAGACTTGTATCCAATTCAAACTCAGAAAGAAACAAATATAGAACAAGGCCGGACATTCATTCTTCTGTAGACTGCACTGAAAACAACATTTCAAAAACAGAACAATCACAAGGGAGTCATTAGGGAAATTGCTTGTCCTGATGTTACAGGAACTTTGAAGCACAAAAAGATCATCTGTGTCTCTCCCTCTGCTCTCCCTCCCCTCCTCTATTTCTCTCTCTCCTGCGTCAGGATGGAGTGTAAAACATAAACAAGATGCTCCTTCAACTTGCTGATTTGATTACTATGGCACAAAGTTCTTTCTTTCAAACAGTCCTCGGCAGAGAGGGAAAGGTGAAACGCTACAGCGGGTTTTGACACTCACAGGCGTTCAAGCTTGGGCAGATGAGCAAAGGACTCCGGCTCTAAGGACTCAATGTTGTTGAAGTGCAGATACCTGCGAGAGAGAAGATTGATAGAGAGGTCAAGGAAAACACAACCTCTTTTGAAAAAAAAAAAAAAAAAACATGCACCGCAAGCATTCACCAACCAAGCCAAAATGCATAGAAGCAGTGTTGTATGTAAGAAGCAGCATATCAGTGGTAGTAGGCAGCAGCAGTGTAGTTTGGAAGGTCTGAGATGCATCCGTAAACTGTTTGCCTCTGTTCACAGTCCAGAAAAACCCCTAGAGGAATGGCCTCTTTGATTTACGCGTCAGCCTTTGATAGCTGGGTCAGGACCATTTCACCATAAAAAGGCACACATTTTGCACCTGGCGGACCAAATTCTCTCTATTAGCTGAACAAGAAAACTACTCTCTAAGGGCTCATAGAGAATGAATACAGAGGATACATTCTAAACGTCATGCGAAATGTGCTATGGCTGTTTGTGTGTCAGGTAACATATGGTCTAAGGAAATATCTGTCACATACTAAAGGAACTAAATGAAAAGTATATCACATATTTACAAGGCTAAGAAAAGAAGAAATCTTTTTGATTCATCACATACAGTTGAAATGTTCCAGTAAAATGATGCTTTGATCTGAAGTAGACTGAATAACTGGGACTGTGTTACATATGCACATAGCTGACTCTCTCCAAGTTAAATATTCAGATGAATAACAGCAGCATGATTTGTCGCAGGTTAGTGGCATCCGCCAGAAATATGGCAAACTAATTCTCAAACATGGTCTTTCACAGTAAGTGTGTGTGTGTGTGTGTGTGTGTGAGAGAGAGAGAGACAGAGAGAGCGAGAGAGAGACAGAGGGAGAGAGAGAGAAAGATACCTGAGCTGTGACTTCATTTAGTGTTCAATCACTGTTCAACAGCTGTACAAACAATTTCCCCCTCAAGCATAAGGACACAATTACAATTATTTAGCTTTGTGTCCAAATGGCTCAACTGCTCTATCACAGCTAGGGAGTTCTCATTACTTGAGCTGTGTCAAGTCAGGCACTTACAATTGTGTGATATTTTAATACTACTGACAAGAAGAAAAATAAAACTATAGTGATAGTACTAGATAGAGGCGGACAGATCTCATTATGAAAGCCTAGGGCTGTAATATACTGTATGCCTGATTTCCTGTTATGCAAAACACTAAATATCTGTTGCTGAGACAAAAATACAAAGAAAAAAGAAAAGAAAGAAAAAAGAAAAACTGAAATGAAGGATTACAGAAGAGAACAAACTAAAACAAAAAACTTGTCACCACCAAATAAAAGAGCTCGTTACCACATGGAAGCTGAATGTGGCTGAAAGGCATGAGATGGCCTTTGTCCTAATTTCTCTGCTATATAAATAGTAATTTGTTAAGTATGGATGCGGTTTGGAGACTGGTAAAAACCCCTTTAAAAGGAGCGGCGTTCAAAAGGCTTGTTTATACGTGTTTCTGTCGAGCAGAAGGCATGCTAATATCCAGAAGAGAATGCTACAACAGTCTCTGTACTATTTGATTTAAAGTATGCTCTCAGACTGCAATAATCTGTTGCCGATTGGTAGAAGAACACAAACTGCTATAGTGGACATTAAATATTGTGTTTGAATAAAATAAATCAAGCCCCCCCTTTGGATTTTAATTAATTTACTTTCATTCATTAGAAGGGCTTTATAGACAGGTTACAGGGGAAGAGAAAATGAAAAAAGGCTGAATGATTTGGATAGAAGTGAATGTTAAACACTTTCATATGACTCTAGCTATGTAAAGACAGAAAAAAAAACTCCCCAGATAATGGAATATCAACCAGTATCACTATGCACGTCTCACAAATCTGCAGGCATGACCAGAGAATAGCATAGAAGTAAAATCCAACAGCAACATGACTCACAACTGATGTGGGTGAAAGCCATGGCAGTGCCACAGCTGGGCAGGACACAGCAGTGGCAAGCTGGACAACATGAGTCAAACAGCAGGCTTGTGGTACCAATAATGACACAAACTACCCAGAAGAGGTCTGTCAGAGGTTGTTAACAAACTGGTGCCAGTACCAGAGGCACAGGCGCCACTCACTTGTCAACTGAGTGACAGACATGGGCGTTGGCACACATGCTCTAAACATGCAGGGGTGGGCAGATGCGGTGGGTGTGGGTGGGTGAGGATGCTACACATAACATTCAGTGCACGGCATGCATGTAAGGGACCTTTTGGGAACTCTGAGTCTCTTCATTTGCATCCCTACCCCCCCAAAGTCCATTTATACAGTGTACTACCTTGCATTTAGCTTTGGGCTACAAGCACAGGACTGTTGGAAGGGTTGACAACCACACTATGCTTGCTACTCAAAGATGTGCAAGATGCTTTGACAACTGCAAAGTTGAGTTTGGACTGCAGAACGGGAGACTCTCTAAACGGGACATCAGCAAAGGTCAATGGACTACAGAGGTTAGGACTTGAAGCAAGGAGCGAAGGAGGCGGAGGAAACAGGAGGTCACTTACAGTTGCTCTAGAGAGACAAGCCCCTTAAAGGCTTGCCTGTCAATTGACTGGATTTCGTTCTTGTACAAATAGCTGAAAGGAGAAATAATCAGTGATATTAGTAAAACACAAAAGGGTACCAACGGCTGCGGGAAAAATTGAGACAATTTTTGGAAGGTCAGTCATTGCTGCCAGAATTAACAGATGTAAATTCCTTAAAAATGAGTCTTTAAAATACAGATGGATTCCATTACTTGTATAAATTATCATGTTGCTTGTGTGAGCTACTTTCTCATGGGGACACTGTCAGTTTGAGAAACCAGCAAGATAATTTATGAAATCAACACTCACAGTAATGAAATATTAGTAAATCATAACAGCAATATAAAGCTAGTTATTTTATCATCATGGGACCAAGTTCATTATATTAGGTGACCAATATAAGGAAGTTAATTACAGCATGATATCTGAAAACAAAACACAGCTGGAGGAGCTTGTTATTTATATGTCGCAGATTTGAAAAGACAGACACGATAAAGCACAGAGATTATACCAACATTATTATTAGCATTGGAGAAACCCAGTAAATGTTAAAAATGAGTAGTAACATGAGCAGGAATATCATATTTAAACAACATCTTAACTCAGCACTCCAGTATACAGACAGTCCAGCATACAGTACATAGATTTTAGAAAGAAAACTCTGTTATTGAGGGAGGTATGTATTATATACCATCTACAGTGCAAAACACACCATTTTCTAAACATATACACAGATGTGAGCCCTATGGCGCTATATGGGCCTCAATCCAACTAAACCAGGCAGGATTGTTTAGCTTTTAAGCATGCACTGCTGTTCTGTACACCACATCTGGTGACCACACAATAGCCCTCTTAACATGAGCTGTTGCTCTGTTGATGGGCGACTGTGTCTCTGTGAGTCAGTGGTGTTTCATGGGAAAGAGGGATCTCTGGCCTGAAAAGTCTTCAAGTCTCAAGGGGCTGTTTGGTGGTGGTGGGAACAGCCTGGCTTGGACTGAGAAATCTAAGAGTGCTCAGTGGCCTTTTCCAGTGAGCTTTTGACTTGACGGACTCTCCATCATGCACAGACAGTGTGCAGCACACTGCAGGAAATTAATAGTGTTATCCTTAAGTGACTGCCCCAGCACTTAACAGCGTCTGGTTTGACCAACAGCAACACCGGTGCCAAAAATGGTTGTATTGTATGTTTTAACAACTGAGTGATTGTTTTTGGAGCCAAGCCCTGACAAAGATGTTCAGGTTAACCTTTTTTTGTATTTTCAGCAGGAAAATGATACTCCTACAAACACATTAGTCTGACAATTGAAAACTCACTGGCACTCAGTAATAGCTCACTACATATCAGCCACTTGCCTTTGTGTGTGTGTGTGTTTGTGTGTGTGTGTGTGTGTACGCAGGAAACTCTAACCATTCCTTACATCGCAGAATTGACCTGTGACCTGGGTGGTACAAGCTAGTGTCATTTTTTTATATCCTGGGGAGGATAGATACATGATGACACAAAGACATCAGTCTTCTGAGAAAGCACATCAAGATACCTCCACAAAGGAAGTGGGTGGTGTGCTGTGATCACAGGGGAAGTATTTCAGGGCTGTTCAGGGCCTGGCCTTCAATTACAACTATGTTGAACAAGTCCATGCATTGGGGCCATACAGCACCTTAGTAATTAAAAACACAGTAATGGATACAGTGGACTGGCGTTGGGGGAAGGTAGCATGGGAGTCAGAGAGGATGATGGCCTACAACTTTCAGAGGCTTGGAGGTAACCTCCCCTCCATGACTTTGTTGGCTAATTCACATGAAAGTGCAGGAACTGCCATTTGCCTGTGATATTTGGTCCTGCCACAGCTGTGATGCTTTAATGCTTAGTGGAATATGCTCAGTCATGGACAGGTGTTCCAAACTGCTGAAAGGCCAAAAGGTTTAAGGGCTGAATGAATTACTAGTGGAGGCGGGCACTGAAAAGTATTTAAAAACAAAACAAAACAAAAAAAAAACCCAATGCATTCTTGATGATGGATAGCCTACTGGTCGACATTTGATTACGGTTGCCCGTCTATGAGCAGGATGAAATTCCAGATATATGCAGTAACCCTGTAAACTAAACTGAAAACCTCATTGCTTTGCTTCGCAGTGGATGGTAACACAAGCAACAGTCTGTTGTGAACTCTAGCCAACAGACTCAACAGTTTGCTTCATTGCAAAAAATGTATAGATACAGTCAGAAAACATAAACACACATCCCTGTCAGAAAAGTAGGCAATAACCTGATGAAAATAAAATCTACAAGCACCAGGCTATTAGCTGTGAAATGTTGACGAGAACTTGGAAGAATAGCCTATGGGAGGGAATGTGGAGCATAGACCAGCACATCAGACATACCTACCTAATATGAAATCAAAAGGCAGGCAACAGTAAGGCTTACTGCTTGGTAATGGGCGTATGACTAACAAAGGCAAGAACTTCACCATACCCCCACCCTTGAGGCTAAACACAGCTGAGGCGAGTCTCTATACTCTGCATGGTGTGGGTTTTTGTTTAAGGCAGGGGGGCGGGGGAGGGCAGTCAGACAGACAGATAAATTGAGAGGATTAGCCATTAACCTGAAACAGGAATGTCTAGAATCAACCACCCCCTTTCTTGTTCAGTTTCCTCTGAAAACAATAGAGTTCAATAGGGATGAGTGTTACTGAGGATGAAACTGTTCCCCTCCTTTTTGAACTTGGACAAGAGTTGAGTTGTGTTGAAACAACAACTGTCAGGGCGATGGGTGAAGTTCAGCCTTTGTGAAAAGCTGGCACTGGCAAATGCTCTCTGGTGCATGAACTTGGCCTGGGATTTATGGATAAATCTCATTAGAAGCTTTGGCTCTGTATCTGATTCCTCCTCTTTGCTACATCTGGCTTATTCTGTACACACAATTACATTTTCTTTACCATGGGACAATAATGATTTATGGAATCTATTTAAAAACAGAGACAATTGGCAAATCAAGAGAAATGAAAAGAGCAATGTAAAGGCTATACTTACAGATATTTCAGGTTTTCCAGATCTTCAAAGGCCCCTCTAGGGATTCTTCTGATGTGATTGTTGTTTAAGAGGCTTAAAATGAAACAAAATGGCTATTAGCTGACATGATCCCAAGGGAATTCTCAGAATTTCAGCATTTGTTAAGTATCTCTGATGGCTCAGTTTACATGGTTGACAAAACTACCACAGTAAAGGTACTTTGCTACACAAGACCATTTTTACCTGCAGTTTTTGAAATATGACAGGTCTATATGAGTTTGAGTTATATGATGCATGTGGAAATGTGATACTGTCTTTGCTGTCTGCAATAGCCAATGAAAAGAAAGAAACAGAGAAATCAGAACAATTCAAAGAGTTGGTCAATTTTACATCATACATGGAAAAATAAAGTGCTGTACTCTCGGGCTATCTAATTGGGTTACATAGGGCCCTCTTAACGTCTCTTTGGGATTGTTTTCCGCCCAAATAAAGTCACATACCATCTTTGGAGATATCAGAAAACAATTTGAATTACCATATAGATGTATGGCAAGGCACCATTAACAAAGTCAGAGAGCTTTAACTAATGCACCAATACAAATGCTGGCTGCTTTAAGTTCACCTTCAGTTTTCAACTGAAAACGCAATAAGACGAAACACGTTCAACACTCCGTGTGCAAGCTGTGACTGTTGGGAGGCTAACAGTGAGGATGTCACATGGAAAAAGAGACTGTTGTGAGGCAGGAGGCTATTTTTGTACTAGACACAAATATTGGACTTTCTCACTGTTTGAGGACCAGATGAGGCACAAAGGTATTCCTGATTGTCTGAGCTGGAAACAAGCAAGGCAAAGCCAGTTGAGACTTGCTGACTGTGTACTAATCTTTTAGGAAAGTGTAAGAAGGCATTTTCAGCATTATGAATGTGACAGAACATGAGAATAGTGTTATTAAGATGCTTAGTAGAAATCTATTTTTGTGTAACCTCTACAGCTGAGAAGCCTACAGCAAATCCTCAAATTTCATTTAATCATTAAAATCATAAAAATATGTGGGATGTTATTGGCATTATGTCTGAGCCCAAAAAAGTCCACTTTGCATAGAACTGCTCAAGAACTCCCATAACATTAGATCATCACAGATCACTGGAGAATCTATGAATTGCTTTCAGTTTGCTGATTTAAGTTATCATTTGTGTTCATCGTCATTGTGAGCTCTCCTCTATAATGTATTGATGCTTCTGTTGGGCATAGATACCAACAGCAACAACTCTTGCTAAAACTCTTGTGAAGAACAACAGACTGCATCATTCATATAAACAACCGCTTTAACTACCGTTGTCTACTGAATTTGAAAGAAACTACAATGTCCAAAGTTTGACCACTAAAATTATACTATTGAGTTCATAAAAAATATGTGAATAGATTTGTCTTTGTTATATAAAATTAAATGCTAAATATTGGTAGGGACAATTTTGTCTTCCCACAATATTGGTTGTGACATGTCCCTATGGTCCATTTGCAAACCTACACCCTTGCTTTGTGAAATATTTAGCATAATCTAAATCAATCTCCATCAATGAGCAAAACGTTCGATTATTATTACTTCTGCAAAGGAGGTTATGTTTTTTGCTGGTGTTTGCCTGTCTGTCTGTGGTCAAAATAACTCGAAAAAGTACTGTGTGGATTTGGATGAAATTTTATTAGGACCCTATATTACCTTGGCAGAGGTCTGTGCTTTTCGAGTGCTTTTCTAGTGTAACTGTCTTGATAATTTTAGAAGGCATAGATGAATTCCCCGTGGACTTGTGCATGCCCCAAACTCGTGTGGTGAGCGATGGAGCGAGACAGGGCGACTGCTCTGGTTAAAAAAAACAGACGCTTCACGATCCAACTAAATTCCACCTGCTCTGCTCACATGCTCTGCTTTGGAAGCTTTGGTCTACAGAATGAGAACCTTCACCACGAGTCTGGAGACTGTGGAGAGATGTAGAGGAGAGGGAGACCTGATGTAGAGGGAGACCTGTAGCGAAACATGGTACTTACAGAGTGTTGAGGTTCTTGAGTCGTCTGAATGAGCCTGGCTGTAAGTCTTTTATCTTATTGAACCTCAGGTCTCTGAAAAAAAAACATATATTATTTGCATTTCTACTGTACAAGTTATGCCATACACAGTGTTTGTGCTGAATTATCATTGCACTTCATATTCATTTACAATGCAAAATCTGTGGTGAAAAAATCTCTGGCAACAGAGGAGTAGAATTATAAATACCTAAGTATGAAGCTGAAAGCAGATATTTGGCCATTGTGAATGCACAGAAAATATATATTTCAGTTTGTTTAGGGGAAAAACACACTATATGGCAACCAGGAAAGCAGATTTGGTATTACATCCCATGGCTGTACCAAAAGGTCACAGGACACAGATTTTGCCTTGCTCTGTGCATGTCTTTGCAAGTGAAGGCTGCTCAGCTGACTGCAACTCTGCAAGACCTGACAGGGCTGATATTGATACTGAAACAGACTCATTCTACGTGCACCAAAGCAGCCACAGGGAGTCACCAACCACAAAAATGCCCAGGCAGGGGGGAATCGCCACAATAAAGATAGAGCTGTCTCCACAAGGATAGCAAACTAGCAAACTCAGCTCCCAAACCCTCCCCCATAGTATAGTCTCTCATCAGGAACAGATAAGAGCTGAACATGCTAATCTAGAAACTGAGTCACATAGCATAACACAGTGAGAAAAACAAAAAACAGTTTGACAGCTGCATCTGTGGATGTGGATTTCTATATGTGTGAGAAAAAAAGACTACACATAGGGGATCTGTGCAGTTAAAAACCAATGACCAAAGTCAATGGCAGTTTTTTTTTTACCACTGAGATACAGGGCCATAAATCAGTGTGAAGGTACTGTCCTCATCGAAGCCTGACAGAATTCTTTCTGTTATAGGCCATTTCTGTCTGAAAGCCAGTGTACTTGTGTTACTTAGTTACAGCAGGCACAACAGCTACTGGAGCCAAATAATAAAACTATAGATTTCTGAATTCTGCTTTCTTGAGGTTCTTTGCAAATGTAACAAAAAAGACCTGATTTCTAACAGCAGGGCAAGATGTTTTTGGGTCATCCATTTCAAGAAAAAATTAGAAAGAAAAGCACAGCATCTGGATCCTATTATAGAAGCAGGCCTTTTATATAGAAACTTCCTCTCATTTGAAATCATATGAATCTCTGTCCATTACGAGCGTGTAGGAGGTTACTGCAGGGAGATATGGTGTATTTAGAATACATTTAATCAAGGATTATTCAATATAAAAACTCAAGGTTGTACAGTAAAGCCTCTTGCAACATATCTTATGGTTTGATGTACCACCACCACAACGACAAAAGTGCATAAATGCTTTGAAAGTGGAAGATTGAACTCTTTCAAATTGATATACATATTCAGCCTTATCTGTTCTGAAGTGGTGAAGTGTGAAGTATTTTATCTTAGTTCTCATCTCAGTTCTGTCTCATTCATTTCTCTTTATAGTTTGGCATTATCTATTTTGAGTAGAAAATGTGCATTGCTTTGCTGAGCAGTACAGTGGAGTCCCAAAGGTGCCAGAGGCGCTCAAGGTAACAGCAGTAGCTCTGGCAGAATCACTTTGTGTCTTTTGTGTGGTTCTTTGGTTTCATAAATCATAACTAAAATTCTGGGTGAAAGAAACCTGAGAAGAAACCTCTAGAATGCCAGGATAACCAAGGGCAAATCCAAATACAGTCAAGATACAGTCTGGGAATGTTACAAGTATCAAATAAAACATTCGCCTCTTCTGGGCTTACCCCAACAAAAGACTTTGAACTTAAAAGGGTGAGCGTAGTTGTGTGGAAGTTTTTTCAAGGGATTCCAAGCCAAGACTTGTTTGCTTACATTTCATAGAGCCTGACACTGGATCCTCATTTGAAATATTTTCTCCTGGTGCTGCCGGCACTTTCCGCACAGCAGACAGCCCGACCAGGGGACAGGACAAACGACCTCTTCAGCCTGTCAGCCCCATGCACACACCACCCTCCTACAGTGCTGGCACGGCCTGTACCAGAGTGTGTGTGTGCGCAAGTGTGTGTGTGTGTGCATGTGTGTGTGTGTGTGTGTGAATGCATTCATGCGTATATGTGTGAGCACATGTGCATGTGTCTGTGTGTGTGTGTGTGTGTGTGTGTGTGTGCCTGCGTGCATGCTCTTGCGCAGTGCACAGTGTGGCCAGAGTGGCATGCTTCGACAAGGGGCTGTCCGCATTGTGGGAATCCTTTGACGTGATGCCCCAGGCAATGCTTTCAGCGGGAGCACATGGAGACATTTCATTTGATGTACTCTGTGGAAAAATATTTCATACCTCAGGATAGGAATCTGACAGCCAGAATTCCACTGAGTTGTGCTTGAGTGAGCGGCAAAGAGTTCAGCTTTCAGCAGTACAACATAGGGGAAGACTCCACATTCCGTATCACAGACAGAAGGCTGTGATATTAAGTTATGCCGGCTAATCATCAGCTGTATTCACATGGAGGCCAAGTAGTAAGGCAGATTTTCAGAGAACTGTCAGTCATTGGTTTCATGGTGCTACAGGAGTGACCTCACCAAGTCTATTTCAACCGTTGAGGGCATAAAATGGCTCTTAACCTTTTTTCCAGACATGTTCAAGTGCATGAAAACTGCAAGTGTTTCCAGTAAAACAGCAAGATGCCTTGATGCGCTTGCATGCGGTTAAAATCCATTAGCTGTACACAGGAATTGAGGGTACTAGACATCCCACAGAAATCTCATTACTAAATCGGTCAACTATGTTCTCCAGGTGAGAGAATAAAATGACTACAATTAGCCTCCCCAAAAGGTCTTAATAGTGGTCTCAAGAGACTGAGCTATCCATCTCCAGGTGAATGACAATCCATGCACATAGAACTATATGTATAAAGGGGACTGAGTTGTGGTTAGTTTTGAATATCTGTCAGTGAGTGCAATATTTGCTCCAAGTACATGCATGTCACTCGCCAACTCCAAAGATTGCATTTAACACCAATCCTTTCAACACATTTCCTTCAGCTGCAGAAAGGACACATTGTCAGCAGTGTTTCGGCAGCTTATCAGAGGAAGGTCACTTGAGATGTTGAGTCATTCAGAAAATAACAGGAAGAAACAGGGCACCGCTCCAATAAACCGACCTACTAATTTACTGGGTTTTGTTTATAATTCTCTGTTGGAGATATTTTCATCGGTAGGAGGCTGTTCAGAAGTTTGGGAAAAAAAGAACGGGCCATTATGAGTTCTTTTTGCAAATTTATACAAGCATCTTTGGCCGAGTCTCAGGGCGCCCCTATTTCATGTTTGTTTTACATACCACCTCTGGTGAAATCAATATAAAAGTACGATAACGAAAGTTTGAGAAAATGTATCAATGTACCCTTTGTTAGTGTATCAAGTTCAGGAATTGCATTGTTCAAAATGTCAAACAGGACACGAATCACGCAGTCAAGAAAGCTAAGTCCACCAGGCAAAACATATCAGAAACGGATATGTGAGCTCCTAGTCATTGAACAACAACAGATAAAAGGTGCTGAAGCTAAAGATGCTTCAAAATCCCAAGCAAAGAGCCCCAGGGGTCCTCAGCACACTGCCAGGGGGTCTGTGAAAAAGTGTAAACTTGACTGATGGGAAGAAAAATACTAGAGATCAGTATAGAGCCCAATCGCATTGTGCTCATTACTCTCAACAGCATTACATTAGTGACAAATTAGCCCAAATGATGCATTACATCAATCTGTCAAAACACTTTTGTTAGGCATTAGCGTTAACTGCACCTGCACTGTCAAGTTTTACAAAATGCAATAACATGCCTTTTTAAAACAGCTGTATTAAAACTAGCAAACTTTTAGAATAGGAGTTCCAAAGCATCTGAAAGAACAAACAGCTATACTTTTACATAGTTTGCATGTTTGTTGGATTATGAGGGGTGCTTGAAAAAAATCCTGCTTCATGAGGGTTCCCCAGCCCAATAAAGTTAGAGAACCCTTGGCCTAGAGAAGGAACCGAGCTTTCCATCAAAGATTGTAGAGCGAATCGGTCTAGAATCTTTGCTTTCCATGATCTGTATTCTTTCAAATACCAGTTTGAATCAAAGATTCTAGAGCACAGCGCTCTAGAATCTTTGGCTTGAATTCTGCCCAGGCTGATACAGTTGCTGGGATACGTGGCCCAAGTGAGATTGGAGTGTGGTGATCCAAATAATCGGTGACTCATAGTCGTCAGGCCAGCGGCCTGTTTATGCTCCACAAAATTCTGTTCCTTGGCACGGAGCTCCCAAATAATTCACTAATCAGGTGCCAGGCTCGGCAGCCCTGTCTAGAGTTTGGGGGTTGGTTGGGGCACACTCACAAAACATTCAGGGATCCATATGCCAGGGAAACAGGCTATGATTTGTATCGGGACATTAAGAGCATATAAAAGTAAAAATGGCAAAGTTTAGGGGACCACTTACTTTCTCAGCATGAGCAGACACAAGACATATCAATGCTTTGACACATCATACCAATGGACATACTAGCTTTATGGGCTCATGTAAGGGGACAATAGACATAATTTTAAGGTGTTACATTAGGCATGGGAGAAGAACAGCATGATGCCATGATGCCTGATGAAGGTGGAGTGCTGTTGTCTACGTCAAATCCATTATTCCCCTATCAGGACACTTTGAAGGCCATTATCCCGCTTATCACCCAGTTGCCAGAATTATTTTTATATTTATGTAATTATTTTCTTCACGCTCTAATCTACAAAAAAAAGACTGATTTGTAGCTTTGGTTTATGCTTTGTGGGAAAGTAGATCCACAAGGCTGCTTGCTGTAATCTAAAGATCTTTGATTTAGAATGGTGATTAAACTTTTTTTACCAGATATAAGTCATAGGTGTCCCGTGATCAGCGAATAACAGACACCCTGTCAGCCAATCAGAAAATAGTATTTTGTTTCACCGGGTGATACATTTTAAATATCTGACCTATTCTGTGGTAGTCTGTATGACCATTGTTTGCAACATTTTTTGTTTTAAGTAAAAGTACTGAGTCATTTTTGAGGGTCACGTAGGTAAGTACCAAACAACTTAAGCAATGTAATGTACCTACTTATGCAAGGACAGTTCAGGAAGAGACACAATCAACTGTCCAGAGGAGACTGCTTGCTTCACTTGACTTTAATGCTTCACTAATTGACAGAAATGTTCCTGATGTTAATATGCCATCCAAATTATGAGGCACTGACACAGTGACTGAGGATAAAAGCCCACTTGTCCCACTTGTCTTGTACACAATGAATGTATTATATATACATAACCCCACAACTCAAAAAAAAAAAGAAAAGATGTGCCTAATTATTATCCAGGTGGCAAACACACACAAAAAATGCATTGATGTATTTCCTGAAGTCATGGCTCAATTTCTCTGAACTGAAGAGAATCCACTATCCTGGAGGGGGAAGTAAGAATGTGACGTGATGGCAAGAAAATTCATGACAACATTTTGGGAACAGGATGCAACTCTTGGTCTTGTTGGTTCACAGCCTGCCAAGGGATACCACAGGGGAAATTCCACAGTCCAAATGTCTACAGTGATAAAGAGCATGGAGAATGATAACATGGCCGACTGTGAATACTACCAACACTGGACAATGTTCTTCCATCTACCCATCTACAATGCATCCAGAGAGTATTCAGTATGTATTTTTTTATTAGTTTATGAGGTTGCAACCTTGTGCTAAAAGGAATCTACATTCATTTTCCCTCATCAGTCTACAACACCCTTACGTCTTCTTGGTTATGACAAGCACTGCACAACTGGATTTAGGACTTTAAGTCACATTAAACCACTAAAAACATGATTACCAAAGTTCAAGTGTAAATCAATGCCAGGTCACATTTAGAGAGTTGCCCTTTATGTAGAAGCTGTCTTGTGCATGGTGGTCATGCTCTTTTTTGAACCTTCAGTCCTGTCTCAGGTCCTGGGTGCTCTGGAGCAGATTTTACTTTGCTCTGTTTACCTTTCACACGTACCAGACCAGTAACCTGGGGGGTGTACTACGAAACAAGGTTACTGGCTAAGCCAGGGAACTTCAAGTGTAACTGCTGAACTCCAAACAACATGTCACTTCAAAGACAACAGATGCTCAGTGAAATGTACTTTTAGAGATCAGTGGTTACTCCCAGAGTTACTCCAGTTAACTAGTAACCTTACTTTGTAGTATAGGCCCCAGGTTCCTGTCACTGGAAATCACCATCACCTTGCTTATCCACTGGAAAAGGACTGTTCAACTGATGCCTAGTTTTCTTTTCTTTCTGACTTTTTTAATTTGCAAACAACACCATGACAATATTTACATGAGACAGATGCAAGACACCTGCAAAATAATATCTGCAACAACAAACACAAGAAACACTGACAACACTAACAGTACAAATAGAGACTTATTGACTTATTTCCTGGTTTTCTCCACACATCATGCTGGCTTGGTGTCAACAGACCAGTCAATCTCACAATCTGGCAATCTTTGTAGTCTTGACAATATGACAAGCCTTAAAGGAGAAATCCAGTGTGAATCAGTCAATACTCAGTTTGGGGTCACTGAGTGCTGTCTGTAAGAAAAAGAACCAGATAATTGATACAACACAGGCCAAATAGCAAACCAATACCTAATGTTAACTGAATGGGACTTAGCAAAATGGAACTGAAAGTGAGTCTCTGTGCCCCATTCAGGTAGTATTAGCTGTTGATTCGCTATTTGATGTACGTTGTATCAAATTTTCTCATTCTTTTTCCTACTGACAGCACTCAGGGACCTCAAACAACATGGCTATGGATTGGTTCACCAGATTTATCCTTTAACAACTAAATGTGATTTTAGCACAAGCCTTCAAACCAACAACATGAGTAAAACTTTTTGAATGTACAGTAGCATACATCCATACTTCATTTCTACAAACTACAAAACAATGGGATAGGATAGAAGAGGAAGATGGAACATGTGTGCCAAATGGGCTGCAAATCTTACTATCCCTGTATGGTCACTGTACATACATATATGTATGTATATATACCTACATACTCTTTTGAGTGCCTTGCTTAAGGGCACTCCAGCAGCGGTCTACTGGTTGGGGATCGAACTGGCAACTCTTCAGTCTAGACCACAGCATGGACCAATCGAGGATAATAAAAGCATACATATATACAACACTAGTTATGGATTTTTTAAATGTCTAAGCCTAGCTAGAGAGGATAATTGTGAAACATGTAAGCTCAACAGTAGATAAAAAAGTTGAGGATTAAAGAGAGAGAGAGAAAAAAAACACACTGAGCCCTTAAATTACTTCATCCTTGGCTTGCGCCATCTATTTTTTCTGATAAAAGTGGCATTTTTCCAAACTGACAAACACCTTTCAAAATTGGGCTAATTAGACATGTTAGCTTTCTTTCCTGTGTTATTTATGTTTCTAAACTTCTTTCCTGGTGGTGTTGGCACCAATTTTAAGCCTGGAAAGGACAATGTAAAAATAGCTTCACTCCAGTAACAAACTTCCTTCCAGTAACAAGTCTAGTGTTGAAGCCACAATGTTCTTCAGCTGAAATGAATCAGATGATTGTTGTGCTACATGGATATTTTATTAAGACAGTTGAAATCTTTCCTTCCAGAGGGTTTAATTTCTGCCTTTTTTGTTCTTTTTAAGATCAGCTTCATGCCCATTTTAGCTGTAAGTTGCAGGTCCACAACACCACTCCACTCCATTCCTCAGAGCAATGCCAGTTGTCAGCACAAGGGAAAGAATCCAAGTGTTTGGATTGGATGTTTCCAACAAGGTCTAGTTCAGTTCAAGACCATTAGCTGCCGCAGTCAAAATCTGATGCAATCTCTGACACAAGCCAATGCTTGACGGACAATAAAGGCCTCTGCTCTGGACCATGTATTTCCTTTGTTAAGCAACCACCCACTGTCACATGTCTGCGGCAGGAGGGGGGGGGATTCAAGAGTCCATCCAGCATGTGCCTGCCTGACACTATAACAGGGTGTTCAGTCAAGGTAAAAGTAAACACTGTTAGGTCTATATGCATTAAGACACTTGGAGTCTTCAAAAAATATTACTGAAACCTACAGTGCAGGTTGGTTCACAGGCATACTACAACCTCTTGATAGCAGCTCATGAACAACGTTGGACCAATAAGACAAACCCTTATAAACAGCAATGACCACAGGAAGAGAGAGGCCAGGAGTGTTTCTTTCAGCAGCTATCTGGGTCCTAATCTCCCTGTGCAAATTAGTAAAGCTTTAGGGATTTCTCTGGCTTTGCATTCCACAATACCACAGAGAATGAACGCCTGACAACGCCTGACAAAGCAAATTCCACACAATGGTGCTTCTCTTTCCCTGCCCGACTCACCATGCTTGGACTGGCTACTTTGGGGATAAGAACAGCCTCCCCCCCCCAAAAAAAAAAATACATTCAGTGAAGACAGCACAGATGACAAGACAGGAATGGTGACCATTTGACCTCGGACAGTTAAATGGACCCCCTTCTCCTGGTTCGCCTGCTTAAAGGGGCTGTAAATTAATAAAATAAATCACAAACCAAAGGCCAAGACCATGGCACACCAACTCCACTCAACTGTTAAATGCCCCATGAAAGGGAAGCTCCCACCCTGGATGCAGTGATCATATGACCCGGTCCATCAGTAGTCCTAACCCAATAACCTTGGTCTGAAGGGGCACGTGGGAGATGGACACCCATTTCCCTGCACATCCATAAAGCAACATGACAGAAGTCTCAGAATAGAAAAGCAATAGAATCCAGAACAAACACATCAATTTGAGGCACGGCAAGGGCAAACATTGTCTAGCACATTGATATGTACAAAGAGCATCATCTAACTAATTTTTATGCTTAATTTCTGGTCATTCAGATGCAATAAATAGATCTATCCACTGTATTGTTAATGTTTCCAAAGGTGATCAGATCTTTTCAACCAGCTAGCTCTTTTCACACAGTAGATGTTCAAATATGTAATAAGATGGCTATCAAAAATATACCAACTGCTTTGATTTTATAGAACTGATATAAGTTATTTGTTTTCCATTGGGTATATTTTTTGACATCCCTCTGGAGACTAGGGTCCTCTCAGCTCAACACTAAATATGAAAACAAGCATCCCAGTGAGAAAAGAAACAAAAGCACTTTATGAGTTACAGTCCAAATAGCATTGCAATGCTCTGTCCCATGTGTTTGTAATCAGCTTTTTATTTCAAAATACACAAACAGAGCCATATGTCCTTCCACAAGATGTAAAACTATCTTTTCAACATTAACTTAAATATTTCAATTTTTTTGTACTTTTGTCTATAAATCATTAAGTAATAACTATTCTGTTATCTTGCACCATGATACCATTGCAGCTTCCTGCATTTTTTCCTACACTGCTCCTTTAACATGTCACAACCTTGCCTGTGCCTGTGTGCCTATGTGTATGCATGATGTGTATAAGCTATTGAACACCTTCATTTGCTTCTGGATAAATAAAGTATCTCTAACTATCTACCTATCTATCTGCACTGCTAAATAAAATAACCTGCTTTACTACATAATTGACACATGTCTATTTTTATACACCTAATCTGTTTAGATTTACTTTGTCTGTGATTTCTATTGGGAGTAAAACAGGCCCATTACAGTAAAGTCTGCAGCATGCACAGACAACAGAACAGCAAAGGCTTCAATGCAAAAGTCATCATTTTTCTTTCTTAGGAAATCCCAGGCACAGAGTGCCATTACGAAAGGGAAAGGTTGTTTTAATATTATGCTTCGAGGACAGCTCTCAGAGTCAACAGCTGAAAAATGAATGGCAAGCAAGCAGGACGAAGGAGGAAGAATAAAAAACAAAACAAAACAAAAAAATTCACCCATGGTGACTTGGGAAAAAGAGCCATGCAGATGTGAGAAAGAGAGAGAGGGTGAGAGAGGTCGCTTGAGTGCAGTACATTTGAGTCCTCCTATGAGTTGGTTTCTGCTTATCAATTCTGGTTCTTATCAGTTCCCCATTTTGATTTTGTTAAGTTCACAAAATATGGACAAATAAAACAAAAATAACGAGCCTGAAAAAATTAGCTAAACACCCACTACAGCACTATTGGAACTAAAATATCAACTAAAGTGCATATACTGCAACACAAAATATGTTCATGCATGACATAGAAAAAATCTTGGCAGATAGCCATGCATTGCTTTGAGATTTCAGGGATTAATGAGCCAAACTTAAATTAACGAATTCTTATGTCTTATTTGGAATCAACTTTTGTTTCCAAACCCAAGCAGGCCCAAAAAGTAAGATGGTCTGATTGTGCACCAAACTGTTATTCTCTACAAAGACCTTACATTAATGTTAAATGCTGAAATGTCATGGTACATCCTACCAAATCAAACATGATGTTGATCAATTTTAATAGAGGGAAGACAAGTGTTATCAGATTGTGGACCTGGACAAGCATCCAGGTCTTGCCCTTTTGAAATCATGGGCTGTGACATGCACCATGCCAAGTCTGGAAAGCATTTTCTAACAACAGGGATAAAAGACTGATGATAGAGAGGCCCTCTGTTGATGTGGAATCTCTCATTGTCAACTAAAGCCGGAATGCTGTCATTCCCATGGAATGAATGATTACTTCCATGGCGGGTTCAACTCCATTTTCCAAAAAGTTGGCATTCAGATAAGCTGGACGAAAACAAAGGAAATAAATCAGACGAAATGGATGCACCAACTTCATGCAGTTGACAGGATATAATTTCATTCATTGTGGCATTTGACCACTTCATTAGAATTGTTGATTTGCTTATACGTGTCACATCTGATTAGTGCATACTACAAATGAACAGTTTTTCTGACTTGACTTGCTCTATCTCCATCAAACTAAGTCCTTGAAAATTCAGAAACATTGAAAATCTAAGGCACTTATAAACGTTATATCTATTTTGACTGATGGATTTGTGGTAACCTCATAAACTAAGCATCCTCCAGTCCAAAGATAGCACAGGCTAACTTGTGGTGCTTCTGACTGTGTTCATAGTTAGCAAAATGCAACGAAAAAACCTGTTCCCTTTACTGTGAAAATACCCCTCTGTCTATGGGCTTACAGAGGCATGTGCTAACAGATTACTGTCTTACTATCTGTGTAATAAGACACCAGGGCTTTCTTTGCATAGCGAATTCCAGGCTGGACACTTTAATTTCTGTGCCACCTTCTTAGAACTCTCACTGGTGTCAGCTGGTCAGCTCAGACACATTCTGATTGGCTGTGGGGTCTCCTCCATGAACATTCACAAAAGCCACTTTGGGCCAGGAAGAGGCAACTTGGGGGGAACTGGGCAAGTGCCCAGACGCTTGCATGTCTGTTTATTTGTTTGTTGGCATGGGAAAACATTACTGTTGCATACTCAATAGTGTGTCTAAAAGACCATTGTTGTGCTCTGTAGAGACACTACTGTCATTAGTGAATCCAACGGTAGCATCATACTGGTCTGGTGCCATACTGAACTGAGAGGGGCTGCCAATGTGGAATGAACTCCGAATGTCACAAGATGTAGCTAAATCTGAAAGCATAGAGCAAGCACAACTAGGCCTAGATCCTAATCTGTTTTGCACTTCTAAAAGCATCCTATCCTCTTTGCAACTGTAACTCTGACTTGTAGGAAAGATTTCTACAGAGACCATTAATAACACTCTTATGACATCTTATAACTATGTCTTCATACAATGAAGGATGAACATGTATGTAGGATACAACTAATTCTGCTAAGTAAGTAAGTATCAGTATTGTTGTCAGGTCTAAGAAGCTGAGGGAAATGTTGAGTGCAGCAAATGTTTTTGTGGGAAGGGAAAGCAATGAGGTAGCTTTAAGTGTCTGTCCAAATCTGGGAATTAGATCAGATAAGGCATTGCTACTGCTTTGTGAACTAATATGAGTTGAGCTGTAAGAAGTCAGTCTGCTTTGACTGATGAAAGGTCCCACTGAAATAACAGGTCAAAGATTGTGAAGTGCAACTGATAACTAAACTCAAGTTAGAAACATCACCATTTAACATGAAATAAGGCTTATTAACAATACCGCAATGGAATTGATGGTCAGTAGAACCTTTATGCAACATTAAAAAAAAGACATTGTGTTTCAAATAATCCACTTATACTCTGTGTAAGTGCATGGGCTGGTATTGGAATATTACTTGGCCATTCATCTATGGTTATACTGTATCTATGGAATTGGGTATGTCTATGAATGCTATACATAACAGCACAGATACTGCTTGCTCAGCACTTCCACTGAAATAGCCTGAGATGCTTCAGGAGACCATCAAAGATCTTTCACTTGCATCAGTAATTTTTAATTTAACAAACATAAGTTAACCAATTCCACATTGACAACCTTATTTACACTGATGGAGCTGAACAGGAACACCTCATCTTTGGAACAACTGACTTGGATTTTGGATATTTTCCAGAGCCCCTTTCCGGGGACAGGTGCTTCTTGTGTCATAGTTACTTCATGCGAATTTCTGTGGAACGGAATTTTACTGTGTGTTCAAGACATTGTATTAAAAATATATCAGTTCTCTTCAGCAACCTTGAAGATAAGACATGCATAATTCTTAAACTTAAAATGAGCACAAATTACACGGATTACTAAATGCATAGAATGTGAGTCAAAGACAGTCACAGTGCCCATGCCTGTGCCCGTGCCCGCGTCCAGCAACATGACCACTCATGGATACTACTACTAACATAGACCTGGATATACAGTACAGTGAATTGTATAATTAAATTGTATAATAAAACTAACCAAAAGGACAGTGAACATGCATTAACATCTCAGGGCACAGACAGACACAACACAACCCACTTCTTGACATCTTGCTGAGCACCGTACGTCACAGAAAAGAACAATGCAGCCATGAGTGTCTGCGCTGCTCATTCCCATGCTTTCAAGTGAAGTGGCCTGCGAGGGGCTTTGATCTGAACACCAGCCCGCCAACATAAATGGACACACTGTTGTTCAGGCCAAAGCTAGGCCTCAAGGGTCAAGCCAGTCAGTCATCTGGCACTAACCCTGCATGATCTTGCACCACCAGTCTTTCATAACATGTGAATATGGGCCAAGCCATAATGCTCATCAGGAACTAAACTTGAACTGAGAAACAGAGGATGAGAAACGGTGTGGGGCTGGGGGTATATGTCTGTGTGTGTGTGTGTGTGTGTGTGTGTGTGTGTGTGTGTGTGTAGGGGGCTAGTTACATTTAGACAGAAACCTTTCTGACCACTCAGCAACGCACGACTGCACTTGAGTGATGAGGAATTTCCATCTCAAATGGGAGATGCCTGTCAGCCTGGGTTGACAAGGGAGAGCTGCACCACATTTTCGGCACCAGTTTTGCTGGAGCTGCTCAAACAAAGGGACCTCGTTCTACTCTTTTCACTCTGACAACCTCTGTAAGCTAAAGCAGACACTTGGTAAAGGGTCTCAGAAAGGTCAAGAACATGCTATATCACTGCCTCATTCAACAGAATGAGACAAACTCCATAGACCAGCAGTTGGAGCTGTTTCCGCACTGAAAGATGAATAGCCCACTGACAGTTATGTAATTTTATACATTCCTCTTCATGGACATATTTATCTGACCTCAGAGGCACCATCTGACCTAGTCTGACCACCGCTCAGTCAAGCCAAATGCAGTCATCCTGCAAAACAGATGTCAGACTGGGTCTCACATTCCATTCCATCAACACATTACTGCACATTAAAATAACATAAAACTGCAAGTTTACTGCCTCCTTATCCTAGACCAAGTATTTCTGTTTCGAGTGAGAACAGGGTGGTGCACAAGATTTACAGAAGAATAATTAAAAGGGGACAGAGAGCAGTGAACAAAGAGCTGACATGGAATCGTGTCCAAACACGAATACAAAGGTCTGTGGAGCAGGGCATGGGCGGGGGGAGGGGGGTCTTTATTCCACAGGTGCATGTGGACAGAGCTTTTCGGGGACAGAGAGACCCATTTCCACTCTGATCCACACAGACTTCCAGTGCCGGTGGGGATGTGCCTTAAGAGGGAAGGAGAGAGAGAGAGAGAGCAGGACAACCAATAGGGAAAAGAAGGCAAGCCAGACCTACAAACAATCATCTGGTTTCCCTCTGCTCTGGGACCATCAGCCCCATGGTGCTGTTTTCAGAGCTGGAGTCTTGCCTACAGATGTTCGAGAAGGCTAATAGGGAATGCTGCACAGCCCTCGTTAGGAGCTGACTCGTTCCTTTGTGCCATAGTGTGGAGCTGAATAGAGACCTCTGTTTGCACAGAAATATACAGGGCCGGGAAGTGAACGCATGTAGTAATCACATGGGCCTATTAAAACCAGAAGGGGGGAACATGGCACAAATTGAAGGCTCCTTATTCAGTCTACCATCTCTCGCTGTTATGTGCAGACTCTGGCTGAAACTTCACACAAGGGAGTTCCTGTTCACAAGGTGTCGGGAAGCTTCTGAAGTGGCACTAATCTTGTAAGCTGCCTGGGTCAAACGCCATCCCTCAGTGCATCTGAGGCGCCAGCTCTGACAGGGTCAAAGCCTAGGCTGACCTGACTGCAGAGTCATGGCAATCAAGCTGATTCCTCTCTTTGTTTCCCCCTCTGATCCACATAAAATAGGCTACTACTAACGATTTTAATATCAAAGAAAATAAGGCAATAAGGCATTGTTGTTAATTGCACTACAGTCCTAATTTAGGCTAGCCCTATTTGCTTTTAACCTACAACTTCATGTCGACGATGTCAATTTGCACTCTACCACAAAATCTCGAGAGTTGGAACTCGAAGCAACAATGACTACTGGCGTTTAAGACGTCGTTGCGGTAGCCTACTGAAGGGGGACAGAAACATCGATCAGCAAAAGTCTGAACCGCTCGAGTCGGCTACATTCATCGAAACGCAACTTTCTAACACTTCATTCTTCGATCTTAGGGTAGGCCTACATGTTTATCATAACTGAATAACCTGCTCACGAAAAGTTCATTCCAACTTAAAAAGAGAATGAGCTCAGTTGAAGTAGCCTAAATGCATAAAGTCTGCTAAAGAAGTAGACTAAATGCATATGTAAAACACTCCAAAAGGCTTAATTTGAACTTTAACAGTGTGTCCTAGTAAAGTGCAAAGAAGACAAAGCGGTAGACCCACCCCCGCCACATTCCCATAGAATCAAGTACTTACAGGATGGTGGTTTGAGGAGACACGGCAGGTACAGTTTCCAGATTTAAATGCATACATCTAACGGTAGTGCGAAAACATAAACAGCGGCTTGGGCAAGAGGAGACGACGTGAGGACCACAGAAGAACACGAAAAGTCCAGCAGCCGCTAGAAACGAGGGTAAATTTCGGCCAGTCCACATCGCCATTGCAAGCGAGTCAGCCGTGCTGAGAACTCACCGCTCGCTACCCCTCTCGCCGACTAACTAACATCAGTTATTCTAAAGCTTTGGAATTCGGCAGTCACCATACGCTCCCCCCGGACAGCAAAAAGTAGGGCAGTGTTACAGATGATGTGAGACGGGTAGAAGCCAATCAGGAACTCCTTTGACAAACATTAAGACCCAAAGCCCATCCTACCATTTATCAAAAAGCATAAAAATGTTTTGGTTTGTTGCTTCATGGGCAGAATAGGTTGTCCATGTGCATGGCTCCAAAACAACCGAATGAAAAAGAAAAAACAGAAGTTCAGCTACTGCCATGTCACTTAATTTGTTTGCTACCTGGTACTGCATTTCTAGTGTTTTGAAATGGTAATACACATTATGGTAAACTGAAATAATAATGTTATAGGTCAGAAGTAGCTTCTTCCACAATCTCAAATGAAACAGTGCAAACGTAGACTATCACAGTTTCAGGAAGCCTCCATAGCCTCCGCTAGCGTCTTGTTTTAGACCATCTTGTTATACCTTTTTTGATTACCCTAGTCTTAAGAGACAGAGAGATTTTGGAGTAGGCTAGGCATACATCTGTGCTGTAGGCAAGTATGTCCATAGCAGTTGCTTTTACTTCTCTTGTTCAGAATAAGAGAGTAATTCTATTGGAGCCTTCAAGATACAGTCTATCAAAGTAATTGTATTAGTTACTGTCCCTGTCTGTACTGTTAATTTCTAGAACAACTACACACCTCGAGCGCTTAGATGAAGCCATGCTACCCCCTGCTGAAGCTAAATTGAAACTGCACCACCAACGTGATGGCTCTGTCAAGATGTGCTGCTGGCACCGGCCCTATTCACTTTAGTTTATGAACAAAGTATCAGGCCATTTGCCATATCCCATTCATTAGTTAAAAAGTGTCGCAAAAGCCACTTGATTGTAGTCTATTTATTTATCAGTCCCATATTATAAAACAACTAAATTGCATACACAACATGAAAAAATTAAACTTTTGCTCAGATTCCAGTCCAGTTTGTATGAGTCTAAGATCACAGTGTAATTTGTTGTTTTAGCAGTGTCTTACTGTAATGACTTATCTCTTCACAGACCCCCACCTGGGCCATGGATGGGAAGTAGAGCCTGTGAGAAGCTCCTGACTGATCCAACAATCAATGCGTCACAACAGGACACATTTTTCCTGTTTCCCTGCCTGTATTTGCTATTTTGATTTTAGGCTTTAGCATGGTAAGTAGCATATACATTTTTATTTTATTTCCCTGGTAAAATGGTTATGGAATGGTTACTTTTTCGAAAGGCTTAAGGAACTGCAAAAAAAGCAACATGGCAAACTTGTGGCAACACAATATTTCTTTATTCAGAGTAAGATGTGTCAACATCCAGCATGACAAAAATTGTACAAATTTCACAATTTAAAAATGAAATATCACAGCAACTTGTGATCTCACACATTTATAGCAAAATTAAAATGTCAACAAATCCATGCTGTGTAGTACAAAAATAAATTAAACTTCAGTTCCACGGAGAGCACAATAGTTTATACAAAATCCTGTCTTGTTAATGAGTACTTAAATTAACCTCCAAATGAACAAGTTAGAATAAATAAACTCTGATGAATTCACAATAATTTATATGAAATTTCAGCATTCTAATATGTGATACCTTTTTTGTGTTCCCTATGTAAATAGTCACAGATATCTTTTTTTAATTTTGATATTATGTACCAACAGTAGATGAGCAGCAAGTTTGTGCTTAAAATCCCTTTTCCATTGTACTGATGATAATTAAAAAACTGATACTAGCTATTACTCTACTGAAAGCATTACTATATTGGCAAAAAGCTTCAGACACAATGCTGTGGAGGAAGGCATATGCAGCTATGGAGAATGGAGTCCTAAAAGAGGACATAAAGTATAATACATGAGATCAGGTGAACGACAAGCACCTTTGCATTAGCTCTCGAAAAAGGCAAATTTTTTAACATGGTCGCTAACAACTAATAGCACAACAGAAATTGGGGGGGCGCCCACAGACCTAGAACTGCATCACCCCAAAGTTTAACTACAGAGTGTGTTTAAGATTTTAGTCTACTGGCAAATAAAAACAGAGATTTTTTCCATCTTTACTACCTTTTCATTGATTATTTGACCATTTTGTACAGTGATTAGATATAAAGTGCTATTTGGGATATTCAATGATCATATAACATACCAAAATGAAATAATATAATTGTCCTCTAATTGATAATATTACTGTTATTGGTATCGGCATTATTTTGATTGGAAATCCCTGTAGTCTCCCTCAGTGATACTGTTGATACTCCTTGCAGTCTTTTTTTTTCTTCCAATCGTGTGCCAAGTGACACATGGAAATTGCACAGCGCCGCATATTAGGATATATCTTTAGGACAAGTGCAAATAGTCTACTGGCACATAAGTGGGGACAATGACCCTGTAAGTCCCGCTGTCATACTCTACATATATATTCTTTACAAAAACCTTGTTTCTCGATTTAGGCTCTCAAGTACTGCTTAAGTTTCTGTAAAAACATCAAAACATGGAAACGAAGGTGTCCCTGTGCAAAATTTTACATAACAGAAAGAGAAACTCAAAGAACAATTTACCTCTCACCTTTTAAACTGAATGTTTGTATCCCTCCCTTTTCTAAAACATTTTTTGTATTAAAAGATTTATATAAAAATTAATATCTTACATATAGTAAAAAGATTCATCAGTTCTTCCACTATGTTTACAAACAAGAAATTGCATATACCCAAACTGTTTTCCATGTAGATTGCATCCCATATCTATAAACATGTGATTTAATATTGCTGAGACGCTGCCCGATTCTAACTACTGCCATTTTGAAAATTAAACATAATCAAAAGTTATGCTAGGATGATGCTTGGACTCACCTAAATTGCCATCACCTTGTTGCTGATTGAGTGATAATGGCCATCTACTGAAGCAAAGTAAAGATGTTTTTTTTCTACCAAAGAGAATAGTCCTTACTACATAATGGGATTTGCACCATTGGGTTTCCGTGTCATGATGTTTACAATAAAACTAACATTCATACATCAAGTCAGTTTTCTTTCGATGCTCATTTCCAACATCTTTTTGAAGTGCCCCCACTCACCGTCACCAAATTCATATATATATTTTTAACAAAAGACAAAAAGAGCTTTCAAGCATTGTTAAAAAATAAAGCAATTTACAACCAAGTCTGGCTTGGACACATACACACAAAACATCTTGTTGAAAATTCCATAAAATCAGATGAGGAGAAAAAAATGTAAAAAGTAGCTACCTCCTTGCATGTCCTCAGGGATATATAGATACTGTATAATTAAATTTTCATCATCAAGGTCAAGGTAACCTCCTCAGCCTATGCCACTCTGTCAGCTAGCATTAAAAAGTATCTGTGTCTGATATGATTTGCCTTACTGTTCTAAAATATACACTAAAATGTGCATACATGAGCGAGTGGCTGAAAACAGTACATCACACTATGTTAGCTCATATGAAAACGTACAAAATGTGAATGGTTTTTTTTGTTCAAAAAACTATTCTGCCAGTAACTATTATCCTTGAAAGCAAGACAAGAAAGAAAGAAAAAAAATGATGTTTTGAAAGCATAACACTTATCTTTTCTTTTAAAAGAACTGAAGTGAATATTTAACACTGTCTGGTAAAATTACAGCAACAAACCATGAGGCATCCCGTTTTAATTTTTTTTGTTTGTTTCCTTTTTTTTAAGCGTCTTTTTTGTCAACTTTTTTTATGAGAACATGCCTTCCACTTGATGGGTGGCTAAACTTGTATTCCTTGTACTGCTTGCTTGATGTTTTCCAACAGGGCTTTATTTTCTGGGCTCTGGTATTGATCTTGATTTGTGTACATATCTGTCAGTGTGGTCACATATGCATCAAAATTTTGCTCGCTGATAGGCTCCTGTGAAGCATTGGGAAAAATAAACAAAGGGTAAATGAGATTTCTATGAAGATGAACTCCATATAAAACAAAATTGTAAACACAAGATAATTTTTTAGATCTATAGACAGAAATAACAAGTAAATGGAGTTTTTTCCATAAAATGAAAACATACAGATTTAAACAGCATGCCAAGACACCGACCCTTTGAATGGTAGCACAACATAACATGGCAAAACAAGACTAGTAAAAGTCACTTCATTGTTGAGGGGTTATTTTTCAAACCTAATTAGAAACATACAAATCTTAGAAACCTAATTCTTCAGTAAAACAAAACAATGCACAACAAATACACAGAATAAGACAGAAATGTCCTTGTAGGAATGTTTCAGTGACACTGATCAGTAACAGGGCATTGGCACAAGTGGCTCTGACTAATTGTAAGATTATTATTGACCTGTAGGCTACATTGGCATTGCATTGGGTTTGAACGTTTCATACATTGTTCATTTTATTCCTTTAATGTAGTGGTGGTTTACATTTCACATGAATAAAAATACAACTGAAAAGATCCCCTCCATCCATAGGAAGCAGTGTGCAACAATTCTTTAAAAACAAGCTTTTTCCATTAGGACATGCTTGGGTGAATGGAAATGGTGTTAAATATAACAGGATCAACCAGAGGAAAATGAAAATGATAACAGTTGATCTGTGATTACAAAGTGAAGGGGGGAAACTTTAAGTTCACTGATACTGAGTATTTTGCTTCCCATACTCCTAGCCTTATGTGTTTACCGTGTGTAGGCCTAAGTATGTACTTTATTTCTTATTTATTTTTTTCAAAAAGTAAACCTAACGCCATACTTAGAAGATGATATAATACTAACATTGTTTGATAGTTAGAGCACCATTCTGCACATCTGAGATTATTTTAAACACACCAAAACATATAAGTAAAAGATCACAACAAACCTAAAAGCAATCTTAGCAAAAACAACAACAAGAAAAAAAATTATCTTGATCTGAGTAATTATTCTTAGTAGCACTGTAGCTTGTACACTGTACAGCTCAATGATTCAGGAAACAGGGCATCATACACCATAAGGGTTAAACCCACAGATGTGCAGGGGATTAAAGTGTTGAGAATAGAAATGTTGAGAATTAAAATACAAATGACATTTAGATGATGCTAAGATCAGATGGTGAAAATAATTCTCTTACTCTCTGGTGCAACTGTAAACAGCTGTTATTTCTAATGGGTGCCTCTTTGTGTTGCAGCGGTTTCTGGGGGGAAAGGTGTAAAACAAGAGTTCTATTAGCTTGCTGTGTTAAAACGTAATTCACATTTTGAAAAAGGGGGTTGGCCTTTTATTATGCATTTGCAAATAGAATTAGGAGCAGCTCTTTGTGCCCTCTGTCTAACAATATCTAGTGGGAAAAAAATGTGGAGCTGATCCCAAATCATTTGTCGAAGGCATGAAGTTACCAGTAAATGTGAAGGGGCTTTCATGACACAGTTTTTCTTATATATCAACACTAGAGGGCAATGTTGCACAATAAGCATATTGTAAGGCAAAAGTAGTACAAGTTCACAAATCACTTTTAAAATAGGCAAGACACAAAAGAGATTTTTAAACATGTATGTGTGTGTGTGATTGCATGTATTGTAAGACCTAATACTGAATCCAGCTCTGGAACTCCTATTGTTATACTGGGATCAAGGAAAGTTAGAAGATAACTGGAAGTTGGATATTTTGGTGAAGAAAGTCACTCAAAGGTCCTGGGTCTTCAAAGATCTGCACTCCTTATTTTGTTGAGGTTATTGAACAGAGATGGTGGCAGAATTACATGAGACACCCACTCATGCCAATCAAGATGAAAATGTTAGAGGGATGTATCATAGGTGTATCTTAGATGTAATCTGAAACTTAAGTGACAGTAAGCATTTACATTTTTGTTTAATTTTGACCTTGTATACTGAACACAAACTTTTATTTTTAATTAAATGGTTATCAATGAAAAAATGGTGTCTAGAAACTACACATTTACTTAAATAATTAAAAACGACTTAAATGAGCATTTTATCTATCCCTCTGAACACATACATCCCATTGCCATGTCCATGTCTATGCAAATTATGCTTTAAACACTCATTCTACGCATGTGAAGTAAATAAAATGAATGTTTTATGGAAAAAAGCTGTTTTGTTCATGCCTCTTAAACTCCTACAGTACGTGAGTTGAAATTTGTAGTTTGCATCATTATGTAAAATGGCCTATAATCGGGTCTGTTAATTTCAGTAAATATTTTTTTTTTCCTATTTTGCACTGTCTATTCTTTCTATAGGTTAAGTCATTTCATGACCATGTACAAAATGATGAAGAGAAGAAAAGGGATACTATACTTGCAGGTGGGAACATACTTCAAGACAAAATAAGGCATGGGGTCAGGAAAGTTTGGATGTATCCCACAAATTCTTTTAAAATACTTTATTTAAAGTCTCACATGCAGAGAGCTACACCTACATGTCAAGTCTAGAGGACCTGATTTGACAAGAGAAGCGTCTGTCATGAGACTGACTATTGGGACAGATCGCAGCTTTGCTACAGCAGTTTTCTTGAGCTGAAACTAATTCTGATCACAGCTGCGGATCAATCAGTTGCTCCCCAGCATCTCTTCACCATATTGTGTGATTTGACGCTAACATTCCAGATCTCTCTTGCTTCCAGCTTCCTAAGTTGCTTTCAAAACTGATTTCTGCATGCAACTAGGGCCCTGGGTACTGTACTACTGATTAAGCATCAAATTATTGAAAAATAAAGTAATTCTTAAATAATAAGCCATGTGCTATGTTTTTGTTATAAACTTGCCCGCTGTCCGTTCTTGTTGGTGGCCCTTACCATATCAGGGAGCTGGATATTAGCTAAACTGTTAATCAGTGACTGGCTGAGGTTGGCCAGCTCATGCAGGAGAGATTCATTTTGCTGTTCAATCACCTTGTTTTCTTCCTCTATCGACTTCAGATTAGTCTCCATTGTGGTAATCTATAAAAAAAAAAAAAAAAAAACGGGGAGGACAGACCATGAGAAAACAGTTAGGCTACCTATTTTTTAAAAATACTCCTGTACAACCTACCTACAAAAAATACTCATGTACAACCTTGCTAGTTCCACCTAAGGCTGTACAGTGGTTGCCTTTGGAGACTCGAAGGACTTGGACTGAACAGTAAGATTAGCCTACACCATGGCACATGTGAGAACACTGGCTGAGCAAAGAACAAGCTCCAAGCTCCAAAATGGCACTTCACTGTCCAGCCATAATTCCTGATAACCACCTATGGACTGACTACCATGTAAAATTATGGGATAATATTCTGGAACTATTATGAAACCATGGACAACTTGTAGTCTATCATGGTTTCTACTAATTGTACTTTTCCTGCATGACCCCTGGCAGTTGGGTAAGCCCCTTGAGTCGTGGATCTGCCCAAGGTTTCCTAGACTAACTAAACATAAGGGAGTTTTTCCTTGCTCCTGTTGCTCTTGGGTGCTCCTTCTGTAAAGCGCCATGAGACAATACTATTATAAGGCACTGTATAAATAAAATAGAATTTAATTAAATGGAATTGCTGTACAATAGACTCTGGCAAGTCAGCACCATTTCTTGAGTGCAAATATATCGAAACTGGGTTGTAGTTTAACCATATATCCCAGACATGGCAGGTGCAGAGAACTGTACTGCTGAGCAGACGTAGAGACGTCTGCTCTGTCTAGTTTTAACTGTGTTTCCTCTGTGCTTGACTGGCCCTGGTTGGCATATCTGAGGAGCTCTTGTGAGTCATTGATTTGCCTCTGTCTCACAGCGCATTGAACTGATATCAAAACTGTTATGCTGTGTGCATGGACCACAGATGGTTTCTCAGGCACAGACAAGGATGCACGCGCGCACACACACCCCCACACACACACACATTGAGATGCACAGACACATTGAGATGCACAGACAAAAAAGACACTGTCTCAAATCAACTTCATTCCATTTCAAAGATCTTTGTGAAACAATGTGTGTGTGTGTGTGTGTGAGTGTAGGGAGGAGTGTGCTCTAGTTTTGTTGCCATGTGAGGCTCTGTCAGTGCTCACTCAAAGTGTTGTGGTACAGCACCAAAGGGACTTTACACAGTCCCTTGGCTGCAGAGGGGGAACATGAGAGAGTCTGTATTATAATTAGGAATGCCCCAGTTTACCATACCTAGACTAGAAGGTAGTTTTAGAGCAGGTTGTAAATGTACTCACTGAATTAATATTAACTATATGCAGAATCTTACATTAGCTTCTCCCTCAATGGCATTCCCATCTCATCTGTAACATGTGTCTGGGCATGTACAAGAATGCAGGAACCCCTGACTTAATTTAGCACTGTTTTGTGCAAAAATTAACTGAGGCAACACATTGAAAGTTCAGTAAAAGTATAACATGCATCAGTGCCAACCTGACAACAGCTAGCAGATAAACACTATGACATATTGTACCAATGTTCAGACCCAAGGCGTAGGCCTGTTACCAGGCCTATGATTTAGCAATACTCTCAAATCAGCAATCGACCATTTGTTAAACTTTTGTTATTCAGAATTAACAGAGAAATCTGGTGTGAATCAATCCATAGCCCTGTCTTTTAAGGTCACCAAGTGCTGTTGGTAGGAAAAAGAACGAGAACATTTGATACAACATAGACCAAATAGTGAACTGGAAACTAATACTAAGTAAATAGGGCACAGTGACTTAATTTTAGTTTCATTTCGCCACGTCCCATTCAGTTAATGTTAGTTATCAGTTCGTTATTCTGTGTATGTTCCTTCAAATTTTCTAGTTCTTTTTCATACAGACAGCATACAGTGACTTTGAGCAACAGAGCTATTAACTAATTCATACTGGATTTCTCCTTTACCAGAAAATTTAAAAAAATCTTAGTCACACCATCAGACACTTAATGAATGATTGCTATGCAGGAACACATATGTTCCTCAGTTGATTTTTAAAAGGTTTCCGATACTGAGAGAGAGGAAATCATGCTTATTACAAGCCTCAAACAACCACTTGCAAACCACTTGAAAATTCAATTTCCAGAGTGGCAGTGCTTTACCTGTGTTCGGAGTTTGATCATATCTGCCTCCACCTGTGAATTAGATTCACTTAAATCTTTGATTTCTTCATCCAGCTGTTTGATCTCTTCATCGTTCTCTATTCCTACAACAGAGTAAGGAAAAACAACAAACAACAATGAGTTAAAATGGCAATTTAGCCTTTAGATGAAACAGTTGAACTATAAATATAACTCTAAATGTATAGTTCTTAAGTAAGTATTTTACAAGATGTCTGTGTCAGATGTCTGCACTCTGTCTTCATCAGTGAGTGAGACACATAGGCTACAAAACACTTCAGCTACTTGTGAGCACATGCAATCATAGCCTACACTAGGCATTGGTTTGCTAATCATTTAAATATTAATGACCTTTTTCAACTTGCATTAGACTAGTGTGTTTAATGTTAGAATGGCCCTATAGCACCTTGGCCATTTTCCCCTTGAGAGAGGTGCGAATAGCCCCATAAAAATGGCTAGATGGAAGGCTCGTAAGCACCCACGAGGGTTAATTATGAGCCTGATTGCAAGCTAGCGATGATAACCAGGCAATCAGTGCTCCATTGTTTCGGACTGACTAACTGTGCCATAATGCATGCGGGTCCTTGATTGGCAAGTTGCTCCAGACTAGCCTCCATTATGCAAGAGTGCAGCTGACGCCATTAGGCACAGAAACCTGTGATTGGCCCTGTTATCTATGCATTGCTGTTGATGAGCCCGCTGTGTTAGTGCTTGGCGCTAATGAGGTGTTTGGACGCAGTGGACACTACCGTTGCTGGGCCGATGCTTTAGCGTTAGCATCTCCACCCCTGACAGTCGGGCTTTCTTCATGGCTGATGTGGCACGGGGACAGCCTGACAGACTGGAGAGAAAGAGACAGCAGGAGGGAAATAGAGGAAAGTACAGAAGATAGATACAAACTGTGAAATACTATACCATTTCCAGTGCCAGAGGCATAAACACTGGTTCACATTTTGTTATTCTAGATGCTCTGTATTATGAGAACAACGATGGAACTGTGGATGTTTAAAGGTGACATTTTGGGTTTAAATGTACTTTTTTGACAGACTCTAGTATTCTGACTGTAACTCACTATGACTTATTTCTTCTACTCTACAGTGACACTGCAGGTAAATTAGGGCTTGTGCAGTTTCTGCCAGCCCTAGAATGGCAAGGCCCACCTCCGGTGTGTTAGGAAGCTGCCGCTCACGTGGCCCGAGCCGTCACAACCAGGGGTGGGACAGGACATGCCGTCCGTCTTCCCAGCCTTCCATGTGAACTGTGAGCCGTTCATATAGCCGTCCTTCTGCCGCTTGGCAGCCAGTGGGCATCCCGAAGCGCTGCGGTGCGACGCGTACTTCCCCGTCACATGACCCTGCCCATCACACCCGGGTACTGGACACCTGCAGCCAGAGGAAGAATTGGTTGTCACCAAAGCAGCACATGAAGATTCACCTACTCTTTGTTGCCATCTTCATTATCCTCCTCATCATTGTGATAATATTACTCAACATGATCCTGAGTTGTACAAGCATGGTTTGAGTCTCATTAGCCAGAGGGCTGGCAATGCATTTATGATCACTTCACACCCTGTAGCTTAGCTTAATGCAGATTTCATTTTTTCTAACCTAGTTTCTAAACTACATCCTGAGACTCAGAAGTAGAGAGAGGAAAAGACACCCATCTTGCTTTAGAAATGAATAGCAATCACTTATTGGCACAAAGCTGCAAAGTGAAACTAACTTCTCATGCAAGTTAGGTCTGTGGACAGAGGTCAAGGTGTGTTATTATGTTTTTTCTTAGAGGAAAACAAATAGCAATACTGACAATTCCACACAATAGCTTACAAGTCCGTTTTTGTCAAGAGATTGCCTTTGCACAAAAATCCCCTAATGTTTTTTTTTTGTTCAACTAAGTCTGTGGTTGATTACACTACCTGTCGTTAAATTGCCTCTGTCATTGGCAGGCCTTAGAGAACAATGGTTAGTTGTAGCAATCGCTTTAGTCTATCATACAGCAGCAGGACTGCTGTTAATGTGTGTGTGTGTGTGTGTGTGTGTGTGTGTGTATGTGTGTGTCTGTGTGTGAGTGTGTGTGTGTGTGTGAGAGAGAGAGAGTGAGTAGGTGTGTATGTGTGTGTGTGAGAGAAAGAGTGTGAGTAGGTGTGTATGTGTGTGTGTGTGTGTATGTGTGTGTGTGTGTGAGACAGAGAGAGAGACTGTGAGTAGGTGTGTTTGTGTGTGTGTGTGTGTGTGTATTCTAAAACCAAGCGCTATGTTGATTTTCTCCCCCTAGTGCTGCAGTCCAATCGATGGAAATGGTGAGGTGTACGAGACAGGACTGGTGGACGGGAACTCGCCAAATTGCGTCAATACAGAAGTGGCACTCTTTCAACCCCATATTATACAAAACCACTTTCCCCATGAGGTTTGAATACTGATTTCTGGTCTCATATACAGTCTACTCTATGTATATTCTCAGTACAGAAAATATGTCTGTCTTAAAGTAACTTGATGAGAAATCAATTACTGCTAACCCGTATAGTTCTGGCACCACTACAGCAGGGGTGTGTTGTGTCTGCAGCTACCAGAAAACAAGCATGCCAAGATCATCACCTCCAATTTATCCTTACGAGTTTAGAGATGTTATAGGTGATGAGGCCAGGCTGAGGTTTGATGCGCTTGATTTGATTTTCCCCGTAATCACCCGCACTTACCACAGCGGCTTAGTCCTTGTGTGCCGTGCCAGATAAACCGAATGAATAGCAAATAGATTTAGCTTAGTCCCCAAGCACTGGAACACCCTTCATGAGTTTACTGGTTTTGTGTGGCACAGATGGCCATACCTGATTGGTTCCTGGTCTTCTTTGTCTTCTTTGCTGTGTGTTATCTTAATACCACTCTTCCGTGCCCGGGGACACCCCGATAGGCTGAGGAGACGGAACGGCACAAGTTTAATTCTCTGCTTTTCACAATGCATCAATATTAGTACTGCTGATGGGGACATATTTATCCTGTGGGACCCAAACACGCTTGTGTCCTGCTTGGATACTCATAGTTGCATTGCGAGCCCCTGGAGGGTTAATTCAGTAATTCTGTTACTGTGAAAAGAAGTAATAGCTCTTGCACTTCATCATCTGGTAGTGCTGATTAATAATAATTACAAGATGCTCAAACGTTTTTTTTTTTTTTTTCCCAAACACTACCTAATCACCTAAATCAAATCAAACAGCAGCAGGGTGCTCATTGAGTTTCATTAAACAATATGTGCACACAATGTATAATACAATCTTCCAGCCTCACTCCCTTCAGGTACCCTTGAAATGGGTGTGGGCTAGGCTGGCTCCACTAGTGACATGATTGATGAGGGACATGTGTTACCTTCTGTGGGAGGCGTAGTTCCCAGTAATATGTCCCGAGCCATCGCAGCCCGGAGTCGGGCACCTGGGGACAGAGGGACATTCAGTTAGTGTCCAGCCTGAAGGACACGTCTCGGTCCAAAGGTCAACAGACCAACACCAGTCCATTCCAACACCTTCAGCCGTGGCACCCATTGCTCTAGACCTAAGAGAACTGCTGCTTTCACACCTACTGCCATTTCAGAATGTCAAGCTACACAAAACAATGAGAATCCTGACTCTAGCTGAAAACTTGCAGCTATAGAAACTATGCAGCTAGTCTCGTACTTCATCTTTGATTAACATACATTTAGAATATCAGGAGGCAATTAATCCTCATGAGTTATACCAGATGTTCTCTCTTTTAATATATACTCACAGTAATTAACATTTAACTTTGAACATCACATAAAACTCAGTTTAAAGATCTCTTGAATACAATTTTTGACTAAATTCAAATAATCCAGATCCAAGTTCCCATATCAGTTTGATTCAAGGCTGAAAGAAAATGACAAGAACAAATATGATCTTATCAGAAAGTCTCTTTACATGTGGCGTCAGCCCAACAGCCTTAGAACTATGGTGAAATCAGTATCATGCTTTAACGCATGTCTGCCCTTTCATAAAGAAAAGCAACTTTAATATATCAGTGCAAGTATTTGTTTTGCCTTACTTGAGTTCTTGTGAGTTGGTGGCCATCATGCTTCGAATGCTTTTGTCGGCTAAAGGACAACCTGAAAGACTGGAAAATATACCAGATCCTGAATGTTAGTGAAAAGCTTAAAGGCTTCAGGGACACACTGAAACATATTGATTAAAACACACACAAACACACACACACACACACACACACATACACACACACACACACACACACACACACACACACACACACACACACATACACACACAACACACTTCAACACAAACATCCATACATTCTCTTAGAGGAATACACCCATTCAGAGAATTGACTGTAAATGCAAAAAAGCCATGGTGATCGTGCGGGGGTCATTAGATTTGAAACATTAGTTAACCCTCTGAATAATGTTTTGAGTTCAGCTCTCTGTGAGACAGTATGGACAAAATCAATGCAAACGCAATTCCCAATTTATATGCAAAGAGTGTGCTAGTGTTAACTTTAAGTTTACTGATTTATTATTTTAAAGTGTGTCTGAGAGTATATTCTTTTGGTGTTATCTAACATGATACTCAAAGGGTTAACAAAGAAAAAACACACTAACTATTTGTTCGACAGCATAGTTGAGGTAAGCTGAAAACAATAAATTGAAAATATTGAATCCACCATGAGAAAATGATGTCACACCTTCTATGTGAGGCGTAATTACCGGTCACGTGACCACTTCCATCACACCCTGGTGTTGGGCATCTGTCTCCAGAAAAAAAACAATAGATAGAACAAAAACCCAAAATGAAATGAAAGAATGCCAAAAGAGTGAGTAGAGTACGGTTGAAAAAAGTCTCTTTGTCGCTTCTTCTTGTTTTGATTTGTTCGCTTTTTTTTCAGTTTATTTTTTCATTGTTTCCAGTTTAGCTTCACTGTCTGCAACAACTACAAAAAAATTGTGTATAGATCTGAGCCTAGGTGTCATGTTTGTTGGTCTTGACACATCCGTAGGTGAGAAGCTGTAACATGAACAGGTTGAATGAGAATGATGTTTTATTACAATAAAGCATCGGAAAGGAAAAAGAAATTAAAAAATAAATAAAAACACACAGAAGCCAGAGGTATGCTAACTGATGAGCCCCAACTCAAATGAGGAGGAGAAGGCTGCCAGTATATTATGCAGTGTACAGAGCATGCCAGAGAGTGCCGTGGGCAGAGCCTACTGAAGCAGTGCGACTGAACAGGAACCGGAACAGAAAATTAACAGAGGAAGAGAACAAAACAAGAAAGAGGGAGAGTTGGGGCGTGAAGGAGAAGTAGGAGGAGGAAGAGGAGGAGAAGCAAGAAGAGGAAGAGATGGAAGGATAGCAGCCGCAACACCCTCCCTCCTTGCTTACGTTATCAGGTCCTTTTTGCTCTCTTTGCAGGGGGCGAACTTGGGCTTCGGGCTGGGAATGCTTACATCGCCGGCATAGGGGCTCTCGTCCAGGATGTCCTGGAAGGGGTCCAGGTCGTCAGGCTGCAGTGGACAGCAAGAGAGGGGAGAGAGAGACAGAGATGGATGGACATTTAAGGTGAGAGGCCGCCACAGAGGCATCAGGAGAGGGGCGTCAGATTGAACGAGAGAAAAAAAGAAAGACCACAAAAGATTGAGATGGATTGAGACAGAGTGAGAGCATAAAAGACAGATGGAACAAAAAAATGTGAAGGAAAGACAGCATGCAAAAGAGAGAGAGAGAGAGAGAGAGAGAGAGGAAGAGAGAAAGCAAAGTGGGGAAAAAGCAGAAAGGAGGATTTTTTTTTTATAAAATCCTTCCCTAGTCTCGTATTAAGTCAGTTGTTAATATTTATTTATTTTTCTCTCTCTCTCTCTCTCTCTTTATGTCTCTCTCTCTTTCTGGGTCGGAGGCCATTTGCATGAGGCGTGTGGCTGGAAGAGATGCAGGAGGCACTGCTGGGATAGGATGTGGTCCAGGTGGCCTGTGGCCCAGGGGCATGCAGAGTGGAGATCAGGGGCTGCACCTGCATGCCCATCACTCAGGCCCTGCCAGACGACGTACGCCAGGCCAGGCGCTGGCCAGGGTCACTGGCACACACTCACAGAGGCTGGAACTCTCCATGCTGTGGTGTGGGCCACTGTGGCCATGAGAACCAGCCCTAGTAGTTTAAATCGACGGCTTTTGATGTACTGTGCTAGTGCCACGCTGAACGTTTGTGTTGTACATGTGTGTGAAGCCTAGTGTGAGGTATAGTATTGTGTGGTGTATAGACAGTGAGTGAAGACATGTATGTGCATGTAGACACACAGTACAATACATAGAAATGGATAGTAATAGTTAAAATAAGATAAACTGATACACACATTCTAAGACCAAACACTCCTCAGATAACGCTTCTCTCTCTCTCTCTCTCCCTCTCACTCACTCACTCACTCTCTCTCTTTCTAATACACACACAAACACACATGCACAGCTATCTCAGAGTCTTTTCAGAATCTTTCTGTGCCTTTCACAAGATGAAACCTGCTGTCACTGATTCAGTCTTTTCAGAGCAAGGAGGGAACGGGTAGGGGTAGGGTGGGGTGGTGGGGTGGCAGTAGAAGTGTAGAGGGGAGTCTTCATTAAGCACAGTTGAATTTCAACTCTGATCTTCAGAGTGAAAATTATCAGCTTTTAAACACATGGTCGCGAACACACATACGCATGCATGCACACAGAGACAGGTTTTTCTAACACCTCATCAAAAAGTCACACACTTTATAGCACAATGGTGTGCTTCACACTCAATTTGTATGCAAATAGTAAACCCTCGATTGGCTGTCGAACTGCACCTGTCAATCACAGCCTCCTTGAAACGCAGGCATCTGGTAGGAAGTGAGAATTAATCTGTCGATTTTGGCATATTAAGCAGACACATGGATCTTTTAAGTAAACGCCTTTGTGCCTTTGGATATAGATAGTAGCTTCTAATTTTGAAGTGAGCATTGGAAGGTTGCTGCTGCAACAGTCTGAACGAAGAATCAAGCAGTTTTGTTGTAGCATATGCAAAGAAAGTCTATGCACAAAAAAGATGAAATGGAAAATAAGTGAATATTGAAATATTAACACATATCCAGACCTTGGCATGCCATGGAAAATGAAAATGCATTCTTAGTTTGACCACTAGATGGCAGTCTGGTAAAATCACACAATCGGTCTTACTGCAGCCTTGGCTTCAAGCTCGTTTTTAGGATGTTGCCGTTATGGTCCTGAAGGACCTTGCCAAATTGATCTCTTATGAATTGGAATATTACACTACCTGTTTTCTGCACTGCACCATCACCCAAATTTTGAGGACTCACATACTTACATACATAGGTGGCACATACAAAACCAGAACAAGCTCACCTAAAATAATGGCAGCATGTGTTCCACACACACACACACACACACACATTTCCACTCAACCACTATTACTCACAAAACCCACACTATACACACAAACCAATCTCAGTAACCTTGTGTGTGTGCCCACAAACACACACACACACACACACATACGCACACACACACACCCATGTGCACACAAACACGTGCACACACATACAAACACAAAGACGGACAGAGACACACGCTCTCACTCAAATGAATTATACCACAAAAAAGTCAGTTAAGTCCTTGGTGACGCAGATATTTCCTACATCACCAGCAAACATTAGTCGTTTTTTTACATCACCATCCATTCTATTAATTGAACAAAATGCCTGCAAGCTATCCTGCGAACTTAAACAACCAAAAATGTCCGAAATATGTCTCCATAAAAAGCCCTTGGTAAAAGCACACTTCTCGATTGATTAATAATACAAAAAAGTATTCTGCTGTGAGCATTAGAACACTTGAATCTGACAAATGACTGGTGTTTTTTTGTGTGTGTCTCAGGCAAATACGTGTGTAGGCACTGTAGACAAAGTATAGGATGAATGGGTGTTATGTACTGAGGTGAGAAGTGTGAAATGGCATGGAACAATTTTTAAACACGAAAATAACAATGGTAGGTGAAGCACAGAGAAGGAAAAGAGATGACAGATGCTGAGCTGCATGCTTAAAAATGTTCTGTGATATATGACTGTGTATGAGGTTGTATGTGTGTATGTGTGTGTAAGTGTGTGTGTGTGCATCTTTGTATGGTACGTTTTCATGATTAAACGTGTGCCTTTGTGTAATCCTTGCACACTTGAGACATTTCTGGAGTGTTTGTCACTGCGTGGGGCATTCTTATGTTTCTCCATGCTGTTGCCTGAATGCGCATGCACACAGGAGAAAACAATTTGGGGGGCATTCTTCTCTAATGCTCTCTTGATTGCGAGTATTTGTTGGCTCACTGCGGGTATTTGTTGACTCGCTGCGAGTATTTGTCGGCCATTGTTACTTGCCCCTGTGCATAGCCCAGGCAAACTCCTTGGGTGCATTGTGCATGTGTGCATGGATATATGTTTGGCTGTGTTGGGTCTGTCCACCCTGCCACAGCTCTCAGCGTGTGTTTGCCTGCCTGTGGGCAGATATGTGTGTCTTTCCAGCAGAACCCTGGGGGATACAGTGGTGGTAGTGGTAGGGTTTTTTTTTTACAGAGGTGGTGGGGGTTGTAGGTGGCAGGTGGACAAGGAGCAGCACCTCTTTGGGATCGTCCTCGTCGATGCATTTGATCTTGGCGTAGTCGACAGACGGCGGGTCCCAACAGTCAGCCTGGCCCAGCGGAGGGTAGCAGTGGCTGCCGAGGAGGGCCTGGCGTCGTGGTGACATGGGCTCCAGCGGCGTGAGCACGGCACAGCTGCCCTCCCGCTCACACATTGGCTGCGACGGCAGTGACGGCTGGCCGGGCGGCGGCGGCGGCTGAGACTCCCTCTGCTGGTGGTGAGGCACCATTGCCACTGCCTTACTCACACTCAGGTCCAGTGTGCCGTTCTCATCCAACTCTAAGTCCAGGTTCTACCACAGGGAGAGAGGGAGGAGGAGGAGGAGGAGAGGGGGTAGGAATAAGGGAAAGAGGGATGGGGGAAGTTGTCGGAGGGATAGAGGGATAAACAGATAGATAGATCGCCAAGAAGAGAGAGATAAAGAGATGATTGCAGATGAAAGAGAGATAAAAGAGGGAGAGGTATAGAAAGGGAAAGGCAAGAGAAAGAGGGGAAGGAGCAGGGATGGGGGGATGGGGGGAAGAGAGCAAGAGAGAGATGTGAGAGGTCTTCCTCTCTTCTCTCTCTATCTATCACTCTCTCTCTCTCTTTTATCCTCCTCTCTGTTTCAGCTTAGTAAGGGCTACTAAAATATATATTTACCGTATGTGTGTGTGTGCGCATGTGTGTGTGTGAAAATGCTTGAATTGTGCACACATGCATGAGGGTGGATTGAAACCTATCCCCATTGACACTGTATACATGAACAAGTATCAACAAGCACTGAAAACATGAGGCTGTGGAAAACACATAAGGAAATGTAGCAGTGATGAGTTGTTAGCATGACTTAGCATAGCCTCATACACTTACTCATAGGAGATGGCACATTGTCTGAAGGGACAGTATGACAAGGTAAACTTACTGTAAACACCGTCAACTAAAGCGGCTTGTCAAGATACATCACTCCAAGACTTCCCCCAAACACACACACACACACACACACACACACACACACACACACACACACACACACACACACACACACACACACACACACACACACACACACACACACACACACACACACACACACGTGCACACACTAACAGAACTTATCCTAGGCTTTAAATCCCTAAATATTTAATGTATACTGTACATAGATCTTTGTTCTGTCCATGTATGTTCAGACAAAAGGACACATTTTTCCCACTGCGATTTATGCACGCACACATCAATACATTAACACATAGAGTGAATACAACGCTGAGAGGTTATGTCAGGCTGAACTGGGTCAGAGCTGGTTATGTGTGGTCAGGCAAGGAGCAAGACCCAGTTCATGTCAGTAATGAAATTTGAAATAGTTTATTGAGCCTCAGTCCCTGCTCTGCAACCCAGTGTGTTCCAGAGGAACTACTTCATCTTGACTCTGATGTATGTTGACAAAAGAGGAGGTGGCGTGTGTGTGTGTGTGTGTGTGTGTGTGTGTGCAACAGAGAGAGAGAGAGTTTGTGTGTGCGTGTGTGTGTGTGCCATGTGTGTATTGTGGTGTGTGTGTTTGTGTGTGTGTGTGTGTGTGTGTGTATGTATGTATCAGTGTCTGTTTGTGTTCTAATGTCTACATGGATGGGAACAAGCCAAGCCAAAAAAAGAGAGCCAGCCAAAATAATTAGCACTCTGCATCGGAACAACATCCTCAAATAGACTGACGCTATGAAACAGAATGATTTTAACAGATGTTTTTACACATAGTGAAATGAAGACACGTGTTTATTAGAGACTAGATTGGAATCTACAACACCCATGTTGATCATGTTCTAGAAAGAGTGTAAAGAGCACATTGCGTTTCGTGGAAGATTTCTACTGCATATGTACTGAGTGTGTGTGTGTGTGCATTTTGACTCCAATTGGGTGTGCATCTCTTGATTTCCAGCTGAGGGAAACCCTCTGTTTTAACTGTAATACTATGTGATGATGCTGTGCCCCCCAAGGCTGGTTTTCTTTCTCTCTCTCTCTCTCTCTCATTATTACCAGGCTTGTATGTCAGCTCACACACACACACACACACTCAAACAATCACATAGCCACAGCCAGGCACTTGGAGGAGAGGTGTGCTTGCCTGCACCCACCACTGGCAGCTGGAAAGCAATTAGCCGCTGAGCTGAGCTAGCAGCAGTGGCCAGCCCTGGAGCTGGAGCGACAGCGTTGCTATCTCAATCAAACTCTCCCACCCCACCTCAACTCAACCCCCCCCCCGACTGGCACTGCTTCTACCACACACACACACACACACACACACAAACACATAGACACACAAGCATCCACGCACATGCACACAGATATACACACACAGGCACACACACACACAAGCATCCACGCACATGCACACAGACACATAAATACACACACACACACACACACACACACACACACCACCCACACACACATTCACATCACCACCACCCCCTCCCCCACCCTCCCGGCTCCTGCTCACACGCTCACTCCCTTTAATTACAACCTTTCACTGCAGCGGCAGAGCGATGGAGGGAGAGAGAGAAAGGGGATGGAGGCTGAGAGATGGACAGAGTGTGAAAGGGAGGAAAGAGGGAAGGGAGGAGAGAGAGAGAAGGAATGGGACAAGGGAAGGGGAGAAAATGAGAGAAAAGGGAAGGAGAGATAAGGAGATATAGAGAACAGACAAGAGAGAGATCTAGCAGCATGTTCTCTAGGCTTCTTTCTCTCTCTCGGTGTGTGTGTGTGTATGTGTGCATGCATGCAGGCGCTTTTAATATGGTCTCTGTAAAGCTATTTGCGGCTATGCACCGTAAAAAGCTGATGAGAAATTCTCACTTGCACCAAAAGCATTTGGTTCTGCTAATTACAGAGGGAAGAGTATTCAGAAACACATTCACTTGCCATCAAATTAGCAGCACATCTTTTTGTCTTGCATCTCTGCTCAATCAGTGTAGCATGCGTATCAGTGGACAGACTGTGTGACAGAGGGCGTGACTGCCTGTGTGTGTCTGTGTGTGTGTGTGTCTGTGCAGAGTTGTGTTCTCTCAGTGTTAGAAGTGCCTGTGTGACAAACCTCCTGTGTGTATGGCATACCCATCAGATTTAATTAGAGGGAGAGTGGAACAAAGAAAGAGGGAGTACGAGAGAGAGAGAGAGGGATGAAGAGACAGACAGAATGAAAGAGCACTGGAGAAATGAACTAGGCCTGCTGACCCAGACCTATGATGCCTTTAGAAAGCCTTGGAGCAAATGACCAAAGATGTCAGGGAAATAGATGACAGAGCGTGCACATGCATTAGAAAGAGACAGAGAGAGAGACAGAGAGAGAGAGAGGGAATCAGAGAGAGTGAAGGCAAAAAAAAAACAGGGAAGAGAGACAGGGACATAGCCACAATACACAAGCCAAATGTGGCCCAAGCAAAAGAGACAGGGATGCACAGAAGAGAAAGAAAGCTGGCTAAATGCACACATGCATGGCAGAGAATACAGTGTCACCCGTCACTTCTCAGAATGAGAAAAGGAGAAACTGGAGGAGGATGAACGTGGAATTTGGAGGTGTTTAAGGGATAATGATCTGCCCGCAGGAATGGCTTACAGCCTCTCCAGCATTACAGTGAAAATGTGCTGCCAGATTTACGCTCCAACACGACCACTGTCGCCACGGCCATACCATTGTCAGTCAGTCTTTGGCATGCAAGGATGTATTTAGCTGCCGGTTCTCTTTACCATAAAAGAAAACACGTGAAAAGGAAGCAAGTGGAAAGGAGACCCTTATTTGTTTCTTTTTCCCTTTTTTATCTCTCTCTATTCTATCGCTTTAAGCACTTCCGTTCGCCCCCACATGTCTCTATCGCTTTCTTTCTCTCTGTCTCTCTCTCTCCTGCATGTTCCACACTGTTAACATACTCCACCATTCACTGCTAGTGCCATGTAGCCTGCCTTCCCCTCTCTGGGCAGATAGGCCACAGTGGGGAGAGACATCACTGTGGCATCTTTGTCGTCGCCGAATGACATTTCATGCTCGCCAAGAGCCTCCCCCATGCTTTCCCATCATGCCCCTCTCAATATCTTATCTGCTGACAGGAAATCAAAAGGGCCCCGGTGGAGACGTGCACATAAAATATCCCCATGCCCTTCTGTTTAGCGTGGCTAAAGACCCCCCACTGCTTTTGCTTATCACGGTTAGCATTATCACCGCTTCCTAGCTAACCTTGGTTGTGGGAGGGCTGGTCTTTTCAAGCTGCAGTCACGCAATACAGTGACAAATTACACGTGGTGTGCAGACATACTAATAGATACAACAAATGGCACACCGTGCTGTTGTTGAGTCCAGGCCTCTATAATAGATTTTTTAGGGGAAAAGGAGTAATCTACATGCCCTCTGATATGCTAAAGCATAATCCAAGGATCTGGTATTATCATCTTTCTCACATGACCTGTCAATTACAATAATGAATCAAAGTTATTAATTGCAGATTCTTTTTTTTAGGGTTGTCAAATGATAACAATTTTTTATTCCAATTCCAATTAATCTAAAAAAAAGAGCAAAGAGGAAGTAGTTTGACTCCTGACAGTTCAGACAAATTAAGCAGTAGGCTATTTGGAAATCGCCAGGCTACCTCCAGGCTACAGGTGGGGGTAAAGAAATGTGCACATTCACGTAGCCCATCGGCCATCACTCTGCATTTCACCCAGAAAAGTGAAAGTAAGCTTGCACCGTGTCACATAAACTATGTAGGCTGAGCCTGCATAACTTGTCATGTTGCAGGTTCATTTGAGAAGCTGTTGAACTACATTTCAACCACACAGTTAATGTTATAACTAGCTTTATTTTGCATGCAAATAACCCATGAAAATCCGCTTTGTTCCTTGCCAAGATGAGCCCAGGTCACTGTTGTTTAAATACCCTGCGCTAACAGCGACAGTTTATTTAACTGCAATAAAATTAGATTGTGTTAACGCACTGTTAACATGTTAACTTAGACAGCCCTATTTTTTTCCATTGTTTTAAACTGATTTTGATTGCAATTGATTGCGTTTTCCTCCATATTACACCACTCCTCAGTCATTTCACTGATGTAATGAGGGGTGAGTCTGACAAAAGCCTGTGTGTCTGTGTTTGCCTGACTTATAAGGCCTTATCCAGCTGCGATCATCATTTACTGAGCAGCCCTTAACAGACTGTACAGGCATACGCAAGCGTTTTTTTTTTACCCCTGAAGCTCCTGCTACATTCGCCGATTAAAAAAAAAATCAATAGCAATGTACTTTTTTAATCAATATGAATTTGTTTGCAAACCAAAGAACAGGAGCCAGCAATGATTTTCATAGCATTATGTTGACTGACAAGCCAGTAATAAACAAGATTTCAATTTCATCCAGTTTCAGTTTCGTTTTCACTTATTCACCGATCAAGATCCTGCAAGTGTAATAACCGTGAAATCTACACTAGAGGAAGCCGAGAGAGCCTTCATTCACCCCCTTAATGAGCCATTTAATCATCGAAGTGACTACGAAGATGGTAAATTAACCTTAAAACATTGCCTGGTGTGCCTTTAATTAAAATTTAGAGGGGTAAATTAGTGCTGCATTGTGCAATGCCTCACATTACACACACACAAGGCAGAAAGACCTGGAGTCAGCTTCCATCACAAGCACACAAACATAGACATACCCACACACACGCGCGCACGCGCAGGCACACTAACACACATACGCGCACACACACAACTCTCATTTACAACATTATGCCTTTTTACACTGCCTCTCCACTCCCTCTACAGCCCCAAACACCCCCCACCTCCCAGTTCCCGTTCCAAAACTCCCCCACCATCTCCTCTCCCCTCCACCTCCACCTCCACCTCTTCTCACCCCGGCGGTGTGTGTGTGTGTAGCGGTGTGTATGTGTGTGTGTATGTGTGTGCAGTGGTGTGTGTGTGTGTGTGTGTGCATATATGTGCATGCGCCTGAGTGTGTGTTTGTGTGTGAGTGGGTGTGCCACGCGTGGCGTCTGGCAGACATACCCGTGGGCACAGCTCCTGGGGTTTGCCCGCGCCCAGGCTCTGGGGCAGCTCACGGCAGCGTGTGGACAGGTTGAGGATGGCGGTGGCGGCCATGTGTGCCGCCTCCATGTCGTGCGTATAGTCGAAGCTGCTCTTGCTGCAAGTGCTACTAGCGCTGCTGCCACCTCCACCGCCACCTCCTCCACCGCCACCACCTCCTCCTGCGCCTCCCCCTCCAGCGCAACTCAGGCTGCTGCCACTGCTGCTGGGCGCATAGCTGCTGGCTGTGCTGCTGGCTGAACTGGAGGTCTTGCAGTAGCGCTTGGCTAAGGGGGTCATGCAACATGCACACACACACACACACACACACACAAAGAGAGGAAAAGGGAGGATGTTGAGCTGAGCTGGAGAATATTTGGTACCTAGCTTCATGTTTATTGTCTACACACACACATTCAGACTCACACTCGCATGCACACACACACACACACTTCATTCACCACTCATGGACACCCAGAGAGTGTGAAGAGAAGAAATAAAGTAGCACACAAAGAAGGAGCAAAAACATCATCATCGTCATCATCATTCAACCTTCATGACTTCACGAACCAACATTCATTTCCTGTATGTGTTGTTGCAAGGGCGTAATGACCCATTATCACATAGATCACTAGATTTGATCTTTGCCTTGGTGTCATCATCAAACATGATTATCTCTTACTTTAGTGGATTGATTTTTAATGTTTAATGTAAAATGTTTGGGTGGAGAGAGAGAAAGAGAGTGAGAGAGTGAGAGAGAGAGAGAGAGAGAGAGAGAGTAGTGCTTGGAGGCTTGCTGATCAGTAATCTCAGAGTTGGACCGTGAGGAAGTGTGCTTCTATTTATGTTTTTATTCATATTGTTTATGTGTGTGTGTGTGTGTCTATCTGTGCAAATGTGGCACAAAGAGACAATGAATCTCAGCCACCAGCTGGGCTTCAAAGTGGCATCTCCTGCTGTGAACACTGCTGCCAGCGAACGTACTCTAACCTAATAAAGCTCGGCCAGAGAGCCCCCCCCCCCCAAGCCAAAGGTAAGGGATGTATGCTCCGGTACCGCAATTAGGCAAGACCTTGACTTTCAGCCACTCCGCCATACATTATGCACCTGGACTGTTTAATTTCCATGCATTAGCTTTTCACTTATGAATAGGCTGCAGAGGCAAAGGGAAGGTGCACTATGCATATATGATTAGACTATAATAGGAGTGTATGCTTTGATTTTCTTTCTTTTTTTCTTTCTTTTTTTGGTGGGGTGGGTGGATTGGAGTTGGGAGGGCTTCTCTGGCTGCCATTTCCTAATGTGATGGTGGGCATTTATGCTAAATGGCTTCTGGTGACAACGTGTTTGCCGATGGTTTATTCCCTTTGCAGTGTTGTAGGCAGAGTGCTGCCATCACATTTACATTCATTTCCTTAGTGGATGGCAGCTTTTTATTCTCAGTGCAGGAATGCATTTTGTTCTGTTCAGTTAACGGCTCGTATTAAGCCCCTAGCTTTGGCAATTTTGCTGTTGTGATCAAAGAATTCTTTAAAAAAAAAAAATCTCAGGATTTCTTTCATGTAGACCTGACATTGTCAGTGATAGATTAACAAAAATGTAATGGGCCATTTTGTCTGTTGTGGATACTACTACTATCACTACTACTACTACTACTACTACTTCTACTACTAATAATAATAATTTTATATAGTGCCATTGTCAAATCCTATGCTGTTTTACAGGAACCAAATATGACACACCAGTAACAATACATTTAGAACATAACTGACAAAACACAGTGATTACTTTATTACAGATAACCATATAGCAACAAAGCAGTGAAGGCACAACAGTACAATGTCATGCAGTGATGTGAGCCATACCATCATATCCTTTGGGAGAAGTGTCCCGTCCTTGGACTTTGGGTGCAATGGCACGTTTCCCGTACACCCCGTGGCTGTCGTAGTTGTTGTAGTCGAAGCTGGTCTTGGAGTACTTCTCCAGCTCCTTGGCCAGGTTGGATCGTGGGGTGGTGGTGGGCACGTTGTGTCCATACTGAGGCATCTCCAGCTGCTTCACAAAGCACATCGGCCTGGAAGACAAATGAGGGGGGCTGTAGGTCCAAGAGATCGGGGTAAAAAAAAATTACAGTGCCACATTCAGAGAGTGATCATTTCACTCATGTAAAATACTGACATTTCAAAACAAAAGCAGACATAGTCTATTTGAAATGTTAAGACTGAAAAATTATATTAAAAACTTTGACAAGTATGGAATTGACTTCTTATAAAGGCAAGTACACTTTCATCTTTGATAAATGCATACACATAATGTGCAAATTTTTGCCAATATTTAAAAATTTTACTTACAGTACATATTCAAAAAGACAGTTACTTACAGTACATATTCAAAAGACTTTAATCATTACACTGCATTAAGTAATCATATGCTCATCACATGCTTATACAGTAATAAACAAACAAATGATGCATAGCAGCAGGGCTTACCTCAGCACCCTATCTGAGGCTTGATTAGACTTGCTTCCGTCGCAGCTCTGGTGTTTCTCATGGGCTTTGGCCAGCTTCTCTGCCGCTGCAATGGGGCACCCCGAGAGGCTGAAACAGATTGGGAACACTAAGTGCCATTTTGTAAAAGGGACAGCTCCCCATGCACAGACTCGTGCCTCTCCTTCCCCTCACTAATACAACTTGACATATCATACCACCACACAAACTCAAAGACGAGAAGAAAGAAAGAAAGAAAGAAAGAAAGAAAGAAAGAAAAAAAGGTGTCAGGCATGTACCTGTAATTGCACCTGTGCCTGACGATGAGAGTGCCAGTCAATTGAATCAGACCGAAGGCCCTGTATGCTTTTTTTCCCCTCTTTTAAATATTACTTTCGGCAACTGTAATGACTGCTTAAGTCCCACGGGGGGAGGAGTGATGCTGGCGGCAAGCACAGGTGGAGTGAGCGTGAGGTGTGAGCCCACACGTGAGAGCGTGTGTGTGAGTGTGAGTGTGAGCGCCTGCATGTGTGCGAAGCAGGGAAACTTCACACCAGTCATGCATGATTCTGGTGTGTGTGTGTGTGTGTGTGTGTGTGTTTGTTTGCCTGTCTGTTAGTGTGTTTGTGTATGTGTGTTGTTGTATACTGTATATGTGTGTATATGTGTGTGTGTCTGTGTGTCTGTGTGTCTGTGTGTGTGGAAGCAGCAATCTTTGGGGAGAGCATTCCGCACCTCCCGGGTCTAAAGCACAATGTCCCCCTACTGGGTGTCATGGAGGTGCAAATGGCTGCTGCTAGGCCCTGCTTCTCACAACAGCTGCTGTGGGTAACACCCTGTCCTTTGCCACCCTGGAGCAGCCCCCTGCCACCCAAGGTGAACGACTGAGGAACTGCACTTCAGTTTCATAAAATCAGTGGTGTGCCGCTCAGTGACAGAGACAAAGGAACTATGAGAGGAGTCCAATAGTGCTGTGTTGCAGTGAACAGTGACACATACAGAAAGCTCTAGAAGAAATAGGACTCAGAAATATGGGGGGATTTCACTCTAAAAGTCGTGCAGTCACGCTTTCTTTTCATCTCAGATCATTTCATGTAAAGATAATGTTAACTTAAGATTAAGATAATGTTAACTTTCTTATCTATTTTGTTCTACGCTGTACATTATGAACACAAAGTGAAACAACTGCTTTTTTTATATTTAGATGAATGCAGATAAACAAGACTCAGGGTGAATCTATATTTGCAGGAGGGCATTTTTACTTGGCTCATAATATAATTTGTTCACTTTCACTTGGCTGGTAATTTATAATAGCGTAATAATAACAGATGTTATTTGCTGGTTATCCACATAGGAAATGTCAAAAATAAAACCTGTGCAAATGGAAATGTTCAATAGAGGCTGCTATTGGCTACCCTGCTGTGGAATACTCACCTTCTGTGGGAGTTCCTGTTGCTATTGACATGGCCACGTCCCGTGCAGCCAGGTGTAGGACACTTAAGAACATTTTCATACATTGCAAGAACTTGGCGGCAGGCAAGAAAGGAAGTGGAGAATAGCCGGTTAGACTATATTAGTCATTGCCTGGATTATTAAGCACTTTAACTAAGTCTGAACAGTGAGAGCGGAAACAAAGGCACAAGATGGTGCAAGCTGAGGAAGCACATGCAAAATGCAGACAGAAAGAGAGAGAGAGAGAACACCGAACACATTCACCACAACGACAAGCCACCAACAAGCCACTGTGTCCACTGCTTCCATGCCTTACTTATTCTCACCCTTTTGACTTTCCTCTTTTTTGTTTGCCCCTCATCGCCACAAGTCTAAGCAAACACTCTGCACAGGTTAAATATACACAGTCAAACTATTTTGTTGTTGATACAAGTCTCATATCTATAATGTCGGCACAACAAACACGATACAGCCTACATCAGCAACAAAAACTCCAATGGATCACGGCTGACAGACAGCTAGGCTTCCTGTTAACTCTTTCATTGTTAGTGATGATAATAGGCCCTGGTCTTCCATACCTTCTAACCATAACAACAATCTGTACTTGTCTTAAATGCCCCATGGGCACCAATTAGGTTAATGATCTCTGGAAGGGCTGGAGGACACAAGTGAGGTGTAAAACAAGTGTGGGTAGTGAACCCTTGGTGAGACTCTCCACTTGTTGGTTTCATTATTAGCACCTCTTAAACCCTAGCCAAGATCTTCTCGGTTAACTAACACCTTAATTACAACACATGATTCTGATTGGTTGAAATGGGCGACCTCAACAAGCAAGCAGGGTGTGTTTCGACCAGACACACCAGATGTTTTTGCAGTGATTACAGCCAGAAAAGGAAGAACATGTTGTGCGTCTCACGAGCAGATGAACACTGTTTAATGTCAATACTAATTAATTTCATGAATTGGTAAACTCAATTTTAAGCTTTCTTTTTTTTTTTTTAAGTCTCCTTCCGACGCAAATAATCATGTCAATTACACAGAAACAGAAACATAATTTGACTGCTGTATACTCTATATGGACTCTTTTGTTCAATCTACCCACCTATAGCTGTGTAATGAACAAAACAGCTAATTTAAAACTAATTTGCCAGAGAATGTCCTTAAAAAATTGGATACTAAAAAACTGTGGTATCGATAACACATCGTCTCGCCGGCTTGTGCGCAACATAAGAGAGGCCTCTGTGCCAGGTCACCTCTGCAAGCAGCCCATTGTGTGCAAATACGCCTGTGCCTCTGACGGGGTCCTTTCTGGCCGGGCTATTGACCACAAATCGACAGGAGGGAAACTTGGTCCAGAGCTGCTCCATTGCAGATAATGCATTTTTAAGCAGAGACCTGTCGATATCCCAGCCACCCTCAACAGGTCACCTTTCAGTGGTAACAGAGCCGCCACAGTGATCGAGAAGGGCAAAGGACCAGGGAGCCGCTGCTATATGTGTGTGTGTGGGTGTGTGTGTTTGTGTGTGTGTGTATGTGTGTGTGTGTGTGTGTGTGTGTGTGTGTATGTGCCCATCAGTGAACTTTCAATGCAGCTAACTGACTGATTCAGCAGATGTACTGGATACCTTGGGTACGGTGTACTTCTGATGGTGAAATCATGGCAAACTAATACTTAAATGCACATCTTAATATCTAACAGAACATGGACCTTTATAGAAATGTTTTTAGAAATTAAAGATTAAAGAATTAATACAATGAACTGTTTCCTTTAAAGGAAAAGAAAAATGTGGTATCTTGGTATCTAATGGAGGTTTTATCTCCATTTCAGTGTTGGCCATATGGTCCAAGGTTAAAGTCTGCCCTCTCCATCTAAACAGCCACGAGTGTCCAATCACACAGTAGTTCAGTGGCCTCGCCAATTTTACCATGGCCCTTCTGACATCTGGGCACTTTACAAGCAAATCTTTTATGCTAACTAATTCCTAGGCTGTCATTTAAACAGTCACTTCCTTTGATTGCAGTCAGGGTCATTTAGGACCATAACGACGGTTTCTTTCTTTGGGGTAATGAAACATGTAAAATTTGGTTTATTGGTAGATTTACACAAGGTGAATTAGACTGAATGACAGAGGAGGTTTGTGTGCAGGGGAAAACTGCACAATCCTTTGTGTAAAAAAAAAAAAAGAAAAGCTAATGTTTATGGCCTTGGTGGCAGCTACAACACACAAACCATCTATAATTTGGATTTATTCAAGGGGATTTAATTGGGCAAATAAAAACTCGGTGAATGAGCGAACATATTTTGTGCCGGAGGTCTCCTCAATCTTGGTCAATAGCAAACACATTCAAAGTTTGACAGCTGATTTGATGGGTCTCACAAAGCCGCTCAACCTGAAGGAATGTGAAAAAGTGTGCCTGTTCTCACATTGTGTGCTCATGGGCTGCTGGTTATAGATGCCAGCACGACTATTCCTGTCTAAGCTGGGTAGCTGGTTGGCAGAGAGGAGGATATGAAGACAAAGAGCATGCACAGTCAAAGACAACCATCACATAGTTGATACACATAAGATCTGAGTGATTTGTACAGTGATCTACGTGTTTATTAGAGACAGGTTAGAGGATTTGTTACCACAGATGTCAGAGTCAGTACAGTCCAATTCAATCAAAAGGAGAAACGTTTCCATCAAAATCTCCCAGATTCCAATTCAACAGGTTTGTTCTTTTTGAGTATTTTACTGTTATCCTCTGAACAACCTTGGGCGTCCAATCATGCAACCTCTCCAGGTTTAATATGGCTCTAATTAACAGACAAAAATGGCGCTCACACAAAGGCATGCAAAACAACAGACCAAAATCACCATGTTGAGTGACAGCTGAAAAGAAGTGAAAGCGTCAGAGAACATTTGCTATGCAGCATGCACACTGTCATTAGGAGCCCTTGGGGAGCACACAGTGGTGGGCTCAACTATGCTCCCCTTTGTCACATGCAGTTGGAGACACACCTGCTGTGTTGGAGTATAAGTACTCACTTTCTGGTGGAACCCTGTCTTTGTGAGGACACCCTGACAGGCTCCGGTGATGGGGGTACAGCCCGGTCACATGACCTGTGCCATCGCAGCCAGGCGTTGGGCACCGGCTCTCCTTCTTTTCTGTGCGAGAAGAATCTGAGTGCAAACACAATGCAAACGCACACGCACACACACACACACACACACAGCCACACACACACACACACACACACATACACATACACACCGAGCCACACACATGCACACACACACACACACACACACACACACACACAAAAACAGAGAGCAAAGGAAAACGAACCTGTCATTACCATGGCAACTAATGGTGGGAATCTTGGTGCTAATGCTTGTTTCTAGCCCAGGGTCAGAGGTGGAATCCCAGAGGGAATGACCATCAGGTAAAATACACAAAAAAAAAATATTCATTCTATATTGAAGATTCAGTTGTACCCTGAAACATCCAATATAAATGTATAATATTTGTGTCGTAGCTTGAATGTTATCCTCTTTTGTGAGTCGCTTTGGATAAAAGCATCTGCTAAATGCTTAAATGTAAATGTATAAGGCAGAACTTTTTGTTTTTCATTTGCTTACATTTAATCGCGTTATCACCCAATTCAATACCCATAATCTCAGTTTAAGCCCTGAGGAGCAAACAAAGTGTTCCATATAATGTATTTACAATCATCCACAAAAGTATAGCCTACATTTCCAAATAAATTAAACTGCACATGTACATGCATTTCAAATAACAATTAACATAATTATGTGCATTTGATGTATGCTTTTCTGTGGGACCTAAATATAGATCTCATGGTCAGTCTTTTCAAAAACGCTTCCTCCCTACATGCTCAGGCAGTTCACCCACTGTGGATCTCTCAGTGAGCTCTGATGAATGGACTTTGAGAGAGCGTGTGACACCCATTCATATGTGTGTCACGCGTGTGACCCGGTCGTCCTCCTTTACAAGTGCAGATCCGTTGCACTTTAAAAAATCATCACCTTCATCACTGAGCCGTGAGGTAGACCCTTCACTGCCTGATCAGAATTCCTCTGTGCCGCTGCTGTGACACACTATTGATTTAGCAGCCAAGGAAAGGAGCAGAAAACTGGGCACAGGCACTCATAAAAGACCAAAAAGACAGACAAGCCGCTCTGAGGCTCATCTGCTGATGACAATAAGAAAAGAGAGAGGTGAAGGAGATGCAGTGATAAAAAAGAAGGAGAGAGAGGGAAAAAGAGAGAGATGGAGTGAGGGAGAGAAGGAGGGGGAGAGAGATACAAAGAGATAGAAGTGGAAGGAAGGATGGAGGGAGAGAAAGAAAGACAGCAAGGTTGAAAGAGAGGAAGAGAGGAAAGGGTTCTCAGATACACTACGCATGGAGACCACTGATTAAAATTTTAACAGTGGTGTAACTTGGTACCTGGCATCATTTAGCCTGGTATCACAATATGCCCACAGTCAAAGAGAAACAGGGAAAGCTAGAAGGGGAGTGGGAGGGACATGCAGACTTAATTGGAAAGTCGAATGCCAACCTCTCAAGGTGAAAGGGAATGAGAGACAGTCATTGTGCTACAGTGATAGTAATGTATGGCATGTGTGAACAGTGGAAGCATTTGCATATGATTGGACAGCATTTATAGATGCATTTATTTATGTGTGTGTATTTATGTGTATTTAGTATTTTATGTGATGCTCAGAGTATTTGTGCTCCTGGTATCTGTGTCTGTGTCCGTGTGTGTGTGTGTGTGTGTGTGTACAGAGAGTGTTTATGAGTGTGTGACCATGTGTGTGAATATGCACTTGTGTTGCCGAACATATCTGTAAATGAGTAGGGGGTTACAGCTAAAAGACAAACCATGAAAAGTATCCAGTTATGAGCTTTTACTTTTCAATTTCGTTCGGATGATCAGACGTCCGGGTGTAATGTGCTCAGTTTATTCAGAGCCATTTCTGAGTGCACGAGCACACGGCCACACGCGGCGCAATCATCTTTTTAAATTACCGACGGTGACTGTGACAGATCCAAAACGGTGTCCGCGCCTGGTTACACTGCTGAGGCTGCCGCTCAGAAATACCCCAGTTAGTGTTTGCTTTATCCTCCCATCTCTGATGCCACATGTGTCATGCACGCACACACACACACACGTACACACACACACATACTCAAGCACATGAACAGTAATTAATGCACACATCATAAATAATCCACAAACATGAGTCACACACAGGCATGCACACCCACCCACACACACACACACACACACATACACACACACACACACACACACACACACACGCAGAGATGTAGGCAATACACAACAAGCTCATGCATACAAACAATCAATCCTCTCCTAGTGCGACTCCACAACACAAGCCCTATAGCACGCACCTAGTGCTGCGCCAACACCATTACAGATGCATTACTGCCTCACAGTAAGAGGCAGAGAGAAAGAGCGAGAGCGAGAGAGAGAGAGAGAGAGAAAGAAATGGATAGAGTGAATCTAAAGGGGAACAGTGGGAGAAAAAAGAGAGAATGGGCCGAGCAAGCTGCAGCAGCAGAGGAATACGTATTAGTGGGCGGCGGCGGCAGCTGCTATCGATTGTGGCTCAGGACAGGGCCACGCTTTGCATAGCAAATGGCCCCCATTACCATAGCGTCTGGGGATAATTAATGGGCGAGTCTGTGGCGCTGTCGTTCGTTATCGGTCACACTGATACTGTTCAATTTCCATCTCCTCCACGCACTTTGCTGTAAAGAGGGCCTTCCTCTATAACTGTCACCCCACTGTACTTTTATAAATCATAATGCCCCTTGGTCAACCAGCGTCTGCCGCTATCTCTGGGGAAGATGTTATCGTGACGCAATGGCCATGCATCTCTCATTATTCAGACATTAGAGAGATACGGCTGGCCAAGCACACCAACAAGATGGACTTTGGTAGTGCATGTTTCTCTCTCTCTCTCTTTCTCTCTCTCTCTCCATCTATGTTTTCCTATCTGTGTGTGTGTGTGTATATGTCTGTGCTATCTCATTCTTATTGCTTCTGTGTGTGTGTGTGTGTGTGTGTGTGTGTGTATATGTCTGTGCTATCTCATTCTTATTGCTTCTCCTCCCCCCCACACCCATAATACAGACTATTTTAGGGTAGATCTGGCAAGGGGAATGGCTCTTAAGGAATATCTTCCCTGCTGGAAATATCATTTGATAAGATTGGATAACTGAGCGGCGGCAAAAACTGAATTTGCACCGCGCAGTCCCGGTAGCTGTGCGGCCTCGAATACACGAGACTACTACAACGCTACAAATACAAATGTAATGACTGAAAAAGGGTTTAGCTAAAAATCAGTCGTTGACTACAGCAATTCCGCAGCTCTCACACCCCCAGTGGCAGCAAAGGGATTTCTCTAATGAAACTGGCCCAGGGCAGATCTATATGCTTCAGCTTCAGTAAAAGGGCAGAGCTGTAGTCCCAACCCCCCCACCCCCATCCCCAACCTCCTCTTCCACCTCTTTTTCTTGGGGGGTTTTAAAAATAGGCGGCTTGATCAGAGACTGCAAGCCAAGGATAGGATTTGCTGTCCTAACTGGCCGTGCAGATTGCCATTACTTATGCTTGACAAGCCGAGCCTCTGATGTTGCCATGCGGTCCTATTTGAACAACATAAGCCACAGTCACTGCCTGGGCCATGGAGATGCGAACATTTCAGAAATTGGCTGAATGGCCTCAGAAAAAAAAAAAAAATCCTGCCCTGGGGGTCACAGGGAGGTCCCCTGTTGAGCATGTGAGCGTACAGCCTTCAGGGCGTTAGAGGGGCGGGATTGGATGCTAAACTGTCCTCACACTAGGCTGCTACTGAGAAGATGCAGTGCTGACAGCAAATGCAGAGGCAAAGGTTACTGCCGGACAGGGTATAATTATTTACTGTAGAGATTCTATACACACAGTTCACCTTTCGACCAGCATTAGCATCACTTAGATGTTGCCACAGTCCGCTATCACTGCACAGTTCTCTTTCTGAGTGAAGGCATGTTTTTATCACAGAGGTCTTGCAAAGCGCCTGCATAGTGCAAAGCAAATGGATTATTTAAAGAACTAGGCTGAGAAAGCTCATAGTGTCATTTGCTGGCACTTGTGAACTGGAACATTTGTCTAAGATGTTGTCTTACCTTTTGGGTAGTAAGGTTTCTTCATACCATCGTGATGCATCCGTGGCTTGCGATCTTCTCCATAGCCATGGCCGTGGCGATGACCGTGGTGGTCGTCGTGTAGCCGCATGCCGCCTCGCCGCGCCGAGTCCGAGGCCATCTTGTCGCGCATTGCCTTGGCCCGCTCAGACTCGAGCGCGATGGCCTTCTCTAGCAGCGACAGGTTGCCCTTGGTCATGTCGAAGCCGTCCTCGGAGCGGTCAGACGCGATGGACGTGGTGTCCTCGTCGCGGTCGAGGTAGGCGTCGTGGCGCTCACGCGCACAGCTGCTGAAGGTCTTGGAATGCGGGCTCAGCTGCTCTTCCAGCTTCATCAGGTTGACCATGTCGGAGTAGTTACGCTCCAGGACGCGCCGCTCCTCCGGACTGGGCTGCTGCTGCTGGCAGTCGCCGTAGGGGCCGTGGTTGGCCTGGCTGTCCAGGTGGTGGTGCAGCTGAAGATGCTGCTGAGACTGCGGCATGTGCTGTTGCCCGTTTGCCGATGAGCGGTCGACTGACTGCGTCTCGCTCAGCTTGCGGGCCAGGTCGAAGCACTGGTTGCGCAGGCACTCCAGGCTGCTCAGGCACACGTCCTCATCACTCTCCTCCACCTGTTGCCCGTTGCTGGTGGGCTTGCCCTGCCCGCCACCGTGGGTGCTTCCACTGCCGCCGAATCCACCGCGACCGCAGCCACCAGCCGACCCGTTGGCACCATTTGGTCCACAGCTGTCTCCGTTCTCCAGGACCCCATCCTCATCGAAGGCCCTGTCATCCAAATTGTTGGACAACACCGCCCCGTGTCCTTGCGCCAGCAGCTTAAGGGAGTCCACTGTCTCCCGCACCACATCACTGTCCACATCTAGACTCAGTTCACCTTTCCTGGAGCCTCCTTCATTGTCATCCTCCTCATCCTCCTCCTCATCATCATCATCTTCGTCTTCTTCATCCTCCTCCTCTTCCTCCTCTTCCTCCTCCTCAGCACTGTTGGAGGAGTTGCTGTTCATCTCGGACTCAGTCATCGCCCTGTTGGCGGCGTCCTCGGCTATCTTGCCCAAGTTCAGCAATGACTTGGCCACCAGCTCGTCGTAGTTGTCATACTCGTCATTGTTGTTGTCATCCTTCTCCGCCGTTGACCCTGACTTGGTGTAGCCATTGTCCAAATGATCCTCCTCTGTAAAAACAGGAAAGAAATGAAAACATGTACCACAAAGAGAAAAATGGCAATAATCAGATTTCACTTCACTTCTACTAGTTTGTTCTAATAGGTTTCAGTGTCTTCAGTCTCTGCATAACTAAATCAGACACAAGGCCTTTCCAAGTGATACAGAGCATATAATCTTTCCAGTTAAAAATCTGTCTATGTGATGTCAATCACAGCTCCTGATCTCAGTGTTCAACACTCTTTTTATTCATGCAGATGTCTTGTACTATTGCTCTATATTTGTTTGATGTCTAATGTCCAATTCCAGAAAGTTCTCTTCAGGAACCTAAAGGCGGGGAGCACTGCCCTTCCAACATTCTATTTCGTTGTTTTTAATACAATCTCACACCAGCACCGAATGTTGATTGCAATTCAAGTCTATTTTGTCAGAGTCATTCGATCTATTACTCATTCCACAAGCTACTATGCTATGTTTGCTACCTGTAGTGCACCACCGGTGTGGCAAAAGAAATCGACAAATTCAAAAGTGCTCTGCAATGCTGTTTGAACTGATGTGCGGAGGCCATAACAGATAAAATAGCAAAACATACTGTATATTTGAGAAATGAGGAACAGCTACAGATTTGCAAAATGTCACCATTTGTCTTTCATCAGGATGTTTGTGCCAAATATTGTTACCAATTTTGGCCTGCTTCTGCGCTTGCAAATGAAGTAATCACACAGGCTTCATAAAAGGGTTTCAGTAAACAAGATGACTTCCTGTCTCCCAAATCCAATGACTTCAATTCAGTAATTGAGCCAGGCAGGTATCAGTAGGTCACTGAACCCCCTTCTCTGTCATTTCACCTGCCTTTGGTAGATTTGAATAATCTACTCGGCTCACATTCTCACCCTGAACTGTCTACACAACAGCACGGCTCTCACATCAGCAGTGAATTTCACTGGATGTCTTAGAATAACAAGAATGACTTTGATTTGTGGCAGGACTGAGTATCAGTTTATTCTGTGCTTCAAAAGCTGTGGCACATTTTTTTTCTTTGAGAGGGACCCCTTTAAAGGGGAAAAAATATCAAAGCCTCCAAAAAATGGAACGAGAAGAAGGGATATTGGCTGTGATTAAGGGAAGTAGCACATATCCTTGCCCATATTTTGACAGAGAATTGGTGGTTATGGCTCCATGGTCCCATATTCAGTGATTCAAAATGTAACACAAAAAAGTGACTTCAATAACAGCCAAGATACAAAAAGACTGCAGAGCCGAGGACAGTCATCCGACATCAAGCCATCAACTAGTTCAAGGTCGTAGCTCTCATCTAGTAAGATGTGCCATACTGCTATGGACAAAATACCACATTGACGTAGTGAAACTACACAGCCCCCATTTCCATTTGTATGAACTCAGTCATATAACTCACATTGACTCATTTCACTAAAATTTAGCATAACTTCTTTTTTCATCTGGATTATAGATGGGAGAGTCTTTTAAGGTGAGGTAAATAGAACCTGGAAATAATGCCAAGAATAGATTTTTTGTAACAATAAGCAATCAATTTTATCATCAGCTGTTACAAATAATTTCATGGCATGTTTACATTAACAGTTTCTTCACGTGTTAATTTCAAGGGGTCATGTTTTTCACCTGCATAGCAGAACAACCTGAATCCCTTTCTCACTTCAGGTAGAAAGGCAGAGTTTGAGGTGAGGTTAAAATGCCTTCTTGTGAGATGCCAGCTCCGAAGCAGTGTCAAGACAGATTGGGGCAGGGGCTGGCACAAAGCTCAGCTCTGCCAAATCTGGTTCTTGGCATAAAAGAATCAGGCCACAGACAGGAGCCACAGACTGAAAAATAAGCCCCTTCACGTCTCCTTCTGTCTAGCAGACAGAGAGATAGCAAGTCATTGACAGACAACCTTTGAGTGGACAGCAGGTAAAATGACACACAGACCAATATTTTGTTGTGAATGTAGGCTTTTGTACTGCCAGGCTTTTGTACTGCAACTAGCAACTTTGCTTCTGACTAGTTAGCATAGAGCATTTATATATACATATAACTTTGTTCACACAAAACAGGAAGAATAAGTGAGGGGTGTAGAACCTAAAGATGAGGGAAGTAGACCATACTGTATATAGGCACATGTCTTTATCAGGATTCAGAGTTTACACCAAAACCCAGGGGTGTTAAAACTGTCATCTTCACGAGATGCTATGTGAATGTGTGTGAGAGAGAATACGTGCGAGGCAGGGTTGTTTTTAGCCTGTTACTGAGAGGGTGTTGAAGGTCGTGGCTTACTTTCCAGTTGCACCTCACATTACATTGACCTTCCAAAAAAGAAGTCTAGCTTGCCAAATCGTCTCAGTCTTACCATAATGTTTACCATCTCAAATTCAATTTGGTATTGACTTTAGTACACACAGCTCACAGGCTGAGAAGAGAACAAGATGGTGGATTTTAATAGCAGTCAAAGCAACTCGCTTAACATAGTCTATGGATAGAGACATCATCAAGAAAACCACTCATTATTTACAGAAACTGAAACTTTTTAAAATTTTTACTGCCTCTGAAGACCACTAATACCCAGCCTTTGCCTTTTAAAATGTTTTACAAATCATATCACTGTGAAAAAAAGATGCATATGGAAATATGTAGACACAATAAATGTCAGTATATGTACCAAATTCCTGGCATACATGACCACATACACTAGATTTTAGCACACATGCAGACATTGACTGTGTCTGCAAACTCTGTGTACACCTTTTTTCACCTTTTTCACCTTTTCATGCAGAATGTGCGGATGGTAATCAGCCATTTAAAGGTCCTAGATGGGAAAATATTTCCTTGGCAAAGCCAACTGTACTTTTGGCCCCAGAATGGGATGGCAAAGATCATATTGCAATGCATGGCACTCACCTGTTTCTTGGCTATTCTGCTCATATTCATCCTCTTCCTCCTCATCTTCCTCTTCCTCCTCATCTCCCTCCTCACCCTCGCCCTCCTCTTCTTCTACACACTCCTCCTCCTGCTCGACCTCTTCTTCCTCCTCTCCCTCTTCCTCTTCCTCTCCTCTCTCCACCTCAACATCCTCCTGCTCCACCTGTTCTTCATTGTCCTCCGAGTAGACCTCTTCCTCCTCCTCCTCTTCTTCCTCCTCCTCCTCTTCCTCTTCTTCCTCCTCCTCTTCCTCCTCGTCCTCCACGCGTTCCTCCATCTCCTCTGTGCCGTCGGTCTCGTAGCACTCCTCCATGGAGGAGTTGTCTAAGTGTGCGAGGAAGGCCTTCCTCTTGGGGGCAGGCTCCTGAGGCTGCCTGTCATGTGTTTTCCTCTTCTTGGCCAGCGGGCAGCCGTACACACTGCAGGAGGGGGTTGGGGGTGGAGGTAGCAGAGATAAGAAAAGAGAGAGCGGTTAACCACTGTGCCTTCACTTGTCGGCTGCCAGAGCTATAGTCACGCGCTACCGAGCATGCAGTTTGGGCTTCCAAATGGCAAAGGGTGTTTTTTTTTCTGCTCAAAACATTGTGTTGTGGCAGTGTTCTGGCCCCAGATGGTATTCTCAAGTCCATCAGTGGTAAAGATTCTGTTTTTATAATCACTATTAAATGTGAGCAAAAGCATTGTTTGCTAGCACAAATACCAACAGATAATAAATTACTCATCCATGGAAATAACTCCCCTTATTGCAGTCATTTAAGTTTTTGCTTCAGAATTGGCAAAATCAATCTGACGTTTTAGAAAATACAACAGTGCAAGGCTGCATTGGGAGTCAGTGATTACAAAACCTGCAGGAGACAATTTTCATCAGCAGGAAACTAGACACAGTTGATTTTCCTTTCATTGTAGTGTTTGCAAGGTATAGTTTCTTCAACTTGATAGGACCAGGAAGGTGAATGAAAGGATGCAGAAACAAAATCGATAGCACCAGAAATAACAAAATATGAACAGGATACAAAAGAAAAAAAATAAATCCTGATTATTCCTTTTCAATCAGAAGCACAACTGTACATAATTTTGGGCCTTGCAGCTGACCAGGGTTACTAAACTAAAGACAGAACTCAATAACCAGCAAGGCATAAAGCATCACTTTCCCAGTTTAACAGCTAAGACCACAGAACCACTTCACATCAGGAAAAAAGTATCATGGAATAAGTTGAATTTGGACTGAACAGGAAAGTTAATTCTATGTTTATGTACAATTCCCCCTTTTCTGCACCCCCCCTGAACTGATGAGAACTGATGATGATAAATTGTAGCACACCTGAGATCTCCTTAGCTGAAATATATTCTCTGTCTCTACCTGGCAGTGGGAGCACACACCTTAATCTGATAATCTGTGTATTCACCCAGGGTATTGATCACTTGCACCTAATCCATTTTAGCCTGGTGGAACCGCAGGGGAGTCAATACTATTCCACATCCCAGGGGGTGTACACAACTGCCAACACCTCCCCCAGTATACACACACACACAACACACACTAACACAAACACACACAAAACACACACTCAGACACACACACACACCTAAACAAACCCCTATACACACATAAAACAAAAAAGGAATGAATGAAAACAAAGGGAGTGTGCAGAATGTGTGAAAGGTAGTTGTTGTTGTTGTATATATTTTCTTTTCTTTTCTTTTTTTAAAAGGAGACAGCCCCTGTCAGAGGGGCGAAGTGTGGCACCAGTGTGCTTGCATTAGGAGGCGCTCAGCTGTGAAATGCCCCTGATTCTCATTCACCCCGGCCAAAAAAGCGTTTATCCCTGCCCACTCACTGAGGGGATTGGCCCTAATGTGAACAAATAAATGACATTAGGTTGGAGCACCGGCGGGCGACGACCGGCAGTGGAGGCGTGCGGCTTTGGACTCGGGAAACTGGCACCACTTGCGGGCTTCACCCACTCAAGGTCACCACAGCGTTTTAGGCAGGATTGCATGTGTGTGTTGTGTGTTTCTGTGTGTGTGTGTGTGTGTTTGTGTGCGTGTGTTTTGTGTGTGTGAGTAAGTGAGAATGTGTGGAGAGGGACTGTGTTTACTCAGAAGGAATATGGGACCCTTTTCAGATTACGTGGGATGGTCTGAGTGCTGTTTACTGTGTGCTTCTGTATATAAGAATGTTAACCTGAAGTTGTGTGTGTGGGACTAGTGTGTGTGTGTGTGTGTGTGCATGCTTGTGTGTGTTTGTATGTGCTTCACTATGTGGACAAGTATATCTATGATGCAAAAAGCCGGTCTTTTCTTCTCCCTTGTTTAATTTCTTTCTCTCTCTCTCTCTCACACACACACACACACACACACATATACACACTGTCATCTAATCCAGCTTTCTTGCAGACGCAGTCACACAAACCCAAATCACAGAGTGTCCATCAGTCAGCCGTCGTGCTACTTGGCAGCCTCCATCTCCACGGACCTGGGGATTATTTAATGGGCTGACCCCCTGCACCTCCTCCGTCATTCCATTAATCTGATCCCACACAAGGAAACCCATTCCTGGGCTGACAGACACTAAGATGCCCCCCCCCCCCCAACACACACACACTCCACACCCAAACAAATATCCACCCACTCCCCCCACATGCACACACCCATCTCTGGCCCTAAACCTTCCAGGTCTGACCCCCCCCCCCCTCCCACCTCCTCCTTCCCATCTCTCCTGGGAGGGCTGGCCGGCTCTGTGATCAATAGTGCTTGTGACCAAACATTTCGAAAACACATTAAAATGCCACTCATACCCCAAGAGTGCCCTCCAAATAAATCAAGGGCTGGTCCCTTCAGGTTAGGAGTGTGTGTGTGTGTGTATGTATTTACGTAAGTGTTGTGTATGTGTGCATTCAAGTGTGTATGTGTCTCAGTGTGTGTGTGTATGTGTGTGAGTGCGCACGATAATGTATTTGTGTGTGTGTGCGAGTGTGGGTGGGTGTGTAAGGCCACGGTGCAGTAAGATGGGACACATCCCCTCCCACCAATCATGCACTGTCAGACAGGTGGTTGGGTCCAGAGAGACAGCAAGCTTTGCCCAGGAGATTTCATTACCATCACCGCACTTTTGGCGCGATTCCTCTTGCTCCACGGGACCAGGCACACAGTCCATGACAGATATTAATGCCCTTTTGACAAGACTGATTGTTCAACTTGCTCATTCCGCACTTTGCCGTTCAAACGCAGTGGCAGTCTTATTAGGCGGCAACACAAAATCTTTCCGAAAACAATAAAAAAACATCCATCAAGGACTTGAAACACTCCGGCATTAGCTGTGCCATGGAATGCCACACGCCGGGGGGGGGGGGACGAAAGCAGCCGAGCCACCGCAGCAGTAGCAGCGACTGCAGTCTGAATGCCTCAGAACAAAGAGCGTCTAAAGCTCCCGCTCAGGCTAGGAATACGTGGTGCTAAGTAACAACCAGATCCATCAGGAAATCCTCTCCTGCATCAAGAGTGCGCTCAGAGCGTGCGCGTCTGAACGGCAAGTCGCAAAGCTTGAAGTTTAGAGTGGGGGGAAAAAAGAGAAACGAAAGGAGAAGAGACTGATCGTCTGTCATCACTAGAACCAACTCTCCACCACCACCTCCTCCACCGAAACGAAACAAACACCTCATCACCCCAGCACTGCCAGCCTCAGCCCTTCCCACAACGTCCCCTCCCCCCATTCCCCCACCGCCGCACTGTACCCACCCCACCCCAACCCAACCCGTTTGCCTCCCACATGCTTGAAGCCCCAGCTTCATTTCATGTCAGTCTTGCTGCTCCATCAGGCACTACAAAGAACAGTTGGCACCACGGAATATGCAAATCCACTCCCGGGCAAAGATTTCTGCTGTATGCTTTTCTCTCTCTCTCTCTCTCTCTCCTCTTCTCATTTCTTTCTGTGTGTGTAAGGGTGTGTATCTGTATCTGTGACTGTATGTGTGTGAGTCGGAATATGTGTCTGTGTCTGTCTATCTCTCCCCCTCTCTCTGTGTAAGTCTGTGTATGTGTGTGTGTGTGTGTGTGTGTGTGTGTGTGCATGACTGGATCTATATGCATGTGTGTGAGTGAGCATGACAGTATCTCTATGTGTGTATATGTGTGTGTGTGTGTGTGTGTGTGTGTGTGTCTCCGTGCACGACTGTGTCAGTGTGAATGTGTGTGTATGTGTTCATGGCCGAGTGTGTGTGTGTGTGCATGTGTGTGCGTGAGTGTGTGTGTGTAGACGTGGAGCTCGTCATCAGCGGCGGCTCAGCTTGGAGTGCTGCCATGTGATCGGCCCTGAAGCCCGCAGAAGATGAGTAATCCGCAGGAGGCGTCTCCGTTCCAACTCACAAGCCCTCGCCCATACTGTCACAGTGTGACCTTGGCCACGTCGCACACACACACACACACACATCCCACTCACTGGGCAAGGCAATTAAAATTCCACAGGTAATTAAGTGCCATTTGAATAATAATAATAATAAAAAAAACTGCTGGCATTGTGTTTGACTGGAGATGGAAGCGCTATTATTAGATTTTTTCACTTCCTTTATGTTCAGAGAAATACAAGAATTGGGAGAGACCTGTCTATGATGTGGACAATAACAAATGACAAAGGTGTGAGAAAATGAATAATCATGACATTGTGTTACTGACAAAGAGTACTGACACTTATTGGGTTCCTCGTTGCAGGAGAGTGTCAGAACAGCCAATGTAGTCAAAACAATAAAATCTAGATTTGTTCTTCTTCAAACTAATCAGAAATCTGATTTTCACCTTATCAAACTGAACCCAAGCCAAACCCCTCTGCTCAATATAATGTTAACACAATCAGCAAAACGGACCTACATAAATCATACAAAACCCATCAGAAGTAAAACAGACTTGTTGTATGAAACATCATCAGGAAGCAAATTGTTCCCATCAAGGCAATGCTTTCTATGAACCTAGTAATCTATAAAGCATTATTAGCACATTGATAACATGTTATAAAACATTGTTAGCACATTTATAATAGTTTATAAAGCATTCATAAAGCTTTCCAATAACTGACATAGGTCTATGACTGTTTACTGATAGTCATGGTTGCACTCATAAAACATTATACTGTTTTTGCATAAGCCCATACAGCTTGAAGTAACAAACTTTCTTTCTTTACATCTTTGATGCCATCATGGTCATTATCAAGAGGTAAAATGAGTTTTATTGTGAAGTGTGATACCTCAAGCAAGAGTTTGTTGAAGTCTGTGTCAAGTTATTCTCCTGATGAAATGATAGGCGTGAAAGCCTTCGGTCTAATACATTCCTTTAGTCAGCAGATTACAGAAGATATTCTGGTCACACAAAAGCTGTGGGTTTGGTTTACAAAACAACAAAAACACATTATGTTCAGTCCTGATATGATGAACATGAATTATCCATTTAGTTCAGGTCTTCATGAAATAATGTATTCTCTTCAGTGTTTTAAAACTAACACAATGAACACTAACACAATGAACAAAAGCCAGTACAAGGTGTTACATGGTTGTTTCATAATACATAGCATGCATGCTATACATAACTTTGGCATCTGTAATCCTCTTTTTGATGGCCAATGTAATGACCAAAGCACCACCACTATTATGGTGCTTCTCCAATGTCCACTACTGGTGCTAAAACTAATTCCATGAGCAGGACTAATTATGATCCTAACAACCTTGTGGTAATGACAGCATCAATTCATTTCAAGGGCCTTTGTGTCAAAGACAGTCACATGAATGGGATTCTTGAATCCTGTGGTTAAGGGCTTGTACACTGGAATGTGGCAGTCGAAGAGTGGCTTTATTAGTGCAAATATTAAAGCATGCTCACAGCAGGGATCAGAGTTTTAGTCTGTCATTAGCATTGCCTGATATTTGTCTAAGTGGCAAGCGGTCGCACGGGATGGTGGGATGTGTGTGTGTGTGTGTATTTGAAAGATGTAGCCTGTGTGTGCATATGTGTATGTGTTTGTCTGAGTATGTGTGTTATGTGCATCATGTGTGCACATATATGTGTGTGTGTGTGAGTGTGTACAATATGTGCGTTATGCACACATTTGTAAGTGTCTGTGTGTGTGTGTGTGTGTGTGTGTGTGTGCGAAGATAGAAGAGATTTGCTTTCGTTTCTCCCCAGTTTTCCTTTCTTCTGCAGAGTTGGGGTGGGGAGTGTGCACCTCTCGCTGTGCCCCCTTTCCAAAAGGATCTATAGGCACGTGTGACAATACTGCCGTTGCCATGGAGATATGCTGCAGGAACCCAAGTGGGATTTGCCATCCAGGCAGGCAGACAGGCGGGGAGCCAGTCAGAAAGAAAGAACGAAAGAGGGGGAGAGAGAGAGAGAGAGAGAGAGAGAGAGAGAGAGGAGTGTGGGAGAGAAGGGAAAGGGAGAGAAACAGAAAGAAAGTGAGAGACAATACAAAGAAGAAGGGAGATAGAAGCATAGGAATAGAGCAAAAGAGAGAGAGGGAGAGAGCTGATTTCAGACCTGACAGACTCCTTCCCCCAAAAGAATCAAACAAAAGAGCCTCCTCTCTTCCTGAGCATCTACCGGCTACTGCAGTTTTGGGCGTTCACGGTGCTGTTCCAGAGGCACTACGCCGTGCCATGCTGTACCGCGCTGTGCTAACTCCCTAAACCTGCTCCTTCAAGCCATACCCAGATGAAGCTCACCAGGCTCTGGAACTTTCCAGAACTCCTTGCGTATTCCTTTCAATTAAGTGCATCACAAAGCACCTTTTCATCTCAACAAATCCCATTTCAAAATGACTTCAAATGGAGAACAGTGAGTGAGTTTGCAGCTATGCAGTTAAGTATCCATCGAAGCAGAATGAACATGAGACTGACACACACGCGTGCACGCACGCTCGCGCTCGCACACACACACGCACACACACACAC